>JAGFMF010011663.1:7283451-7678589 GCA_019455555.1 Galemys pyrenaicus | reverse complement strand
CCCCCCTGGCCGGCAGCAGGGATCGAACTCGTGCTGCAGTGGCTGCAATTTGCTTCGTAGTGCGTTGCTTAACCCACTGCGCCACCAGGGGAGGCCCTGTTTTCAGTTTTGATGTCCAATTTAGCTATTTCTACTTTGTACTTTGGTGCCATCACCAAACCCGCTGTGGTGGAACCCTTTCCCCATGGTCTTTTAAGAGTTTTCGTTTTAACCCCAACATTTAGGTCTGAAGTCCACTCTGAGTTCATTTGTGGGTGACGGTAGGTAGGGACCCCCCTCATTCTGGTGCACGGGGCTGTCCACTTTTCCAAGCACCACCTACTCAAACTGCCCCCTCCCCACTGAACAGTTCGGACACACTTGTTTGCGCACCGATCCAAGGTTTTCTCTCCGGGCTCTCATCTACGCCACCAGTCTCTAGGCCTATGCTAACAACATGGTTTTGCTTATTTTAACTTGTAAAAAGTTCTGAAAGTAGGAAGTATGAGAGCTCCAAATTTGTTCCTTTTCCAACGCTATTTTGGCTGTACAAAGTTTCATGAGATACCATACAGGTGCTACTTCTGAAAGTTCATTTTCCTTCTGTCATATTTGTCTGGTGACAGCTTTGCAGTTTAAACATGTAAGAGCATGTCACTTGAAAATAAATCTAATCTCCCATTCCAATTCTGGGTGTCTTGTACTTCCTTTTCTGGTCTCGTACCTTTGGCTAGGGTTTTCCATATTATGCTGAAGGGGCAAAAGCAGGCAACCTTGTCTTATTCACGCTGTTAAGAGTAAAAACATTTTCAGTTTTCCACAGTGGAGCATGACGCAGGTTGTGGGCTTATCATTTAGGGCTTTTGTTATGTTGAGGTCGTTTCCTTCTACTCCCAGTCTCTAATTTTACACAAAAGGTGCTGAAACTTGTCAGTGAGTTTTCCTACATCAGTGGAGATTGGTGTCACCGTTCACCCCTTCTCCTGATGGGCCTATCACAGCTTTTGAATGTTCCACTTGGTTGTGGGATCAAACCCTTCTTCTATGCTGTTGGATTTGGGCTGCTGGTGCACTGTTGAGGATTCGCACACAACTGTGCTCCAGGGAGAGCGGCCTGCACTTCTCTTACAGCGTCTGCACTATGACACGATGCAAGTGCCGGGAAAACGCTGTCTGCACAAAACGAGCTGGGACGTGCTCCCACATCTGCAGTTTTTGGACGAAGGGTTGATGTTAGCTCTTTAAATGTACAGTGGGATTCACCAGTAGAGCCATCAAAGCCAAGACTTCTGTTGCTTGGTTTTTGCTTACAATTGTTATGTGAGTCTATTCATATTTTCCTTTTTTTATGACTTGAGTCTTAAGTTTTGTATTTCTAGAAAATTTTGCATTTCATCTGGATTATACAATGTCGAACAAACTGTTCATTGCACTCTTATTAATAACCCTTCTTATTTCTGTGTAATCACTATTAATGTCCCAGTAGTCATTTGTGATTTTAATACTTTGTGTTGCATTCTTTTTAGTCTAGCTAATGGTTTAAATTTGTTGAGTTCTTCAAAGTATCAGCTTTTGGTTTGTTGATTTTCACTACTGTTCTGTTATTCTCTAGTTCTCCCTTCTTCCTTCAGTTAGATTTGGGCTGAGTTTATACATGTTTCCAGTTCCTTAAGTTATAAAGCTATGCTGCTGACTTCAGATATTCCTTGTTATTTAAGTACTCACAGCTATAAATTCCTTTTTAGTGCTTAGCTGTGTTGCTTAAGTTTTGTATGGTGTGTTTTGCCTTTAGTCTCAAATATTTTCCAATTTCTTCAACATATTGGTTATTTAAGAATGTGTTGTTCAATTTCCACTTTGGTGAATTTCCCACTTTTCCATCTGTTATTGATTTCTAATTTGATCCATTGTGGTAGGATATTTTGTTTCGTATCTTTTTATATCTATTGGGACAGATGGTCTCTCCTGGAGAATGTCCCATGTCCACTTGAAAAGAATATGTATGCAGCTATTGTTGGGTAGTGCCATAAATGTGTTAGGTCTAGTTGCTTTATTGAGTCCTCTACATCCTCATTTTGTCTGGTTCTCCCCCTCACTGACAGTGGAGTACTTGAATCTCCAACTATTGCTGTAGATCGTTTTGCCAAATTTTGCTTTATATAACTTGATGGTTTGTCATTAAGAATGTAAATATTTATAACTGTTAAATCTTGCTGTATTAAAATTCTTTATAAAATTGTCTTTTGTGCTCTTTGGTTTTTATTTTTATGGAGTAAAATACTGTATTCTATCATTTCATGTTCAACTTTTGTGTTTCCTTGGATCCAAAGTAAATGTCTTCCAGAGAGCAAATAGTTTGATTTTTAAAAATCCATTTGGAGAAGTCATTTACATTTAAGTATTAATAAGGGGAAAATGCTGTCATTTTGCTGATTTTCCCCATGTGCCTTTTGACTTTCTTGGTCCACATTTTCCTGCATGACTGTCTTCTTCTGTGTTTAGCTAATGTTCTTTCAATAAAGCATTTCAATTCCTTTCTCATTTCCATTTGTGTAATGTTGAGTTAATTTCTTTGTGGTGACCAAGGGGCTACACTGAGCATTCTGAAGTTAGAATACTCTAGTGTGAATTTACAGCAGCTTAACTTCAGTAACATACAAAAACTCTGCTCCTATCCAGCTCTGATCTCCTCCCTTCTAATTGTTATCACAAAAAGAACATCTTTATGTACTGTGTATCCAAAAAGATTTAAAAAAAAAACCCAACTCTTAAATCAAGTAGAAAATAGTTAGTGCTTTCACAATCATACAAAAGTACTCACTTTAACCAGGGAGCTAAACTTCATCAAGGATCAAGGCTGAGTTGCTATTGGTGTTCTTTCATTCCACCTGAAGGATTCCTGCACACATTCAGGTGTAATGGGAACCAACTCTCAGCTGTGGTTTACCATGGAAAAGTCTTGACATCTCCCTCATTTCTGAGAGACAGTTCTGCCACATATAGGATTTTTGGCTGACAGCCAAGAGTGTTTCTCCCTAACACTCCAAATAGATCAAACTACTGCCCTCTGGCCACGGTTTTAATGAGAAATCTGCTAATGATCTCACAGGTGAAAATATGATGAAAACTGTCTTTTCAAATTTAGAATTAATGTATATCGATGACACTTGCCAAAAAGAACACTTTCCTACAGTATCATGATGTTAATTCAAGTTGTGGCATCATATCGAGACCAGAATTTAAGGAAATGAACTGAATATTTTAGGTGTAGATATTTGAGGATCTTTAAAAACCAGAAAGTGGTAGAGATTTTCAAATTAGAAATGCAAGGTCATTTAAAGCTTCCTGCAGATTTCAACTTCTAGTATAAATATTAATGTGTAATAACCCACATAAACAAAAAGCGCTTTGGGGTCCTTTTTTTCTAAAAAGAATAGTGGATCTTGAAACCCAAAAGTGAGAAAACCATTGTGGTTTATGCAGAACAGTGGCTGGTCTGTTTCTTACTCTGTCCTCCCAAGGAGACATTTGACAACATTACAAAAACAAAAACAAACAAACAAAATCCTACGGAAGTCTCTGGCTGGGCATAGTTGTGGTCTTTATATGCCAGGAAACTGTTTTCTGGTGACATCATGAACTTGGACCCCAGCTGGCTTATTCATTTTATTCCCTCTATTATCTCATTTTTTGCCTTTTCTTATTTTTCTAATTTCTCCTAATTCTCAGGTTTTTGTTTTATCATTTAAAAAAAATTTCTTTTCATCAATGTCTGTCTTCTCGTTCTGCCTGTGTTTTTCCTTTAACACAGTTAGCGCTGTTACGACACGCAGTTAGCACAGTTAGCACTGCTGACAGTCACAAGCAGAGTCAGCCCCGTTGCTGTGGTTAGGGGGTCACTACGACAGGCTGCAAGATATTGCAGCCATCTCTGCTAATGAGAAGACCCACATGGAAAATCAGGACCGCAAAGCAGCCTCCGCTGGGTACATTCACCAAGGAGACGCTGACCTAACACATCCAAATCAGCAAAAAGGTCACCATGAAAATAAGGAAACTCTCAGCATTCTGACTCTGAAGACTTTTCTGGAAAGTCTACAGTATGAAGGCTTTGAACCACCCAAATATTGTTATTTGAGGTGACTGACAGGAAAGAAGTTTTACTCCCCTTTATGGAGTATGTGAGGGAAAGGATATGTTTGATCACTTCCTGGACAAAGTCCGCATGTTGGAAAACAAGAGCGGCAAATCCAGACAGTGGGATTGGCTGTGCAGCACCGCCACCAGAAAGCCTCGTACACAGGGCCCTGAAGCCAGAAAACCCGCTTGTCAGCACTGAGCAAAAGGCACAACTCTGACTTTGGTCTAAGCAGTGAATTTATAGGCCATAAACTGCACCTCCTGGGGAAGCCCCTTTTGCGCTGCCACAGGACCCCTCCTGAACCAGGACAAGATGGCCCTGCAGCACCCCTGTGGAATCTGGAAGCTCTTTTGTGTAGGTCACTGGGTCCCCGCCTCTTCTGGGAGAGGACTTTTGGAAGCTGCGGCAGTGGACAACGAGCAGACAACTCTATGTCCCTTTCTTATCTCTTGCCTGTGAACAGCTCTTGCTTTGATGACTCCTGAAAAAAGGAGCATTAGATGAAGTACCGAGACACCAGTGGAACAACATGAGAGGGGGAACACGGGTCTTTCAGTAAACCATCCTGAGAGGACAATCCCCAGGTGACAGAGACCGTGAGTATGGGGTTCCTGTGGGCACAGCCCCCGGACTGTGGCACAGAGCAGGTGTGATGGTGTTACGGCAACGGGTCTCACGCTGAGGTCCACGAGACCCACGGTGGAGCTCGCACGTCACTGTAGAGCCCAGCCCACGCCCACCTGACAGCCGACTTCCCCGCCCACGTGGCTCAGCCAAGGAACCGCCAGTAGAAAGACCGGAGCCCCCAGGGGCCAGACGCAGGGCGGAGGCAGCAGAGCCTCTGCCAGCCTCCTCCCAGCCTGCGGGCCGCACCGGTGACTGCCCTCCCAGTGCTGTCACTGAGCCGCCGGTGGGCTCCTCGGCCATGCTCACACGACAGCCCGGCAGGGAGAGCCGGCCTCTCCCTCTGGCCGGCCCAGGCCAGCAGGGGGTGTCAGGAGGTCCTCCCGTTTCGTACTCAAACATCCGCATCTCAGGCCGATGGCACAAAATGCCGGGGCAACAGGCTCGTGGGCAATTTGCAAAGGTCTGCTGCCACCGCGCCCAGAAGTCCTCCCCACAGGCAGGCCCAGGGACCGTTCTGCACAGAAGCGCTCCCGGGCCCGCGTTTGTTTCCGAGAACACGCTCCCAGCCCCCACGAGCCTGGTGATAGGGCGGGCGCGCTGCGGAGACCCCGCCGTGTGCACGAGGCGCGTGCCCGGGTCCGGAGGAAGCGCGCAACCTCGGCTGCCTCCTGCGCACCCGACCTCGGCTGCCTCCTGCGCACGGGGCACTGTCGTGGGTGCCGGCGCCCCCCATGGCTTCAGCAGCAGTGCGCCCAGGGCACCCGCTGAGCTCGAGGACAGCTGGGCCGCCTGGGGCCCAGGACAGGCCCCCTCACTCTAGGTCTGCCGCTCCCCGCCCCCGTGACACCCTGAGGTCGGCCTTTTCCTAGAGCTTCCCCCGCCACCACCGCTCCGGTGTCTTTCCTGCCGTGTTTGGGGCGGAGCTCAGCGGCGGTTCTTGCGTGGTGCTTGAATCTTCCAAACCTTACAGTAAAGCCGAGTCTCCAGCACGCGGTGCCCAGACACTGTCTGCGCGGCCCAGGGCAAGGGGCGTGCAGTGCGTAGGACCTGGGGTCCTTCAAGTAACTAAGTGGGAACGTGACCCCAGAGAATCCCCACGGGAGCCCGACAGCAACACACGTGGTCGGAAGGTAACAGGCTGAGCAGAGCCGATGCAGCGCTGAGCAGCCTCCCACACGGACCTACCTAACTGGCGTTTCTGAAGCCCCAGTGCAAGCTTCTGGTGGTGTGCTCTATGTTATTAGTGACCAAAAGGTCCACCACAGGCTCACAACTGCCCACAGACCAGTCTGTGGAGCGGTAAGAGGCCTGGGGTTGTCCCCCAATTTGGCTTAGGGGTCACCTACCTGTGCAGCTGAGTTTCCTGAGCAGAATGTGGAGTTGGGCCCCCACGTTAAGCTTCTCCTCTCAGAGACCGGCATGGAGCAGTCCCTCCAGCAGGCCTCACTGGAGTCGGCTGCTGACTAAGTTCGAGGTCCGAGAGACTACTTGAGGAGGCAGGTGTCTCTGGGGGGTCCACGAAGATTGATGGTTAAGTCCCAACAGGTGGAAGAGAGGGAGGATAAATGGCTTTTAAATGACAAGTTCTTGGTTCCCAGGCACCTGGCTCTTCCACTGCAGGCAGCTGGTGTGTGGTCTCAGAATCTCACCCAGGAGCTTCTTTGTGCACTCCTGAGAAGCCTGAGCAATGTCCAGGAGGCCGTGCTTGCTTTACATGGGCCCTTGCAAGGCGCTGTGATGCCGCCTGCCAGTAATCGTGGCCAGGGGAAGCCAGAAGAGGGCGGGGACAGGGCAGGCATCTTCGATCTAGCCATGCCCCATGCATCTCCCCAGTTTTAGTTTTCTTCATGCTAAAGAGCCCAATGTTGGGCCCCCAGTTCCGCTCCTTCAGGGCAAGGCCCGATTCCTCAGCGGGCTTTCTGCGGTTTCCGTGATGGCTCATCCCTGCAGACCTTTTACACACGACCCACCCACCACACACCGTTCCGTCCGCCCCAGAGACTGTCACCACCACACCTTTGCAAGTGCAGTTTCCTCTCCGGGAAGCCCACAGGTCCTACAGCAGGTCCCCGTTCCCAGGGACGAAGGAAGGACACACGGCGCAGGGAGGCTCACCTGCTGCCCGAGACGCATGGGCAGCTTCCTGGCGCAGTGCTGCCCGGTGGGACCCCAATGCCCGAGTCTGGCCACAGGAAATGGATAGGAATGGGGGCCTGGACTACCCTCCAGGGGTGCGGTTTGCTTTGCAACTGCAAATTTAAACACCCCGCAGCCTAGGATGGCCTGGGATGCAGTCAGCTCTGCTAGCTGAACGTCTGCTACCGGCAGTTCCCTGCTGGGAGCTCCTAGCACTGGCTGGCTAGGCCAGCAGCTGCCTCTTCCTCGTTACACTGAGCTCAGCTCCTGCGGCTGAGGGGGCTTCAGTCAACTCTGAAGCCCACGTACACAATGATTAAAGACTTTGTTGGCTTGATTATGATCTTTAGGGGGTTCGTGTCTACGGTAAGTCAATGCAGAAAATCCTCTTCTGACAGTTTCAGGAGAAACCTGGAGGGCCACAGCCCCAGGGGCTCCTTGGCCCAGGGAACAGCCTGGATGTGGACTGCCGGCTACGTCAAGCTGCCAGAGAACCTGGACCTCAGTCCCACCGCTGAGCTTCCTCTCATCTCCTGCGAGGTGCCAAGGATGCAAACGATGAGGATGGAGCCACAGGTTCTCGATTATCTGGCCTGAGACTACAGCATTGACAGGGTGGGCAGACAGAGGCGCCCCCTACCCGATGGCCCTATCCCACCCACTTCAGAAGCCATCCCCTCTAGGGAACACTCACAGGCTACTCGGCGGGCCTGTTCCCATGGACCCTGGCTGTGTCCTCAGGCAAATCACTTAACCTCTCTTGGCCTCATTTTCCTCATCTGCAAGTGATGGTAGCAAGAGATGGCACAGGGAACACATTCAACGAACTTGTTGCTAGTACTCGATCTCCCAGGCAAACAGGGAGGCAGGCAGAGTGCTTGCTCAGCTCCTTCCTTGTGAATTCTTGAAGTACACAGATATAAGTCCTCTCGTGAGGAGAGAAATAGAGGTTTGCCATGAAAAGCTTGAGGAGAGACGGTAACAGGCGACAGACACCGAGCCTGGATGGCATGTTGGGGGTTCTGGCGCATCGATTCTCCCAACAACCCGAGAGGGGAGCCACGACCAGCCCCACTTGAGAGGCAGACACCGGGGCACAGAGAGGTTAGGTAGCGTGCCTGAGGTCACAGAGCTGGCCGGCAGCAGCGGCGCGGCTCACTCAGCCGGTCGGGCTGCAGAGACCTTGCTTCTCTCTGCTGTTACTGTGCCCTGCGAGAAGGAGTTCCGCCTGCGAGGGCTGCTGGCCGGCTCTGCGGCCATTCTCACTGCACACACACACGGCACCGTGTGTGCGAGATGCAGCCATCACTCTGCCTAAAGTGCAGCTGCGGGACACTCCCAGCACTCCGGAGTAAGCAGGGCGCCAGAACTCAGCAGCCTGAAATGCCCTGCACTTTGGCTGGGGCACATGATGGCCACTGATGTCCCGGGCGGCTGGGAAGAAACACCTGCTGTTCTGAGGCATGACCAGGGCAAGCGGTGCCCCCTCAGGCTGGCACAGGCCTTCCCGAGGGGATGTACCCCGGCTTCCCGCTGTCGTGTCCTCACAGGCAGTCTCCGCTCCTGCTGGAGGAGGTGCGCTCCGCCTCCTCATTGCGGCCGGTCTCCCCGGGGACGCTGGGTCGAGTTCGCTCCGCTCAGGCTGTGCTAAGTCCCCAGAACATCGGGTGCTCCTACCGTCTTTCAACAGCCATGAGTGTGCACTCATTTCCAAACATTTAGAGACAGAGCTCTTCGAATACACAGGACGGTCGGGAACACCGAACCGTCACCACCACAGGCACTGGCGGCCACCGCGGACGCTGCCTCGCCTCTCCAGCGGCACGGCCGTCCACCCCTGCAGCGGTCCGGCCGTCTCGTTCTGTAAACGCACGTGGAAGCCCACCGCAGGCACCAGCACGCTTCTCACTAGATGCCCCAGCAGACACAGGGTGTCAACAATCCCACGATGCTGGCGCTTCTTCCTTTCCCGAAGGCAAGACGCGCACGGATCTGAACAGACCATACCAAGTCTCCGTGCTCCACCGCCAGCCCGGACCCTCCCAAAGGAGAACACAACTGCCCCCAGCTGCCCATGCTCCTCCCCACAGCCCCGTCCCTGCCCACCCCTCCCCCAGGGACCATCACCAGGCCATGATCATCACTCTGACCATTTTTCACCATAGTTTAGCACTTTTCCAGGACCGTTTTACTGAACTCTAACTCCCATGCTACAGAATCACCCATTTAAGCAGCGCACACGAGTCAGTGGTTTTTAACATATCCAGAGCTGGGCAGGCCTCACTCACCTCAGAGCATCCCACCCCCAGAGGAAGCCTGCACGTAGGAGCAGCCACGCCACCAGGCCCTTGCCTCTGCCTCCGTACACAGCGCTGTGCCCAGCACTTCACCCCAGCCAGCCCACGCCTGGCTGCTAGACACACGTTTCCAAAATCCACCTGAGCAGCTGCATGAGCAACGGCCGGTTCCTCTAGTGCTGAGGCAGCCACGGAAGGGCTGGTCCACCATTGGCTCTCATTTCCCAACCAACAGATACTTGTGTTATTTCCAGTTCGGGGCGATACAGATACACGAGCAATGGCCACAATAACGGCGCTTTACTTTTTTCTTCAGATGCGTTTCAAAGCACCCTGTTGACCAGTGGCCACACCGTGGCCTTGGGTGGAGGTCCCTAAACCACCAGGAAAAGTGGTCAAAAGCCAGACTCCATGGGAAAACAAGGGACTTCTGACAACGGACAACTCTGCAGATGGGCTGCCTGTGTCCACCTCACAGACAGAAAGGGTGGGAAAGGACAGGTCTGAGTGTGACGCCCCCCGGCTTCCGGGCAGGTACAGAGACTCTGAGCAAATGCTCTCCTGGACTCTGCTCTGAATTACGAGGCAGTGAGCCAGACTCTGCATGGCTGGGAAGCGAAGTGTAAGAGGCACACTCTGGCGCCAGCAGCACTGCAGAGAAGCTTTGGGAAGCACAGTGCCAGCCAGGCCCCCCGCCCCTGCTGCTGCAGTGAAGACTGGCAGTGCTCCCCGCCTGGGCACCTGAGGCCCACCTGCACTGCCCTGGGCTGGACCCCCAGGCAACCCACGCTCTTTCCTGACTCCAGGCTCTTGACATAGGTCCCTGCTCCCGCAACACCGCCCCCACATCTGCTCCCATCCTGCAGGCCTTAGCTGTCACTTCCTCTCGGCAGCCTCCCCAAACGGCCTCAGACTCACGTCTTCTACACGTTTCTTCTGGGAACAAAGTCCGGCCCTTTCTGCTGGGTGCACGCCCAGGGGTCCTGCACACACAGCCCCGCAGGCCCACCCGCTGCTGCGGGGTCCCAGGCAGGGGAAGCCTGCTGCACGGTGTGTCTTTGCTGGCTGTGAGGGTGGTGAGAACGAAACCACGCCTCTGCTGTTTACCAGGGAGCCCCGGAGCATGGTGCTTGGTAGGCTCTCAGCGAGCGGAAGGTTGGAAATCATCTGAGACTGAGAGCAGAGAAAGGGCCAGAAGAGAGTAAGAACTGACCCTTTTTCTGACCAAGCCAGGGCGAACTGGCCAAGCCGGGGGCTCTGTGGAGAGGCCACAGAAACGCCACGAGCCAAGGGGATCTCAAGGGGACTTTGACATCGAGGACAGGTTAGAAATGGGATCCCAGTAGGAAGAGGGTGGAGCCCCAAACTGGCCCAGAAGCGCTGGGCAAAAGGGCTGGGCTGCAGAAGGGACCTGGGCAGTCCCTTCCTAAACACTTCTGTGCTCCTAACCTGGGCAATGCAAGGACCTACTGGGGGGGTGGGGGGGGTCGCCTGCTGTAGCATCACCTCCACCTCGGGCATCTGTTCCCGAGCCGCCTGTGCGCCGACCCCACCTGGCCACCAGGCCCACAGACTTCCATGACACCAGTAGCTCTTTGTGCAGTGCATCCTTCTCATACAGCCTGGACCGCCCCAAGCCGTGTGTCCACACTGGGGGTTATTGGAAGACTTGTCTAAGGGGACTCTGACATGACAGGATTCCATTTAACCTGCAGTGTTCAGAGCCCAGCGCCTCTGCCACACCCCGGAGGGGCACCGAGGCATCATACCAGGAGAGGGACTGGGACCCCATTTCGTGCAAACAGAACCCACGGCTCAGAGAGCTCGGGCAGCCCGCCGGTATCGCACAGCGAACACGAGAGGTGGTGGCTGAGCTGGGCTGGAGTCCACACCCTGCCCTTGTGCCCAGGGCCTCCTGGACACTGGCCTGATGCCGAGGCTGCAGGCTGCTCTCCAGGACAGATGTGGCAGGTCCTGCAGGGGGAGCAGGCTCCTCTGCTCCCGTCAGTGACGCTTCCCTTCATCCTAAATGGCTCCCTTGCTTAAGGAGCACTTACGACTCCATAAGCTTGTTCCCGGGGGGTCAGAGGGGCGGCAGCAGCAGGGAAGGACACACATGTAGCGCCCTGGTGTCAGAGATGCTGCCTCCCTCCTGCGTGCAGCTTCGTGTTGAAGCAGCTGTGAGGAGCCACAACTGCAGCGGTGGCCATGAAGGCGCCTGGCCCTGCAGGCACTCTATCACCTGCACCGCCAGTTTGGGCCTCAAGCTGCCAAGGCCATGTGGTCCCTCCTCTGCTCGAGCACCAACAGCGACGCCTACTGCCTGGACACCGGGCCCAAGCCCTCCGTGGCTTGTGATCTGAGATGTTCTGCCACTCCAGGTCCAGTGTGTGCCCACACCCCGGGACACGCCCCCCGGAGCCCTGGCTGAGGAGTCCCCACCCACCTCACGTCGCCCTCTGTCCAAGCCCTATTCCTCCTTCCACAGCTCATCAGCCCGCTGTCTGCAAACCAGACGCTTGCTCCCACTTCTGGAGGGGCCACAGCTGCAGGGTCAGACACACCGAGACCTGTACCCCACGCTGCCCCGCACCCTGGACATGTGCGCCGGGCCGGCTTCCCCTCCCACGGTGGCGTGAAGTCAATGAGTCACGTACACAAAGTGCTCATCCCACAAAGTGCCCACTCTGGCAGGGTGGGCACCAGATAAAATGCTACTGCCGCTGCCACCACTGGTATCTCCACCCCAAACCTCCAAAATGTCAACACACGGCTCCAGTGGCTCAGGAGGAGAGCGCCGTCACATAAGAAGGTGACAATCCTGTCATCAGCCAAAGCCCCGTGGACGACGTATTCTGCCCGCCAGCTGCACTGAGCACTGTGACAGGACACCCAACACAGGAGTGTGGGAGCTGAGGCTCAAAGGGCTGAGCGACTTGCCAAAGTCACACAGAAGGCAAGACCCAGATCACTGAGGCGGACAGGGGACAAGTGCCGTTCTTCTGCCTCGACCCCTGCCCCTCAGGCCCTCTGCTCGGTGCTCTGCAGTGGGCTGTGCTGAGGACTCAGGCCACAGCTCGGGCCCTCCCACCGCCTGCTGCCTGCTCACCAGTGCCCTTTACCTGGGAGCGGCTGGAACACGCCCTGGTTCTCCACCTCCACCGCCAGGTCAAAGTGGGAGCAGTCGCTCAGGGTGACCACCTCGCTGGCCCCACCGGGCATGAGGCCGTTGATCCTCAGGGGCAGCTCCAGGATCTGGCCCACTTGAGCCTCCACCTGGCAGGGGGCAAACTCCATGCTGCTGGGCTCGATCACGTAGACCTGGAGGGCAGGAGCACAGGCTGGGGTCATCGGCCCACGGGAGAGGACCAGCCAGCTGCTCAGACGGTGAAGAGCTGTTGTGTGCTGGACCCGAGACACGTCAGTGAGGGGAGGTGCGGGGTACACGGCGAAGTGTGCCGGGACGGGGCTGAGGTTCCGGACAGGCTACCAGGAAGGCGTCTCTGGGCCGGCACAGGAGCTCAGCCCTGAGAGTGGTGTCAGAGGGAGCAGACGAGGGAGACACACTGGGAAGAAAAGGTGCTCTGTGCGAAGGCCCAGAAGCACGCACCACCAGCTCAGCCTGCGGGAGGACCGCAAGGGCGGCCAGTGTGGCTGCACCATCCCGAGTGGGGACAGAACGGAGAGAGCTGGAGTCGAAGAGGTGGGGCGGAGGGGCAGGTCACGTGGGCCTTTGTGGCCACGGCCGCGACCAAGCTTTCATACAGCTGGGTGGGGCGTCTTCGTGGGCTCCCGTCAGCTGGCCCCCATGGGAAAGTCACAGCCAGGGAGCAGGCGGAGAGGCTGCGGGAAACCCCAGCCAGAGAGCAGGTGACGGTGTCCCGAACTAGGGCGGGTGGCCGCTCACTGGAGCAAGCCGGCAGGTGGCCGTACCAGGCGCCAAGGGGCACCACCCAGGACACCAAGAAGGACACAAAACAAAACCGACCTGACTCCAGCTCCTGCTCTAAGAGCGCTGCCGGCTCATCTAAAGGCTCCCGCCTCTGGGGCACCAAGGTTCCGTGACGAGGAAGCAGGCTCTACCGGCCACACTCACTGCTGCTCAGGAGTGGCTCGGGCCTTAGGGTGAGTCACGCACTGAGATAAGGAAGCTGGGCGGCGGGGGGAGGCAGGACAGTCAGTTGATCGGAAGCGACACTCCTACTGAGTGAAGCGTCTCAGGTACACCTCTTTGTGTGAGCAGGTCTCGTGTGCGACCGGCCTCAGGGGTAACAAGTGCACCGGTGCCCCGACGGCACAAGGTGGGACTAACCTGCACTGTGCGCAGAGGTTCTGCCCTCTGCAGGGAGAGGGGGCGAGGTGAGGGCCGGGCTGGGCCACAGCCTTTGCCAACCGACCTGGTCTTGGCCCCAGCTCACTCGGGCCGGAAGCGCGATCCGGTGCAGGTGGTCCCTGACCTGGTCCCTCAACAGGGAGGCGGGGAAGGCGCCCGGGCCAGTGTCTTGGAATCTGAGCGCTTCCCTTTCACTGTGAATTCACAACCCCATGCCCTGAGGCCCTGCCAGGGTGCAGATCCCCCTCTTTAGGTCCAGGGAGTTTTCTAGACTGACTCATGGTGACCTCTGGCTCCCCTTCTAGAAACTCCATGTGCGCTGGCCTTGGCCCTTCTGGTCCCATCCCCTGCCAAGTGTCAGGTGTCAACGCTCCCCTACCCTGGCTGGCCATGAGCTCCCCAAGGCAGGGGCGGCCTGACAAGCCAAGCCCTCGCCTCCTACCAATGCCAGGTACAAGATCTGAGGGCCGGTGAAGAGGGTGGCTAGAGACCACCATCCAGCGTGGCGCTGTCCTGGCCGAGATCTCACCTTCATCTCACCAAAGTGCAGCGGGTTCTGCACGTCATGCGCCTGGATCACGCTGAGACCAGTGTCGCTGCCTGTGGTCATCACACCCTTGACGGTGACCGTGGCGACCAAGTAGTTGGATGAAGACCAGCTGAAGTTCCCGCTCCCACCATGGGCCTGGGGCAGAAAACACACGGCAGATCAGCCCACTGCCCACTCTCACACCCACTCACCGCCGCCCACGGTGTGCACATGATCTACGTCCCACAGCACTGGGAGAGCATGTCACTCGCTGAACAACGTCTCGCTGGAGGCTCCCCCTGCACCCCGCCCCCTTCTGAGCCTTCTACTCTGGGCCCTCGGGATGGACATGTGCTCAGGCGCACGACAGTGGCCCCAGACGCTGGGGGCACTCCCTGGCCACGGGAAGCAGCGGGAAGGCCCTGCTCTGAAGCGGCTCCCCGACCACACTGCGGCCTGCCCCGTGGCTCCCAGTCACCCACCACAGTGGCCACAGCAAGGCCACCACCATCCCTCGAGGGCCAGGAAGGCCACAACCTGAGCGGGCATTGTGACAAGGCAGAAAGGAGGCCGAACCAACCCCGAGCTGGGAGCCCGCAGAGGATGCCCTTGGCCCCCCGCTCCTCCAGCGAGCCAGACAGGAGAAGGTAAGCGGCACACAAAACGCCCGCCACGCCACTTGGGAGCAGGCCAGGACCGAGGGGGCTGTGCAGGCCACGAGGCTCAGGCCCTGGGGAGCGCCAGTCCCTTCGACCCGGCCGGCGGCGCGTAACCCTCAGGCTGGGAAGACTGGGCCTGTCACAGGGTGGGGGCGCTTGCGCCTGAACCCCACACGCTCCCACTTTGAGAAAACCATCGTTTTATATAAAAACAAATGTGGACGTTTGCTCTGCGTTCCAAGTTTTCTTTACTGATTTTCTGTTTTCACGTGCTTGCCCTCACCCCTGCCATTACCAAAATGCACTACTGTGATGAAAACTTCAAAAAATACAGAAGATTCTTTGACTTAAAATTGGCTCTGACCACAAGAGGGCAAAATTAAAAGGCAAAGAATGGAGGAAAAGCCCCAGCCCCGGAAGACACCCAAAGCAGGCGCGGGCCTGAGGCTCACCTGGATCGTGTACTGATAGGCACCGGTCTTTGGCTGCCAGGGAAACGTCAGGATTCCAGGATAGAGGGTGATGGGGACGTGAATCTCCACGTCCTGCTGGTTCCACACAGGCACCCGTAACGTATGGACCCCTCCGTCCTACAATGGGGGAGAGCCCCACACGTCACCATGACAACCAGGCTGCCCATTCCCAGTCAACCTCCCTGGGGAAGATTCTGTGGGGGACGGAAGGAAGAAGTCACTTGTCCTGCAGCTGGTTCTGTCTCAACAGAGACGGCTTTCCACGGTTCAGTGAGAGCCACTCAAGCAGATGCTTGACCACCCCACGGCAGTCCACCCACAAACGGACACAGCGGTCCCCACTTCACAAATGGGGACACGGAGGCACGGGTCCCTGAAGCACCTCGCCCCGCTGCAGTGGCAGACTGCCGGAGCAGTGGCTGCCGAGACTCCTCCCGCTGTGGCCTGCTCCCTCGGGGGTCCACGAGAGGCCTATGCAGGGCAGGAGGACGGGAACCATCCAGGCTTCCTATAGTGAGGAGCTGCTCCCGCCTGGACTGGCTAGCCTTCTGAATATGGGGGCGGGGGGATTCAGGAAGCCCAGCAGCCTCACAGCTAAGAAGTGCTCAGGGCTGCCGGTGGGAGCACAGCTGGACCAAGGGGTGAACACTGCCTCAAGGGTTTTTAGCCTCAAGAGGTACAGGCCCCTTTTCACAGGGACCAGCAAAAGGCAGAGAAAGAGGGGGCAGACGTGGAGACAGGGCAGGGAGACCCCAAACCCCGTGCCTAGGGACCCTGTTGAAAGGGTGACTTCTACTGCGTGTTCTCTCTTCTCCCCCAACCCCACTTGTGTTTTCCAGGGTCCTGGCAGCCCAGAAATCAAGGACTAGCTGTAACATCTTAAAGCCAAGTGTCTCACAGGAGGTGCCGGCAGGAGGAACTGGCTGCTGTGGGCCTGGTCAGGACAGCACTCTGCAAGGACCAAGTGTGGCAAGGGACCTGACGAGGCGCACGCTAAGAGAAAGCTGGCCGGCCTTCCATGTGACCGCCTCGCGGGGCAGAGGGGACACCACAGTCACCATCTTCTCAGGTCACTGGCAGCTATCGGAGCACTTTCCTTGCCTGTCACAGACGACTCCGATACAGGGAGTGCTTGGACTGTGGCCTCTGACAGCAGAGAGTCCCAGAGGGGCCCCCCCCGGCTCCTATGAGAGCTACACACAGGCTGATGCAGGGGTCCCTGACTCCCAGGGTCTCGTGGCCAGCTGAGGCTGTTAGCTCTGCCTGAGGAGGGCCCGAGGGGGGAGGGGTGGGAGGGGCGCCCACTTGCCTGGTCCACCACAGAGGTGAGGGCCGCCTCAATAACTGTCTGGCCCTTCTTTATGGTCCTCACATGATGGTAAGAGCCATTCTGAGAAGAAGAGAGCACCTCAAAGAATTCGGGAGGAAGCACGGTCTCAATGCGGATGTTCTGGAAGGAAAGGGGGGTGAGTGAGGAAGGTGCTTCTGGAGAAACTCAGGAAGCTCTGGAGGCAAGGAAGAAGCCACGTGACCCAAAGCAGCCCAGGCCCAGTTATGGGTATTCCTGGCCCTGCAGAGCAGGCAAAGTTGGCCTTTCGGTGCCGTGAAGCCCTCAGGCCAGTGAGAAGGGAGCAGGAGGCAACAGGCAGTCGCCTCCCTTCCCCTCCCCTCCCCTCCCCTCCCCTCTCCCTCTTCTCCCTGCCCCAGCCTTAGGGAGGGCGCAGACTCAGCCTTGCAGGGTCTCAACAACCCCTTGGTATCTCCCGTGGACACAGCACTGCCACAGGAAGCACCCCAACTCAGCCCGCCACATGGGGGCCCTGATGCTTTGGGGCTACCAGCAGGCAGCTGCTCCAGGACACCCATCCCACCTCACCCCCAAGGTCCCGAGTTGGGCACTCACATCCGACAGGTAGACCTTGTTGCCAGACTTGTCAAGCACTTCGACGGTGATCTCGTACAGACAGCCGGTCTCCAGCACCCACCTGTCACCAGGGTGGACTGCAAACCCTGCGAGGACAGGCGCGCGGTTGACCACTCCGGCCGCAGGGCACACCGTGGAGGGAGGGGCGGGCCCGCTCGCCTGTTCCCACACCCCACGCCGCGCCGACTGCTCCCTGACCCCGTGACACCACGTGCCACCTCAGCGCCAGACCACCACCCAGCTGTCGCCTCCACCAGGACCACCTACCCACAAGCGAGCAGCTGCTGAGAAAGCCCCTGTCTCAAGGCACCGGGATGCCTCTCTCCCACGCTCATTTACTATCCATTATGCCGCGGTCCTGTCGCTGCCTGTCTGTGCTGCAAGGGCCCCAGCGTCCACCCCGCCCCAAGTTCCATGTCCAGTACAGGCCAGACAGGTGGAGGCACCAAACAAACGTTTCTAAGCAAAGCTCCGAAGACACACAGGGGTCTGGGCCTGGTGTCGCCCTGTCGGCGTGGGCCTGTGCCCCAGGGCAGGCTCACCCGCAGCGGCAAGGGGACCCCGGGCCTCAACCGCTCTCCTGCCTGGATGTCCCCAACAGGTGAGTCGACCCAGAACAGTGTCCTCAGTGATGCAGGGACACAGGTGTCCTGGACATTCAAGCCCTAACTGTCTCCCCAGCGAGATGTCTCCATGGTGGCCGATACCCCCCTCTTCTCCTGCCAAACATCTCTCCCTGCCCAAGACACCTGCCAACTGTCACGTCACCTTAGGGCCTGCCTCTCTGTAAACTACACTCACCCCTGGGCCCTGGGTTTCCAAAATGCCGACAGCAAAGTCAGGTCTGGCTGGTCTTGGTATAAAAAGGAGGCAGACCCCTCCCCCACTCAGCTTAACCCCATCTCTACCTGCTGCCCACTTGGGTCTACTCTGCGAGCTTCTGTGCAACCCGCCAGGCAGGTCTAGGGAGAAGCCGGGGCCCGGTGGGCGCTGGAGGCCCTGGGCCCTGCATCTGGTGGGGCTCTCCAGGCGGAAGCATTTTCTGGGGAGCAGCCACTTTTGCTTTTATCCTTTAAACCGTCATCACAAAAGAGCAGCATCGAGCGGGACCCAGACGCCCACACTTACCTAAGTACCCGGGTTCCACCACGTAGATGGTGCTGTTAGGCAGCCTGGACACGCCCTGCATGCGGATACCTGTGTTCTTAATTAAGGCACAAACACAGGATGGCCATCCTGTCAGCCGGTGGGTTTCAACTGGGCTGGGAGGCCCAACTGTCACTGTCACTTGGCTGGAAGAGGGAATGAGAACTCCCCGTCAAGGCTGAGCGGGTCAGCCACCTGGCAGAACCAGAGCCCACACCATACTCCCCACACAAGCAAAGTGGGGGGCGGGGGTCTCAGCAAGGGGCACTGGACACCAGAGGGCACACCCATGAGTCTGGGACCACCCACGTGCCAGCAAGGAAAAGCCCTGGCCCGGGACAAGGCAGCAGGCCCTGGAGAAGGCCCTGGCACGAGAAGCAGGCTCGGAGCCCGCCCCATCTACCGGAGCCTCTCCAGTGAGTCACGGCAGAGGTGAGCCATTCCACGCAGCCACGTTGCTATTTCAGTTCTTTATGATTTTCAGACCTTGAGGAAAAACAGGGCTATTTTTAGCTCAGCCAAGCTTTCAGGGAGAATAGCGACTTTCTGCAGCAGCGGTCCGGCACGCACAGGCATGCCGGCCCCGGGAAAGGATACTCCTGTGGCCCAGGACGAGGCTGGTCTGTCCCAGCTGCACCGCAGTGACGGTGGAGGTGTCCTGGGCCAAGACAGCCACTGGCCGGCCTGCGTCGCCCTCGGGCCCCCGGACGTCATTCTGAAGCTGCAGCTCATACTGATCCGAAGGCATTGAGAGTTCTGGCCAGGCCGAAACAAAATAGAAGAAGAAGAGCATGAGAGAGGGGAGCAAAGACAGAGGCCGCTAGAAGCCATATGCCTGCTACTCCCCAAACCCTGGGCCCTGCTGTCAGCACAGCAGCTTCATTATTTTTTTCTTATTTTTCCCAGCGATTTTAAATTGCATTCTTCTCCAGACCCGCGGACAAAGCAGGCGCTTGCCACATCTTCAGGGGCAATCACTTCTGTGCTGCTGTCAGCTGCCGTCTGAAAACTCCCGGCCTCTGCCTCAGACCGCTGACGCCTGAAGAACACGGGCCTCAGTGCCCTCCCTGCGCTTCCGTCACGTGAGCTCTTTGCTGTGGCATCAAGGGGTCCAGGGTGGGGCTCACTGGGCCTGTGCATCCCCTGGGAGTTCTGAAAAGGCACCAACCATAGCTTCCCACCGGGTCTCAGGAGCTGGGCCAGTCGTTTGCAAGGAGCCCTCTGTGCTGCTGCCCTGACCATCAGCGCGTCCCCGCTGTGTGTCACAGTGCGCCCTACGAAGCACTGGCTTACCCCCAGTTAAAGGAATACGGCACTGAGGGAAAAGAACGTGGTGACTCTCCAGGTATCTCACAGCACAGAGGTAACTGCCTCTGGTAACGCACAGCCACTGCTGCAGGCGGCCCGAAGGAGGAAGACCCCGCAGACGTTAAGGGCCCTTCACTGTCCACACAGGAGAGCTGCTGCAGAGCCCCAGCCCGGCCCCACTGTCCTCTGCAGAGGACAAAGAGCTGGCCCCACGGCTGTCCTTTTAGTTATAGGAGGCTCACGTTCTAGGAGTCGTGGTCTCTTCACCCTCCCACCCTGGCTGACTTCTTAATCGTCAGAGTCCCCCAACAGGCCACTCCACGCGGACTCTAGGAATGCCTGGGGAGCGCCTAGGAAGGTGGGTCTGAGCCCAGGCTGACGGGTGCACTACCCTGCCTCCGACCCCTGCCCCCGTGCATGCAGCCCGGCTCAGGGCGTGCTGGCTTCCACTTCCCTTTGTCACCCCAGTCTTCAACACGTCCACCCAGCCAGCATCCACCCAAACAGGCAGTTTTCCAAACGTGGTGCATTTAATCCTAACAATTTCTACCATTCCAATCCCTCCAAGAACCTGAGTGACTTGTGTTCGACACCATCTCTGTCTGCACATTCTTCCCCTATTTTGTTCTGCCTAGTAGTTCGGGGAATGTGCCAGTCACGCCTTCAAACGCTGATGGGACTGTGGCCCCACGGGAAACACCTGCAGGCAGCAAGTGTGCCCCGCGGGTTGCTCCCAGAGCCTCTCCCCGCACCTGCTCCCCTCGCAGGGGTGTCCACAGGTTGTTAGTGGCCTCTTTTCCTCCCCCACTTGGCTGGGGCTCCAGGAGGGCAGGGTCCCCAGAAGTCCCTCCAGCAACTACACACAGCAGCAGCAACCTCGGCCTAGCTGCTTTGTGCAGGACAAGGTCCAAGCTGGAGTCACCACGCTGAGCGCCCCACACAGCAAACCACCACTGAACGCTAGTCTGTCTGCAGTCTCAGCCTGCAGAAATGTAGCTTTTAACTGGACAAGCTGGAATCTCCAGGTCAGCACCAGTGAGGCCACCTGCCTGTGTGGGCCCAGCTCTTAGCGTCCCCGCCCCTGGCAGAGCTGTCAGTCATCCTTCGCAGCTGCTCTCATTTCCTGCGGGAGTCCAGGACCACTTGAGGCTGCAGGCCTCAAGGCACCTGTCAGCCTGGGCTCAACCCATACCTCAGTTTCCTTATCTCTAAAATGGGCATTAAAAGAAATTCACCTCTCAGCGTTGTTGGGTAACACATGAAAACCTTACGCAGAAAGTGCCCAGTCGGGGTCAAATGTTATCAGAAATGACCAGGCCTGGGGGCCTCCCTGGTGGCGCAGTGGGGTAGGCAACGCACTGTGAAGCACACCTCAGCCACTGCAGCACGAGTTCGGTCCCTGCGGCTGGCCAGGGAGGGGACCCACATGGCCGGCAGACCTCTCCTGCCGCGCCCATTTCTCCCTTCAGCACCACACACACCTCTGGCCTGTATCCGTGCTTGTTGCGTAAAAAAATAAATCTTTTAAAAAAAAGAAAGACAGAAACGACCGGGCCTTCCACTCACCTTCCTTCAGGTTGCAAGGCCATTCACAGGGAAGTTAGTATATCTGCCAATCCCCTGCTCGCCCTGCTGGTTCTCATAACCATCTCCCCGCACTGTAACCCTCCCTAGTGTCCCCCGAGAAGGCTACCTCTAAGCTGTCTTCCCTCTCAGAGTCCCAGAAAGTCAGGCTCAGGGCCATCGTGTCCTTTGGGACTCTGCTCCTCTCAAGTCTGGGGCAAACGCTGGGCTCTGGGCAGAACCACCCTGCCCTCCACTGGCCCCCTTCGCATCCCCCCCACTCTCGCCCCTCTGCAGACTGACCTCCAGCCTGGCCGCACGCTGCCTGCCCAGGAGTCACACCTGCTGTCCTTTATGGAGCATAGCCCCCCGGGAAAGAACAGGGCCCAGAAGAATGAAGCGGCTGCCCCTCAGTCCCGGCTGACCACAGGCTGCCCCTCAGTCCCGGCTGACCACAGCCACGCTCAGAGCCGCAGTGGCTCTCAGGAGCATGAAGCAAAACCCGAGCTGCTTCTGAAACCACAGGCTGCATGGCCAGGGCGGCGGCCTGCACCCTGGCAGGTGTCCGGCCTCATGCCCAGGAGTGTGGAAACATCAAACGTGATACTTCTTAGGGTCACCGCTGCACTAAGAAAACTCACTGTCTAAAATACATTGCGCTATACGGCACTTCGGAACTTCCAGAGCAAATCCACAACCATCGATGCCTCTGCCCTGACAGGGGAGAAAGGCCCTGAGGGTTCCAAAGAAGAAGCAGAGCCCCGAGGGCGCGGGCTCACCCAGGCTGCCAGCAGGAGTCAGTGGCAGCCCAGGGCAAAACCTGGTCCAGTGGGAAGCCCAGTCTCTGACCTTCTCGAAACAAGGGCCCATGTACCCCATGTACCCGAGAGGATGGAATCAGCATCTCAGGTTTGCACAGCCGCACCCACAGACAGCAGCACCACTTGCAACACCACGTCCACCGAGGGACGACTGATACATGGGCTAAGGTCGAGACACACCAGTCAGCCTTGAGGAGGGAGCCCTGACGCCAGCTACAGGGATGAGCCCCGAGGGTGACGCACTAAGCGTGACAAGCCAGTCACGAAGGACAGATACTGCAGGCGACGCTCAGGTGCGGCCTGGGGCAGTCAGTCGTGGCGACAGCGAGCATCATGGGGTTGCGGGAGGCTGGGGCGGCGGCGGCTGTCCAGCGAGCCCGGGCTGGAGGTCCAGCATGTGAGCGTGCTAGGTCACTGACACTGCACACTTGAGAGGGCTGCGAGGGTCACCGCATGCGGTGCGTGTCACCAGCCAACAAAGGGGCGTCTGCCGTGACCACCGAGCCGAGCCAGAGACCCACCTGTGATCTTCCCCTGCCTGATCTTCTGCACCTTGTAGCGGATGGAGGTCCCCACCATCAGGTAGACGTCGTACGCGGGGTTCAGAAGGATGTTCTCCAGAATCAGCAGCCTGACCTCTGCAGGGTGTACATTCTGGGCACAGAGAAAAGGGTCGAAAGGTCAGGTGCTGGGGGGGCGAGAGAGGAAGAATCGCCACAACTTCTGGTACGTCTGTGTCGGACTAGGAAAGTCAGGGCTGAGAGCCCAAGACGGCACTGAGCGCCACACGTGCGAAGCCCACACCCGGGGAGCTCTGTGTGCCCAGGTGAGCACGCAGGGTCAAAACGCACCAGACACGTCACTTTACGTGATGTGATGACATCCGGCGCACGGAAACAGACGAGCAGGAAGAGGAGCGAGAGCTGGGAGTGCAGTCCACGGAGAGGGCGGCCCCAGGGGCCCAGGGCGTCTCCCCACAAGCGCCGAAGGCCTGGGAGGTTGGGGAGCAGCCCCAGCGAGGAGGAGGGGCGTGAGTGTGCGAGTGCAGCCCTGCTCTTTCTCCCCTGCCCGCCTGGCACCCCGCCAGGACCCCCCACCGGGAAACATCCTGGAGCCCTCACAAGAGAGAGAGGCCGTCTGTCCAGCAGTCAGCACCGTGCACCACTCGAGCTATCAGGTGACTGAGAGTTGGAGAAAACTTGCGGCAAAGGGCCCCCGAAACAAACACTTTTGTCTGTGGGAAGCACAGTCCCTCTTGACCATCGCCCGGCAGATGCTGGCTCTCTGCCCTCGACTCACAGGCTCCTGGTCTGCAATTCGGATTTTCCTGAGAGGGCGGTGACACAGGTTTCCTCGCTTAGCTGTAGATCACACACTCCGCAGCTCGGCGGGCAGGGGCCACTGCTCTAAGCCTGACTCGCAGCGCCAGGCCAGCACTCCCAGGTCCGGCCCCCCCGCAGGCTCCCACTTCGGGAGCTCTCTGCACTGGTCTCATGTCCCCAGGACACGTGCTGGGGCCGAGCAGGATGGCAGTGGGCCCACCCCGTAGCCCCCTCCGGCGGCCCACCTTGTACACGGCCTCCTGGATGCGCGCCTTGAGCTTGGAGCTCCCGGTCTTCATGCCCGACACCAGGATGGTGTCTCCCTGCTTGGCCGCCTTCTCCATCTCCGAGATGTAGGACGGAGGGATGTACGTAGACTCCAAGAAAGTGAGGATTCTGGAAAGGGAACAGGTCAGACCTGACGTCCAGGCCGAAGCGCGGACACCATCCGCGGGCACCTCCAGGGGGCGCCGGGTGCCGAGCCGGGTGATGCCGCCCTCCTTGGTGGTGTTTAGAACGTGTCCCCAGAACGTCCTTTACCAGGAAAAGTGTGAACAAGTCAGACCCTGGGCCCCTGGTTCAGTCCTCCGCACAAGACCTGGAACCTGCGTCTGTCCGAATTCCCGCGACAGGACAAAACAGAGACGTGAGGACACCCGCTCTGCCGGGTGGACGTGCTTCTCTCTCATGATGTGAAAGACAAGACCACTAGTAAGAAGTGGCCTGGGACACCAGCCCCCAGGCGCGGTCAGCAGAGCCACCAGGCTTCCCCGGGAGCATGTACTGCCTTCCAGCCCCCCCGCCCCCCGCTCCTGCCTTCGGGAAATTATTGTCCATGACATGAACCCCAGCATCAGGAGTAGGGGTGCAGGCTGCGGGGAGGAGTGCCGGGGGACAGGGGAGGTAAGTCGGGACGCAGTGAACCTCCTCCCCAGAATGTGGCTGGCGAGCAGGGCCGAGGCCAGGGACCCTTTCAATATGGTCTCTCCCTCGCAGACTACAAATGACAAAGCGGCCCACCGCCGTTCCGCCTGAGCGAGCGCAATCTGAGGAACATGCTTTCCATCTCCCCGGATCTGCCCGGCGCTGCCCTACGCCGAGGTTTATTTCCTTGCCTGCTGAGTTTAATGAAAATCCAGGACACTGGCTCCAGCGCGCCTTTGCACCCTGCACTTCAGTGAACACTCAGCTCACGTACCCAGTGTGGGGACGCTTGGGGGGCTCTCATGGCAGGAAGTGGGCTCGGTGCTGCAGAAGGGCCAGGGAACCAGCACCCCCTAAGCGTTAGCATCTGCGTGTGGGACCGAGCTGGGCTCTGTGGCCGTCAGTCAGCGTGCTGACCCCCGCGGCAGACGGGGAGGCTGGCGCTCAGACGGGCGCCCTGCCCCGAGAGGCCACGGGCAGGGGGTCACAGGGCCAGGACGAATCCAGGTGAGTGTGGCTCCAAGGCCCACGCTCCTGACTTTGAGGCACCGGACTCGGGAATCATCTGGGAAACGAGGTCTCAGCGCAGGAGAGTGCTTGGCCAGGTGGACAGAGCGGCTCGCACAGGGGCAGGGCTCAAGCACTCCTGCAGGGTGGGGGCTGCGAGTGGGGCCTGGACACCCATCTCCTGGAGCCCCAAGCTAGAGTTCCAAGGGTGTGAACAGACAGCAGAAGGCTAACGCCCCACAAAATACTAACTGCAAAGGGGAAAGACTGTCAAGGGGGCACCTGACAGAGATCGCCTCCCCCAGAGGTGACACGAACATCACAGAAGCAGCAGCACGTGCTGAGATGCCACGAGGAGAAGAGCCCCGCTTTGGAGACCCCTCACCGGAGCACAGGGCTCTGCACTGATCAGGAGGAAACACCACAGGAACGGAAAGAAGGGACAGTCCACAAAACAACCGGACGAATGCCAAGGTCCCAAAGTCAAAGGCCAAGAGAGTGTCCCGGGCCGACAGAGACTGGAGACGGAGGACGATATGCAGCAGCTAACGCTGGCCGGGTTCCTGTTACCAGGAAGGTAGCTGGGATGCTGGCAAACCGTGGGTGCGGCCTAAGGCCTGGAGGCATCAGTGCTAATCTCCCAGTTTTGATGGCTGTGCCTCCGTGCTAAGACCTCCCCGAGGCGTCCCTGCACTACGCAAGCGGGCACATGCGACGGGGAGCGGCTCACGGATGGTTCAGGTGGACTTGCAACTTTCCCATTGGGATAGGGGTCCGCTCCCAAAAGGAAAAATATTCTTTAAAAGAGTGCTTGACAACGCATGAGACAACGGCCAACAGAATTAGCGCAGCGAGGACCGCGCTCCCCTTCTGCTCTGCCCACTGCGCGGCGACTGCCAGCCAGGCAGCAAAGAGCACCTGGAACGTGGCCGGCGCCTCTCCAGAAGCGAGTCCTGCTCTCGCCAGACCAGCGCGGCACGAGTTAGTGCCAGGGCTCTGGGTAGTGCAGATGTGCACAGACCTGAGTTCAAATTCCAGCTCCACCACCTTACCTTCCAACCCGAGACAGGTGGCAGAGCCTCTCCCCTTCTCTGCCTTAAAAGTGGAGGAAATGTCCAGCACTCGTGGCCTGGAGGAGGACTGGACATGCCCAGGTAGTGATGGAGTGTGTGCGCAGCACTGGTGCGCTAGGGACACAGCCTCCCGGCCCTGCGACGGTCGACACCTGTCCCAACGCAACCACTCCCCTGCCTCCCACGACAGCTTGGCTCTCTGGGATGAGTGTGCTCTTCTGCAGCTGGACGCACAGGCTCCTGGGCGATTCCCCCAGAACAGAGCCTGGAGGTGGCAGCAGCACAGCTGAGTGAGCCAAAGCCCCTCCCCTTAGTCAGTGGGTGGCCTCCTGGCATGCTCCCCATCTCCCTACTGTCCGACTGCCCTGACAGGGAGCCAAGGAGGACCCCTCCCCATGTCCCTCTGCAGGCAAAGGGACCTCTTACCGCAGTGCATTGTGGGAATCTGAGAACCCGCTGGCCTCCGTGTCCTTCACAATCGTCCA
Organism: Galemys pyrenaicus; assembly: GCA_019455555.1. NCBI lineage: Eukaryota > Metazoa > Chordata > Mammalia > Eulipotyphla > Talpidae > Galemys > Galemys pyrenaicus. Next base: position 7,652,342 of record JAGFMF010011663.1, on the reverse strand, counting down.
GTCAAAGACCAGCCCCGCCAGGGTGCTGAACGTGTTCCCTGTAAGAGCAGAGGGGGAGGGGACAGAAATGCATTGGCCTGAACTCCCAGCCAAGGGCGGGACAAGAGGATCGCCCATCCTACAGGAACCTGCGCCCCTCCCTGCCACCCCAAAGCAGTATCGTGCTGCCGGAGGGAGGGGAGCCAAGGCTGAAAGGATCAGGGCCCCTGTGTGGGCCTGGCCGGAGTGGAGCCAGCCTGTCCCAGGAAAGCTGTGTCTTCCCACTGCACCTCCTGCCTGGCCGCTCATGGTGGGTCAGCCGCCCGGGTCTGTGAGCACTTTACAGACTAGGTGCCGGCTCCTGCGGCCTCCTTACGCCTCTGTGCAGGGAAAGAAGTCGCAGGATGAGGAGCCTGAATGGACTCTGGGGCCCCTTCCCCACGAAACAGAGCGTGCAAGCGCCCAGTCCCACGGGCAGGCAGCCTCAGCGAGCTCAACCCACAGTGTGCTCAGGAAGGTGTGCCATGTCTTAACCTGCCGGCATGTCGTCACCAAAGCAAGCTGTCTCCCAACACCCTACACGTTCAGGAAGAGAGGACGGTGCAGTCCACACCAGTGAAGCACACAGGCTACAGGGACTCAGGAAGCCCCTCGTCCAGGCGAGGAGCAGACCATTCCCTTCTGCAGTAGCCCCCTCTCTCCCTGCAGGCCCCAGAGACAAGGCGCTCACGACCCACCAACACCGTGTTCGCTCCTCTAACGGCGCTGGCCTTGAGAACCTTCTGCCACCCACAGAGCTGAAATGGGACCCACAACCACCGCCCAGACTCGTCACGGAAGCAGGGTCTCCAATGACCGAGGCTCCACTGCCCCGCTGGACTCCACTCACAAGCACGAGTCAAATGTATTTTGAGTGTCAAGACTACAGCCGAGTGTTAAACCAAGCCTGGGCCCATTAAGGCCCCGTGTGAAGATGGCGCTGCAGACAGGAAGGGGAGACTGACTTCTGAGTGACAAACTCACTGAGCATCACTCTCACTGTGATCCCCAATAACCCCTAGGGTGGGAATAAGGAAGGCAACCTTCAGGCAAAACCAGGTTCCATGGCGGGGATTTGCCGGCGGGGGCGGGGAGGTGAAGAAGGGAGGATGGGGAGGTGCTTTCAAGATTTTTATCTGAAGGTTGCGTTCTTCATCCAAAAAGCAGGTACTGAAGCCTCCCTGGTGGCACAAGGTTAAGGTTAAGGTGCAGCACTGTAAAGCTATCAATGGCCACTGCAGCATGAGTTTGATCCCTGGCCAGGGAGGGGACCCACATGGCGCAGCAGACCTCTCCTGTCTGGCCTGCTGCTCCCCTCAGCAGTGTGGAATGATCTGCCTGTCGATCTACCCGTTCTGCTCCCCACTCTGTCTCTGGTGAATCCTCTTACCCCAAACCTCTGGCCTGTACCCCAGTTCTTATGTGCGTAAGTATTTTTTTTTTAAGAAAGCAGCTGTTAGTACCTACCATGTGCCTGTGAACTTGAAGCTTCACAGGCAAGTGCTGGCATCAACCAGAAAACCTGAGAGTCTCATCTCTGGAGGATGCACCTCCGCTGCCCTGGTCTATGGAAGGCAGAACGGAAACATTCAGCAATTCAACTCAGCAAACACTGGCCAGATGCCCGCCGGGCCCAAAGTCCACTGTCACACAGAGGACTTCAGAAGAACGGAGTGACCCCAGCTCCTCCTTTTACATGCCGAACTTGACAATGCAGAGCACACAGGGCCCCGTATCTGGAGTCGGCGCCAGTGAATTGCTGCCGATTTCAAAATGGAGAAACAAACTCTCCTGGGCCCATCAGGGAGAGGCCCTACAGGAGGACCACCTGGAGGGAAGGCTGTGGCTGAGGGCTTCTGAACAGGGACAGCAAGGAAGAAAAAGTGCTCTGCGCGGGACAGGAGCAAGAGGGCTGTGGAGGCGCCTGATGACCCCAAGCTAACCCAGCCTGCCAGGTGCCAGGCACACGTGGCAGTGCAAGAGGCCAGGGAGTAACTGCCAAGAGTTAATTTGAGGCAGGCACTCTGCAAACAACCTCAGGCCATTAAAGGTGGACCGAGGCTGGCATAGAGGCCCCAATGCCCAGGAAAACTGCAGGAAGTAGGCAGGGTGGCCGAGTGCAAAAGCGTCCGGCAACAGAGTCAGACTCTGCCCGACCACTCATGAGCTGTGTGACCTTGGGCAACTTACTTAAGCTCTCTGGGCCTCATTCCTTGTCTATACAACAGGCGTTAACACCGTGAGCCCTTGTGTGGTAAGACAGTCTGGTACAGGTGCCTGGGCACACGCGAGCACCTAACTATGTTTACTGGGTCCTCAGAGGTATGTTTCTTGACAAACGCTCACTCACTAAGGTAAGGATATGGCTCTTCCAAGACAGCGAGTCCCTCAGAGGTTACCAGGGTTAAGTTCATCTTCACAAAGGAGACTGGCCCACAAAGACAATAGACTCAGGAAAAGAAAGAAAAGGGAACCAAGGCACTAACACTAACTCAAGAGTGTGTGCGCGTGCACACGTGAGTTCATGCGCACGCACACCCAGAGTCCTGCCTGTCTTCAAGCTTTGCCCTTCTGTTCCCTATGACAGGCAGAAAGCCGCACATGTACACGTCCTGCAGACGAGCTCCCATCCCAATGTGCAAGCTCCTACCCTGGCTTCTCTCTGCACCAGGACCAAGCACAGAGCCCACATCTGAAATGCAGGACGCTTTGTACCTGCACGCTCCTCCCCACAATTCTGCCTCCTTAAAAGTAATCCAGGGTGGGCCTCCCTGGTGGCGCAGTGGGTTAAGCAACGCACTATGAAGCAAACCGCAGCCACTGCAGCATGAGTTCGATCCCTGCTGCCGGCCAGGGTGGGGACCCACATGGCACGGCAGACCTCTCCTGCTGTGCCCGCTGTTCCCCTCAGCAGTGTGCTTCAGTTGATCCTGCCTGTTCTGCTCCCCACTCTCTGTGGTGAATCTTCTCACCCCCCACCCCCCCCCACACCTCTGGCCTGTACCCCAGTGCTTGTATGCATAAATAAATAAATCTTTTAAAAAAAAAAAAAAGTAATCCAGGGAATATCCCTGGTGGCGCAAGGGATTAGTTAATGCACAGTACTGTGGAGCTGTCTGCAGCCACTGCAGCACGAGTTCAATCCCTGGCCAGGGAGCAGACCCACCATGGCACAGACCTCTCCTGTCTCCCCGCTGCTCCCCTCAGCACTGTATTTCAGTTCAACTGCCTGTTCTGCTTCCCATTCTCTGTCTGGTGACTCCTCTTACCCGTTTTACCTCTGACCTGTACCCCAGTTCTTGTATGCATAAATAAGTAAATCTAAAAAAAAGAAGGTAATCCAGCCTTCAAATCCCACCTTCAAACCTGCCAGGCAAACCCCACATTCCTCAAGGCTCAGCTCAAATGCAAGGTCTCTACAGAACCAGTAACCTCTGCCCACACTCCACCTCAGCCCTCCTGGGGTTGGCTCCCCAGCTCGGTGGCCCCTGCGCACTTCACATCCCTTTTTATTGCAAACAGCATCTACCGGCGTGTGTGGCCACCTAACCCCATGTGGATCCCCACTGAATCTGAGATTCCCTCTGCTCATGTGGCCCCCCGGGACCTGGCATGATGCCTGCTGCGCAGAGAGCGTGCAAGCGCACCTGGCCTCCTGAACACCCACTGTGCCCTGCACGCTCCCCTCACCAAACCCTTCTAGCTGCGGGCGAAGCACCACACTCTTGACTGCACAGATCAACCAACGGTTCTGAGTCGCGGGGAGGCTGATGTGATACGGAATACACAGAGGAAGGAAGACCCTCACAGCCACTCCAGAACGGTGTCTGGGCCCCCAAGGGACACTCCGCATGGTCTGGACACAGTTTTGGTTGTTGCAACTTCGGGAGTTCTGTGGGCATCTAGTGGGTAGAGGCCGGGGTACAGCTCAGCACTCCATAACGCACCGAACCACCTTCTGCACAAAGAATATCTGGCCCCAGATGTCAATTCTACCCAGGCTGAGAGGCCCCAATCTTTAAACATCTAAAAGGGGTGTGGGAGGTGGGGAGGAGCAAGGCAATTTCAGGTGAGATTTCAAAGACAAGGCAAGAATTGGTTTGGACTTGACATTCTAGAAGATCCTTTGTCTGAAAGACACTTTTTTTTTTTGCCTGACTTTTACCTTCTTCAACAAGAATCTTAACCACCATATTTTCCCTCTGTTCCTTTACCAAAAGGTCAGGGTACAGCCAAGATAATCTGCCAGCCCAGCACAAGCCGAAGACTCCGTCCAGTGAAGCGGATAGGGCCTGGCGCCCCCCGCTCCTCCAGGCCTCAGGGCCTGAGCAAGAAGCCCTCTCACAATTCACAGCACGGCGACCCTGGGGCCGTTCCCAGTATCTCCTCTCCGCCCTGAGACGTGCAGATACCGCTTCCCAAGAACATGCTCCCAGCACCAGCCGCAAGCTCAGGCACGGAGCCAGCCTCTGGGCTGCTGACACGCTCCATGCAGGCCCCGTTGCTGAGGCCGGTGCACGACAGGCTGCCGCCAGAAGCCCAGGTCCACCCAAGGGGTCTTGACCCTGCAGCACTTCCCCAGCACCAGCTTCTCTGCCCTGGCCGGCCCAGACTCCCCAGGACACAAGGGCGGAGAGGAAGCGGGCAGACGGCCAGCAGCATGCTCACCTTCCGAGTCCAGGGCCTGGATCTTCAGCTCCAAGGGAGAGTCCTCCAGGTACAGCTCTCGAGTAGTGGAGACGATCTGAATGCCGTGGATGAGGTCAACAATGGCGTCACAGCGCAGGACCTGGCCGGTGGCTGGAGGGACGGAAGGGGGGGTCAGCACTGTCAGCAGCACCCCCACTGCCACCATATACCTGAGGCCTCCCTGCCTGGGCCGTCCTACACTTTGGCCAAGCCAGGGGCAACCAATAAAAAGACTACCACAAAACAGGGTCTGAAGAATCAAATGAACCCTCAGAAGCCAACAGCCGACAGCACACGGTGTCTGGACGTGAGCTGTGCTTCCAGCGGGCCCGGACCCCAGGGCACCCTCATCGCCCATGTGATGTTTTTCCAACATGAGCAGCAGCATTACGGGCTCCTGTAAGAATACTATCCAGCCACCAGAAATGGCTCCATAATAAAATATAAAACCGTTCCTATCACGTTAGGTGAGGGGAAAGCATGATGGAACAATTCTATTTGTTTACTAAGCATTTTACAACCACAATACGGTCAATTAAATCCAGAGATGTCAAAGGATCAAAACAACTTTCTTTGTTTGGATTCAATGCCTGCTCAAATTTATCTGGATGACAAACAACACCTCAGAAGTGAAAAGTCAGCTCCACAGGAGAGGACACAGCACAAGCATTTGCAGGGGGAGCAGGGCGGTGCTGCTTGCTGGGTCCCCCCCACCCCATCCCCCGGCTATGCCCAACAGGTAAGAAGAAAAGTGCTGCCGGGTTCTAGCAGCCTCAGCAGCCAGAGGTCCCACGGGGTATCTCCCAGCTCTCATCCCGGACAGGGGTCACACAGGACGCCCGGGGAACTTACTGACATCCTCGGCAAAGATGATGCTGGTCAGTCGGGCGGGCTGGGACAGGCGGGCCTGCACCACGGCCTTCTGGGAGCACTGCTGCTCATCTGGGCCCAGTGGCTCGATACTGGCCACCTCTGGCCGGGTGGATGACCTGCAACACGAAGGTAGGAACTGACTCTCTGGAGCCTCCCCAAAAGGCACATACCGGAAGCCAGAGACACTGCACCCCATGTGGGGCTAGGTCGCAGACTCAGAGTGGAGGCAGGCCAACCCACCCCACCCCCAGCTCCAAACCCCAGGAGAAACAGCGCCCAGTCAAGGTAAGGGCTGTGGGATCCCGCACACACTCCCCTGCTGAGCAGCAGATCAAACAGGAGACTTGGAAACCACCTCAGTGTTCAAAGGACAGAACCTCACAGGCCCTCCCAGGAGGTGCCGGCTGAGCAGGGTACATCTATCCTGGGCGCAATGACCAGCTGCTGGGGTCCTTAGTGGAATGTTGGGGGAAACTTCTAATCAGTTTCACACTTTGCAGAGACTCAGGGGCTGCCTTGTGAGCTTCCAGTGTGTGATCCATGGCCAGGGGAGGGGCACCCACCAGGCAGCCCCCCAAAGATCATCTCCAGGAGCTGCTCTCAGCACAGGACCCCCACAGAGCAAACCCTCTTCTTAAAGCCACAGACACAACATTCTGGGGGATTCAGAAGCAGTGGTGTGAAACACACTGAAATGTCATCAAAAGTTCCGGCCTGACGCTGAGTATCTAGCGCCTGCCAGCACAGGGTAAACCAACATCACAGGCAGCCGACTGGCTGGGGGCCTGGGGACAGATGAGCACCTGAAATAAGCCCGCCCACAGTAAGGAAAAGAAAAATCCCCTCAAGAAATGCAACTGCAAAGCCCTCTCCAGGAGACTTCTGGAAAAGAGCCTCTGAAGCACTGAGGGGAAATAATGGCAGAAATAGACCCAGACTAGGAGAGGAGGCCTGTGACCACATGCTCACACCGAGGCTGAAATACACTCCATTTAACTGGTCGCGTCTTCAGGGAGGGGAGGCGATTAAACCCGCACGCGCACGCTCAGGCACGCGCACGCTCAGGCACGCGCACGCAGAACTGACTGCAGAAATGAGGACAAAGGTGCAGACTCTCAAACAAGCCTGGGGAGATGGGGTAAACATGCAGGGGAGGCTCCTGGCCTGCATCTAAGGGCAGAAAAAAGGACCTTACTGGGGAAACGTGAAATCCAGTCTGGAGCGTAAAGAGCCGCTGAGTGCCGGTGTAACTCCTCTCTGACACACATTCCCGCGGACACGCCAGCCACGGGCCGGCAGGTTCCGGGCCCTCCTGTCACCTTCCAAGAGGCAAGTCCCCCCTTCACTCTGGCCTGCACAGGGGCAGTACACTTGGCCTGGAGATAAGACAAGGCGGGGTCCTGGCCTCCAGGGCCAGGGGGTAAGCACCTACCCGCCCTCCCCCGAGGGGCTGGGCTACGCCTCTCAGCTCTGCTACGCTGCTCAGTGCGATGGGAGGCGACGCCAAGGCTGCGAGGCAGCTGGACACGTGGAGATACAGGGCGAAGGCTGAAGGCTTCGTAGGTATGGCAGACAGCCAAGAGCTGCACGGCCACGCCACATGCCCCAACCCAGCCCCATCACGCCTCCAGAGTTTCTGGGCTCCAGGACGCTGCATGTGAAGCTGGAAGGCTGCACGCCAAGCACCCACGGCTGGCTGGCAGTTAGAGTGGTGTTTCCGTTACTGGCACCGGGTTCTTTTCAGTTACCTGACCCCCTCCGGGACTTTCTGAAGCCAGTCTGACTTGGTTGCACCTTGAGGAGGCACAGAGGAATGACAGGGTCAGCGTCCTTGGGCCTCTGTACCCCCACAGCCTGGGGAGCAGGAGGAGGAAGCACACTCGGAAGCGTCAGAGGATTAGAAAGTCCGCACCAGACTCAAGCTCACTCTGGAGACCCGTGGTGGGGGAAGAACTGGGTGGGAGCGCAAAGGGGCTTCAGCTTTACCTGCAATGTTTTCTTAGTAAAAAATGATTTAATGTTAAGCCCAGCCAGAAACATGCTCTCAGACGGACCAAGAATACTGTCTGGCCACGTAGTTGGGCACACCGAGGCCCAGTCAACCTGGCACATAAACCCAACCATCCTGCTCCCTCAGCGCATCTTTATTCTCTATCAGAAAATGGCCCCAGTATCTCAGCGGTCGCTGGACACAGGCCACTCCTGCCCGTCACCTCCCCACTTATCTCCTGCGCGCCCGTCTCTCCCTCTGCCTGGCCCAGTGTGATTAGCTGCCTGCCCCCGACAGGTGATCCTCCACTCCAGCACCACTCCCTGGGTCAGCTGGTTGTTCCCCGCCGGGAGGGAGCCAGCCTCAGTCCCAGGGGTATCTGCGGGCTTTCCTGAGGTCCACCCCGAGAGCTGCAGTGGCAGAGAGCACTTGTGTGCGCCCACTAGACTATCGGGAAACGTCTGTATTTGGGCTCGAACACCTGAGCCCTGGCCCCTTCTTCCTGGGAGTCCGTTTACCCACCGACTGTAAAAGGAGGGTGCGGCGACAGTCCTGAGTTACATCACATACTAGGAGGAAACTTTTATCTAGAAGTCAGAACAACAGAAAAGAACAAAGAATACAAGAATGCAATAAATGCCCGTATTGCCACCACCAGAACTAGCCGCTGTTAACTTACACGTTGCTGTCCAGCCTGTTATTTCTGATGACGCCTGACCCAGCCCCTCTTGTCGAGCCCCTACAGTAGCCCCTCGGCAGCACTCCACCCCAACTCCGGGTCCTCGGAGCCTGAACAGAGATTCATGCCCAAGGCAGGCCACCTGCTGGCCAGAGCCCAGCACACTGACTTCAAGTCACCCACCGCCAGGAGGCCTCTCCCTCTCCTTCCTCCCACTTGCATTCCCTGCCTCTTCCTCCCACCCAGCTTTCCCACCTCTGTCGTTTCTCACACTGTCCCTCATCGAAACATGCCCTTCTCACTGGCTCTTGTGCTGCCCAACCTTTGGGCAGAAGGACCCACCCCGATCCTCCTAGACCCTCCTCTCGGTCTCACAAGCCCACTCCTTGGGGTCCCAATGCAGACCTGAGCATTCACCGTGCCCATATTCACTGGGCTATGTGCAACGGTCCAGGTAAAGTTCTAGGCACCAGGGAGAACACACCCCCCCCACCCCACCCCTGCTCACGGGACTGACACTGGGGGGAAAAGAACAGAATCAACCATGTGAGTGAACACTAGGATGCGGATAACCGGCGCATGGATGCACGATGCAGGAAAGGGGCAGGCTGGGATCTGGAGTAGGGTGGTGAAGCCTCGGGAGGCGCTGTCAGGCAGACACTTGAAGGAAGAGCGGCAGGGTGGGCTCTGCAGATCTAGGAGAGGAGCGTTCAGGGGAAGACCAGGAAGTGCAGGGTTCCCACGACAAGGGCCTGGCAAGAATGTGCTTCCTTGAGCCGCTCCCTTGGACGAGCCAAGGGCCTTGCTCACTGCTTCCTGCTCAGCACCCAGTGTGAGACGCTGGCGCGGGTCTGTACGGACACTCCTCCTCAGGGTATGGGTTCTCCATGAAGGGGCCTGCATGCCCTATGGAGATGATCGTCCGGCTTTCCGTCTTCACTTGCTGACGTGGAGAGGAGTGTCGCACTACTGGTTTGATGATGCTAAGCTGACCTTGCACTGCTGGGTCCTGGGCCTCTCCTCGCTGGTCACGGCGCTGTCCTTTCTTTACTTCTCTGGATTTGTCTTGCTAGTGTTCCATTAAGGAACTTTGTGGTTTTGGTCTGCAGATTTCTTCTTGTAAATATTTATATCATGATAATGATTGTGAAAGGTCTGCAATCATTATAATGCGGGCCACAAAAAATAAGCTAGGAAATGAAAGCTCCTCTTCACGTTCCCGAGTTTGTAAAGGATTTATTATTTCTTAAATGGTGCACAAGTTCTCAAATGGTTCTCAGTTGAGATCATCTGTACATAAGAGTTTTCCTTCTGAGGTTTGCAAACATAAACTTAACCTGACCAAATCTGCAAGGGAACAGAAGGTGCCACACCCACGTGTTTGCAGAACCACCCCCGAGCCCCGCTTGCAGGGTGGGGCGGAGTTCCCAGCACCCACCTGGAAGCTGGGGCAGAGGCTCAGCACCAGCCACACAGCCACGTGGCCTCCTGTCTGCACGATGTCCTCATCCACATCCCTAGGCCCTCCTCCCCGGTCGCAGGGCTTCCCTCAAGGAGCGCAGGTAAGCTGGGGCACTCAGGCATCCTCCCCGCACATCCCAGAACACCCATGAGCAGGTGAGCAAGGCGAACACACAGCGGGGTGTCCTTCCTGTGATCGCCCTTGCCGAGCTTCGGCTGCCGGGCCTGCATCCATCTGGGAATAACAGGGCGCAGGGCTCTGCGGGTGCTGCCTGCTCCTCTCAGGCCCCGAGGCCCCGAGCACCCATGCGGCTCTGGGCACGAGGGCCCGGACTTCGTACCCACTGCTGTACTGAACTCTGGGGCTGGAGGGCCGGAGCCACCATCTTGCCACCCGGAGACTACCCAGACAGGACACACAAGGACGGACAAACCATGTCCCGCCGACGCCCTGTCAGACAAGAGCTTGCAGCGCAGAAGCCTGGAACAAACCCTGCCAGGGCCTGCGGCTTCATCAATCCAAACATGCCTTTGTCTTAAACTATTTTGGTTTGCATTTCCTGTCATATATAATCAGAAGAGCTTAGACCAATGAGCCCTCCTCCCCCAACTGAATTCTTTAAGGTATGCTGTGATTTCACTCAGATAACTGGTACCACCACCCCCCCACCCCCATACACACTTGAAGCAAGGACAAATAGCAACCTTTCATTTCTTATGTGCTTATACGTCAGGCACAAAGCAAAACACATCACCAATGTGGCATGTGCCTCCAAAAAATCCTATTAAAATCCTCATTTGATACACGAGGACCCCTCTATCGATGTGAAGGTCACGTTGCCAGACAAACACCTGTCCCGTCTGGCTCAAGCAGATGCTCGCCACTCCCTTACGCTGAATGCACAGGCTGCTCAAAGCAAGGTCCAGATTCCCAGGCCCCAGTAGATGACCTCGACATCCGCTCGAATCACCCCACTGCCCCACATGCATCCTTAACACTGCTTTTGAAGAGTGGCATGGATTTTTCTGAAGGGCTGAGCCCGGCAGAGAAGCACTGGGGCACTTGCCTGTATACCCAGGACTGTATAACCAGGAGGCTGGTTTTGAACATGACTTTGCCATCAAGTGGCTCCTGGCCTCTGGCTCCCCATTTGTACAACACATAGTCATTCCTAGCAAAGAAGGGTTAGTTTCATTTTCAGGATTAAGTGGGGAATAACATGCGAAGGAGTTAGCAGGAAAACTCTCATTTTTGGTTCCACCCACCGTGGGGGTGGTGAGGCAAAGCCACGGCCTAGACACCGCCGCCAGCCCCCACCCCCATGCCCGGTCCCCTCTGTACGCCACGCTCGCAAGTCAGACCACAGCCAGGCACCCCGTATCCGTTTCTCACTTGTTCTTTTAAAATGATTCTTTACAGAAAAAGTACTTTAAAAGGAAACTCCGCATCTCTGTATAGAAAAGCAGTATCATCTGCCACACGTACAGTAACCATAGAAACCAACAGGCTGAGGGGACCACACTGCTGCCTGCAAAGGTTCTGAGCCCGTCAGCCTGCTCTCTGGAGACAGCCCGGATCAGAGGTGTTCAGGAAAGTCAGAGGCGTCTCCAGGGCTGGGCGTTGGTGTTTACTGGCAGTGAGGGTCAGCTTGGAAGAGGAGAAGGTTATGAGGTGGATGTTGGTGATGAACGCACACTGTGAATGTCCTTACCGCCGCTGACCTGGACATTCAGAAATGGTTAAGACGCTCGATTTTGATGGCACACTTTACCACAATTTGTAAGCAATATATTGTTGGCACCGGAACGAAACCTTTCGTTCGAAAGGGCAGACCTTTCCCGCACACGATGTCACAGAAGGTGTCTGGGCTCCAGGAGGTGCTGCCTTGAGGAGCCTCCAGGGAACAGGAGCAGAGGCCGGGCAGGGGACAGGCGCCCGACGATGTGCGAAGGCCAGGCCAGAAAGCAACAGTGGAAAATGGAGAAGCGAGAGTTGTACAAAGGATGGGGGTGGGAGGGGCAGAGGCAGAGGCAGCTCACCCTCCATCCACATTTCTCCTGGGGGGTGGGGGAGAGGCAGGGCCTGCAGGGCGGAAGTCACCTCCAGGAGCTGCCCTAACCCAGCAGAGCAAGGGACACACAGAGAAGCAGGAAGGAACTGGCCGGGGCAGGAAGGAACCAGCTGGCACCAGGTGAACCCAGAGAGTAGCCAGTGCACCACCCCCCAGGGCCTGCTGAACCTGGCTGAGCGAGGCCAGCCCAGCCCTGCAGGAACCACAGCCACAGCAGCCCCGGGGCTTGGTGCTGGAGAGAGCAGGCCCAGGGAAGCTGTCCCAGCAAACCCCACCCAACTCTTGGCCCTGGCGAGCCTTCTTCCGCCTGCTAACCACAGCCCACAACCTCTCCGACCCAGTCCCTGCCAACCTCTCTGACCTCCGCTCTCCCTCAGCAACGGGCCTTATCTGTGTCCTTCCTACAGGTTCAGCTCCTCCTCAGGGCCTCTGCACTTGCTGTGCCACCAGCTGGTGGCGGCTCCACAGTCTCGTGTGTTCCCGGACTTCTTACCCCATGAAACAGAGGATTCCTCTGTCTTAATTGATGATCTAACGCCTGTGATCAACTATAAATGCCACGAAAGCAGGGCTCCTTTTCTTACTCACTATCCCAGGTCCCAGCACCTGGAACGCGGCCTACTTCACGGTGAGGCTCGGCTTCTGTTAAAGGAATCCTCAGTCTCACAGTGAAACAGATTGTGGTTGCGTTGTCCTCGACTACAGGGCGGGAGATGTGGCAGAGAATCTTTACCCAGGTCATGGGGAGAAGGTGCCCCTGATACAGGACCAGGCCAGGGCAGCTTGAAGGTGTCCTGGCAAGACATTCAGGGACAGGGAAGGAGGAAGAGCCCTCTGGACACGCTCAGCAGAGGCTATCCCACCCCCACGCCCCCACCTCAGCCCTGTCCCTCCACCAGACAATCCACTCCCACACCCCTACTCAGGTGGGGGCAGTGCTGCAGTGCACCCGTCACCTCCTCCCTCCAACACATCTGGCCAGTAGGTGCACCCCACCCAGAGACCTGGCAGTTTGCACAACACCCCACCCCCAGGAGTAACCAACAGTTGGCTGAGGGCAGGTGATAAAACAGGAAATGTGCTCTTCTCCCCCTTGTGTCCAAGGAGGACAACCTGCCCTGGAACTCGGCTCCAGAGGGCCTCAGGAATCAGATTTCTCTGGGACCTCATCCCTGTTCATCTATCTCCTTCTGTCTGGCTTCCTGCTAGAGCAGGGCTTAGGACACCATGTGCAACTAAAGCTTCGTCTCAGGCCACTTCTGGGAAACCAACCCAAGGCTTTCTCCAAGATAAAGCAGCTCAGAACACCCTGGTACTTCAGCCCCAAGGAATAGGAGGAAATGATGCAACAGGACCCAGCAGAAGGGCTCAGACACCCAGATTATGAAACAATGTAGACAAATACAAATACTTGTGGCTGTAAGAGAAGCAGGTTACCAAGTGACCCAAATACCAGGTGAAAATCCAGCTTTGGGGAGAAAAATAGTGCTGAGAAAGGAAACCAAGTGCTAAGTGATTGTGCTGCAGCTGAAGGGTGAGGTATGACTTGTGTATTTCCCCCAGCTTTCTATATGCAGTCATTTTGTATATAAAGGATACCTTTAGAAGGATCTAATGCATGCATTTTAAAGAACACCAAATATCAAAAGAGAGTCTGCAACTTGTCACATAACCAGTGAAACTGGTGTGACTAGCAGGATTCAAGGATTCAGTCAGTCTGGCTAATCAGCCAGAGGCTGCCTGCTCCTGAGCATGCCGGACAGGAAGGCCCCTGCTGACACCCCAATCAAGGTACAACCCCACAGGCAGCACTTGCCTGGGCCCAGACTGACACTTAGGCCCCTTCAATGACACAACTCTGTCATTCCTCTGGCCCTAAAACTGTGTGATGATTTGACGCTATAAAATCAAGAAACAAGAAAAGCACCTTTAAAGTTATCGGCTCAGACATGCAGATTTCAGTAAACTTGGAGCTTGGCCACAAATTCAAAGAAAGAGCAAAAAAATCTCCCAACGTTCAAGAGATTTTTTATTTCTCTTTGTTTCTCCTATCAGAAAATTAGCAAAAAACTCTGGGTGATGAGGATATTTTCCTCTCAGGTTTAGATGATTTGTCTGCATGCCAGCTCTGAAAATCTCTAGAGAAGATTCTTCAAAAAATAAAGCTGTAGATGACTAAACCAGAAACAGTGTTACTAAAAATAAAGAAAACATTTTCAGTGCTTGATCATGAAAGATTTTCCTGTGAAGTTAAGGGGTAAATCACAACTGCCAAACACCTCTGAGAAGACACTTAAGATTAGCCCTCACACATTTGTAATAAAAACTATGGATCAGATGCAAAACAAGTTTTAAGGTACTTAGCACTTCTCTGATGCATCAGAGATGAGAAATGTTTTTTCCCCCCTTCCTCCTAAGAAGCTGTACAAATAAATTCAAATTCCCTGGAGTCCATCAGCTCCTCTCAGAAAAGAAAATGCAATTAGAAGAAGAAAAAAATAATAGTAAGGTTGTTACTTTAGAGAAAACAGAAAAAGCATGGCTCTAAAATCTCAGAGGAAGTAGCATACAAATACATCCAAAGGGATTCATTGCAAGCCAGCTGTTTGTAATAGCCAGCTTCCGCTCTCCAGCCAATATATCAGGAGAGCAGAAAACTTCAGCCAGAGAATGAGCAGGCATCCCCTTGCAAAGTATGCGCTAACAGCTGGTCTTCCCACACAAGACAAGGTCCTAGACTGGGAGATGGAAAATTTACAGAAGATAGGCCCTAAAATGTTACTGGTTAGGATTACATGTCCTTATTTCAGGAGGCAGACTTTCAGGAAATGAATGGGTACCAGCAGCACAAGGAAGAATGTTGGTCTGAGTGCTGGGCCCATTACTTGCATATATGCACAGACTAAGAGTCAAACTTACACTCACACACATTCATACACACACACACACACACGAGTTCTTTGTGATGTGAACACACCTTGTTAAGTCTCAACATTGGCAAAGCCTTGAAACAGAACAAGGAGCAAAGGCCTATCTTTGGGGTTCACAGCATGTGTAGCCAGGTTGGAGTGGTGAGGTATGGGGGGACGCCATCATGCCCTAGGCTGCCTCCACCCAGCTAGGAATTGAAATCGGTTGCATTCTAGTGCAAAATGGAAGGGTTGGACCATAGCACCCCAGCCCGGCCTAGAGCCCCCAGTCTTCCTGGAGGCTACAGGGGAGAGGAGGGCACAGGCCTGCAGTTTCATTAGTGGCTGGGGATTCCCAGCTCACATCTCCCACAAAGGGGCTGGAATTCCTGAATTCTTGCTGGAAGTTAGGAGGGGAGTTTTGAGCATCAAGGCCAGCTCCACTGGGTGGGCAACCCGGAGATGAATCACCAACAGCACTTCCTTGTGTCTCACGTCTTATTTGTAAAATGTATCTCTAGGGCACACTCCCAAAAGACCTTTCATCCAAGGCTTGGGTTCCTCCCCTGGACGCTGGGCAGTGTTGACTGTCTCCCACATGCTCCCACACTCCTCCACAAGCCCATCCCCAGGCCAGCCTGGCGCTGGAGATGAGTCCTCCACAACAAACTCAAGAAAACTAGCGCTTTGCCGACCACCTGCTCCTTGGAGTCCCGACAAGCGTGGGGGGGTGGGGGGAGGGCGTAATAAGACCACGTGGACGCCCCTCCCCGGAACAGCGGCGCCGGTGCCTTGCTCTCCCGACCCGGAAAGTTCTGATGACCCCCGCCCCGGACAGGCCGACTCCGGGAGTCCCCTGCTCCAGCACCGCCGACAACACGCGGGCCAGGGCCCGCCAGGCCCAGCCGGCTCCGCTCACGCGGGAGCGCCGCACAGGCCGGGAGGCGCCGGCGCAGCGGAGGCGGCCGCGCTCACGCCGTCAGGTCGCGCGCGCCGGGCCGCGGGTGCCGGGGTAGCGCGCCGGCGCACCTGCCGCGCGGGGCCCGCCGGGCCGCCCTCCTCGGGCCACCCGCCCGCCTCGCCCGACCCGCCCCGCGGCCCCGGCGGGCCTCCCTGCTCCCTCGGCGCGGCGCACCTGCTGCGCGCAGCCGCCCGGCCCTCCGGGCCCTCGGGCCCGCCCTCCCGGCCCAGCCGCCGGCCGCGCGCCTCACCAGCGGTAGCAGCCCTCCGAGGCCTCCAGCGTGAAGTTGACGCGCGTGGCCCGCGTGAAGGGCAGCAGCACTTTGGGGATGTTGAGCTTGGCCGCCGCGGCGGTGGGGCCCAGCGCCAGCAGCCCCGAGAGCGCGAGCAGCAGCGGCGGCAGCCACCCGCCCGGCGCCGCCATCCTCGCCGCACTTCACCTCTGACGACCCGGCGCCCGGCCGCCCGCGCGCTCCCCCTCGCGCCCTGATCCCCGCCCGCGCGCCGGGCCAGCAGGTGGGGAGCGCGGGAGCGCGGGGCGGGGCGAGGGCCGCGGGCCACACTTCCTGGGCCCCACCGAGGCGCGCGCGGGAACCGAGGGGCCGAGCTCGCGGCGACCCCACCCCCGGCCTCCTCGGGCCTCCTCTTTCGGGGGCGGAAATGGAACGCGCGGGTCCCGAGACTCGCGGTGGGGGGCGGGGACTGCGAGTAGACGCGCGCCCCGGGACGAGACGAGCCGGCGGGGGGCATGGGGCGCGGGCCCGAGGCCTAGGGGTGGGAGCCAGGAGGGAGCGCGATCCCGCATAGGGGAAGCCTGAACGCGCGCGCGACGGCGGGCACCCCTCGGCCACGAGGGAAACTTGCGCGCTAATCTGGCCTTCCCGCTCGGACCCGGTGGTTTCAAACTCTGCGGACGCCTGGGTGGAGCCTTCCTGCCAGGCTCACGATCATTCTCTGGCTCTGGGCTTGACCGCAGCGCGCACGAAGCCACGGGGCACCTGCGAGGGAAACCGACCATCCACACCAGAGGCACAGGTGCCAGGAAATCTGGGGTGCGGAGTGGCGATGGGCGCCCCATGTCCGTCCATCTGCTTCCCGGAAGAGGGACTCAGGGTTCCCCCAAAATGAAACGACCTGCTGAAGCCCCAGATACCACTGCTTCCCCCTTTACATCCTCACAGGGGTTTTTCATCCTTACAGGGAGGGGTTTTGTGCCTCTTCAGGAGAAAACTGGCTGAGTGACAGAAGAATCGCCTAGCAAGATGGGCGCGCTGGGGCTCTCTGTTCTCTGAATAGCGCCCAGAGATAAGGAGGTCACCCAAAGGGCAGGTTTAGGGCCAACAGGCCAGAGCACTCAACCACCCAGAGAGAGAGAGAATACGAATGTTCGGCATGACTGAATCATCTCACAGAACTTTCAGATCTTAAATTCAGTCTACCTATATTTCCAACTCTGGTTGGAACAGTAGTGGTTTCGTCATGAATTGCCTGAGGCGGTGGGTTCCTCCTCCCCACGTGCCTCTAAAGCCTAGTGAGAGGTGGGCAAGGGGCTGGAAGCTTGCAAGGTCCGCTGTGTAAGGGGCCCAGGAGACTGAATTTCCCTCAGCTGCGGAAGGCTTCTTGGCTTAAATTTAAAAAACTTAAAAGTGATAAGCATAGTGAAAGTGATTCCCCCTTACTGCCCCGTCACCCAGTACCCTTCCCTGGAGTATACATCCAGGAAAAAAATATGTATTTTCGTATAGCCTTTATATTTGTAAATATACATATGTATATTTTTATATTTTATACAGTGTATATATTTTATATATATTTAATCAAGATCTGACTCTACATGTTCCACTTCACCTACTTAAACTGAAAGCCTAACTGAGCACATAAATAAAAGGGATGAGACAGGGTGCTAGGGAGCAGGGACCTGCCCCTAGATAGATGGGGCCAGTCTGTCCAGCCAGATCTCCTGATCACTGTGGAAGAATCAGTGAAACATCTTCATTGTAAATGATGGTTAATTAATCTGAAACACATTGTATAATTTACTTCCCAGAACGTTCTTGAAAGGCAAAGCTAGGAATGGAGAGCAGACAGGCTAATGCCAGGGGTGAGGGCCTGGCAGGTGGGGAGTATGTGTCTGTTGGGGGGTTCCAGGAGGAGTCGGTGTGGTGATGGGGCTGTCCTGTGATGTGAGTGCAGCACGTCCACCTCCAGGTTGTGCGGTTGTCCTGCAGTTTCCAAGGCATTACCATTCGCTGGAGGAAACTAGGTAAAGGCCACATGGGATTCTGCTTTCGTTTTTACATGTGTGGATTGCCATACTCTCCAATACAGGTTTAGTTACACAAACAAAAAAGCAAACTTACAGACATTGCTGACAGAACACACCTGGGTGGGCTCTGCCGTGTATTTCATGCAGGCAGCCGAAAGATTCCCCCAGCAAGGAACCCCCATGGGAAACAAAAGGATGAGTAAAAAACCTTCCTGCTGGAGGCCTTCCCCTTCACAGTGTCCTCAACCTGGTTCCCCTCCCTCCCCTCAGACGCCTGTGGCACTGGAAAGGGGTGCTGTCAGGGTCCATGCGGTCACCCCACCTCTGTGTGGTCTGTGTGCACTCCCTACGTTGGACCCCTTCTCTGGGTGTCAAGAGCTGTATCTGACATCCAAGGAGACAGCCCTGCCCCAGCATAGGGGCTTATGGAAAGCGTCCAGATTGGTGTGAGATCATTATCGACCCTAGAACAGAGCTCCTCCTGCAGCCCCAGCCCCTGCCCCAGGTCATTCTGAAACAAATGCAAGACATCCTATCCTGTCCTCTCCTCCTGTCTCTAAAACATAAAGACCCTTACATATGTGTACTATGATCAGGCCTAAAGAATCAGTAATTGGTCATAAAGAAGCTATTCAGAGTTCAGATTTCTGTCCTAAGTGTCATTTTCTTTCAGTTTGTATGAAAAGGCTACACAGTATAATTGGTTGAAATGTCTTTTAAGTCTCTTTTTAATTATGGGTTCCCTGCCATGTCTGTGTCCCCTCTCTCTGGAGAAGTCTGTATTCTAGAGCATCCAGTGCTGGATCCTGCACCACCACCCACCACCCCCGCCCCTACCCTGGGTTCATCCTGCTGGGGAACCTCCACCCCAGCAATGGTTCCCGGTCACAAGTCTGCAGCTAAGTTTTGTTTCCTGGAAACCAAAGAAAGGGTCACCCGCTGGGACCCTCAGCATCACCGCTGAGCAGGGAACTTCAGCATTTGGGGAAATGAAAGAGAAAATACAGACGGGATGCGTTGGAATGGCTTCCATTTTTGCAAAATGCTTTCTAAAACTTCATCATGAGTAAAACGATGGCGCCAGTTAATTACAGAAATTACCGCCTTTTATCAGTGCCCAGACATGTTGCCTGCTTGCAGAATCCATTTTTGTCTGTGTTTACGCTCCTGGAGTGGTGTTCTCACGCTGCCGTGTTCATCCTGTGCTAGGGTCAGAGAGTGGTGCTCAGCCAGTTAGCTTTCCATGGGTGCTGAACCCCTCCATCCTCACCGCCCAGCCACTTCCTTCATCCCCAAGGCATCGCTCTAAGGCAAGGGCTGCAGAATAGGTAGCTTCACACCATAGGTTCCCGCCCAGAAACTTGGACAGGTGTGTGCTACTCAGTGGGCTAAGCCTGGCGTCGGTATCCCTGGCTGGATGTGCAAGGGAGTCATCGCATCACCAGGCTGCCAGGCCAGAGGAGGCGGGCCTGCTCCTGGGCTTCCAGAACTGTGCTGCACTGGTGCCAGCTCAGTGGACACATCACAGGACGGCACTGCAAGCCTCCCAGATGCCTTTGCAGAGAATCCAAGCTCAGGCTCCTCCAAGGGGTCCCTACTCATAGCATCGTGTCACCTCTTACCTCTGCGCCTCTTACCATGCCCTCTGCTCCAGCCTGGACTCACCTGGGCGCTTCATAGTCCCAGTGGTGCACCTAGAGGACCTGCCTGAATCTTAGGGAGGGGCACTGGCTAGCTCTCCTTTATAAGACAAGGTCACTTTCAGTACTAAACATGAAATAGGACATCACAATGTCTGGGGGAAAAGCTTTTTAATTGTTTCATTGAGCTTTGTGTATGTAAGCAAGGCAGCAAAAACAAGTTTTTAATAAGAAATTAAACATAATAAAAGCTAAAGGAAAAAATGGATTAATAACTTTAATTATAATGATGGATTTAAAAAAACACACTCAAATCTACATGTTGGTCTGTTGCAACCGTGAATAGTATTAGAGAATACTGATCATCAAATGAGTAAGAAAAAGAACAATTAAAATAGAAATTTCCATTTTGAAGCTAATATGAAAATTAGTAACATTGTTCACGTATAAGGCAAGATTTGAACTTACCAAACAAAAATGTTACCCTTGGCATTTCACGTTGTTTCACTGTTTTAAAATTTAAACCAGGGGCCTCCCTGGTAGCGCAATGGGTTAAGGAACACACTATGAAGCAGACTGCAGCCACTGCAGCACGAGTTCAATCCCTGCTGCCAGCCAGGGAGGGGACCCACATGGTGCAGCAGACCTCTCCTGCCTCATCCGCTGCTCCCCTTAGCAGTGTGTTTCAGTCGATCTGCCTGTTCTGTTCCCCACTCTGTCTCTGGTGAATCCTCTCACCACCCCTCAACTCTGGTATGTACCTCAGATCTTGTATGCATAAATAAATAAATCTTAAAAAAATTTAAACCAAATAAAAATTGTTTAAGTGGTCACATAGACTGGCTAAATTGCAGTAACTCAAGCTGTTTTTCCTGTTCTTTACATTAGCTCCTTATCACTGTTTATTTGCTGGATACAAGAACAGTCCCTGAAGCAAATTCAAAGAACTCCATAAAGTTACAAACTTACTCTGGAAACAAACACATGGTTTAAACATATGTGGGTTGGGGGCTGGGAGGGAGAAAGGGGCAGATTGTGTAGGGAGTTTTCTGAGTTTGTATACATGTACGTTGTTTATTAAAGCATAAATGGTTTTAAAGTGTATTTTTATAGATTTATTTATCTATGCATACAGGCCAGAGGTATGAGGTGTGAGAGAATTCACCAGAGACAAAATAGGGAAGAGAATAGGTGGACTGACTGAAATACACTGCTGAGAGGAGCAGCCAATGAGACAGGAGAGGTCTGCTGCACGTGTGGGTCAGATCGAACTGGTGCTGCATTGGTTGCAGATTGCCTCCTTATGCTGAGACCTAATCCCTTGCACCAGGGAAGCCCTTAAAGTACATTCTTTCAAAGTTGTAAATTAGTAAAACTTAACAGTTCATAGGCAACAGAAGCAAACAGATAAATTGGACTACATCAGACTTCAACACTTCTGTGCATCCAAGGACGCAATGATCAGAATGAAAAGGCAACCTATACAATGGAAGAAAATGTGTGCAAATCATATATGTGATAAAGAGTGAATAACCAGCATATATAAAGAGTTTCCGCAACACAACAACAAATAACCTAACTCAGACATAGGCAAAGCAAGCAAAAAATGAACAAAGGACCAAAATAGACACTTTTTCTAAAGAAGACATTGAAGTGGCCTACAGACATGAAAAATTGTTCAACAACATTTATTATAAGGAAAATGCAAATCAAAACAACAAGGCATCACCTTGAGAATGGCCTATATATAAAAAAGAATGGAATCAGAAATGTCTGTGAGGTTGTGGTGGAAAAGAACTCTCGTCCACTGTTGGTGCAAATGCAAGTTGATACAGACCCTGTGGGAAATGGTATGGACATTTCTTAAGAAAATAAAATTGGAAATTCCATACAATACCTCTATTAGGTATTTATCTAAATAAAATGCAAACCCTAAGACAAAAAGACTTATGTATATATAGCAGTACTGTCCACAATTGCCAAGTCATGGAATCAACCACAGAGCCCTTCAACAGAAGCAGATGAAGGATAAAGAAATTGTTTGATATACACTCGGTGGAATACTATACAGTGGTAAAAAAGATGGAATAGTGACATTTGGGACAAATGAATGAACCTTGAGGTGACTGTGTTAAGAGAAGTAAGTCAAAAGTGCAAGAAAGATAGATATCGGATGGTTTCACTCATCTGCGGAATGTAAGCAACCGAAGCACAGTGGGAATAAATCTGGAACTCTGTGAAAGAATACAAAGGTTAACAGAGTGAACTGGGGGAAGGAAGGAGAGGTTGGGAGAAGGGAGCAGATGGGGTTTTGGCATTGGTGGTTTGGTGGAGGGTGAGTGGAACATGTGTACATATGGATGAACAAAAATGTAAACCCCAAAATGTAAAGGACAAAAGACAAGAGTAGCTATTTCTATAAACAAGATATACAAAAGACTAACAAGCATATGAGAAGATGTTCAACGTCATTACTCACTGGGATATGCAAATAAAAAACCAAATGAGATGTTACTTCACATCCTACTACTAAAAAAATAGAAAACGACAATGTTTCATAGGTACAGAGTTTTACTTTTTCATGATAAAAACATCTGGAGATTGGCTGAACAATGTAAACTGTATTCTTAAAAATGGCTGAGATGGACAATTTTATTTTATAAGCATCTTACCATGATAAAAAAAAGTGATTTAAAAAGTTTTAAAAAAAACCAACAGCCTCAGCAATTTCTAAGACTTAGCCCTATAAAAGTTTTCTCATAGATGTGTTCACCTTATCACTGTGCGATAAGAAATAAATACACAGTATGTATTTTATCACTGATATTAATGAGTATTGCCTGTGTGGTGATAGTGAAAGCCAGATAGTCTGCAGTCCATTTTTATTATTGTTTTAAAATTCACTGTAGACAGGGCCTCCTTACCTCCTGGACCTGGAGCAGACCATCCCCACTGCCCACCTTTGGACAATGTCCGCTCTGATGCCCTTGCAAAGGCTGGTCAGATCCGGGCTGTGCTACCTGTTGACTCTGGCCCCGAGGGGTGACTTAGTTATACATCTATTCGTAACATGGCATTTCTTACAGTATCACAGCATCATAACATCAGAGTAGGGAACAAGGATTCCATCTAATACATGTGGAGTGCTTGGGATGATCTTAGAATATCATGTATTTAAGAATTACTACCACCAAGAGTCCCCTACTCCTACCTTTCATCAGACAAAAAAAAATTCAAATTTCTTTAATTTCAGTGGTTTATTAACATTTGAAAACTGGGATATTTTGGGCCTCCCTGGTGGCACAGGAGTTAAGTCTCAGCACTATCAAGCTATTCGCAGCCACTGCAGCATGAGTTCAATCCCCGGCCAGGGAGCTGACCCACATGGTGCAGCAGACCTCTCCTGTCCCGCCTGCTGCTCCCCTCAGCAGTGTATTTCAGTAGATCTTCTGTTCTGCTCCCCACTCTGTCTGGTGAATCCTCTCATTCCCCCCGCCCTGCCCCAAGCCTCTGGTCTATACCCCAGATCTTGTATGCATAAATAAATAAAATAATTTTTAAATGGATATTTTATGTAAAATCTGGATTTATAATTTTCCTTGAAAAACCAGAAGCTCCAGCAACACTAGCTCCTACATGGCAGTGTTAGAGATTAGCGGCAGAGGCTCTATGGTCTCTCTGTTTGGCCACAGTCCACACTATTTTCTATTGTTGCTCCCAACCAGTTTTCATAATTTCCATGACCTTCCAGTCTGGTAAGCCTTTGGGTATATGACTGCTGTTAAAGACCCATCTATAACTTAACCCTTTGCCCATCACCCTGCTGTAACCGTTAGGTGAATTTAGAAAAATAATTTCCTCTCTCAAAACCCAAGTTTTCTGGACTGACATTTTCAAAATATTAGAATTTTTTTTCGTTTTCATTCTCACGTTGAGAGATGCCCCTGAACATAGGACCTGGGCCTATCAGTATTATCTCTTCTACACGAATTACCTGTGGACTTTGGCTGGGGTCAGCTCAAGGATACAGTGACCCCCAATGTCAGCCATTGAGAAAAAGTTAAAAGCTTGTCCAGGAGTGTTGTGAGGGTTCGGTTGTTCCTGAGTGCTGTTCTCTGATCCCCAAGTAGTCTCCCCGACATAAAACTGCGGGTATTTTCCTGCAAAACTGGGTTACGGTTGGATGCAAAAGAGCTGATAATCCTTGAAAAGCTTCAATTTTAAAAGACGAGACTCTTTTCCCCCCAGGCAGGGGAAAATTACCCTCTTTGGGAACATTCAGCTTTTAACTTTTCAGATGTCATTTTCATCTGTGATTTTTTCCCCATCTTCACTAAAATATCAAATCATAAGAACAACTGAGGAAGTACGTCCAAGAGACCCAGCAAAGACACACTTTATTATTATTCGCTTCCTACAGGTGAGGACACAGAGACCCAGAAAAATGTGTCCACGATCCCAGAGAACCTGACCGAGAAAATCAGTTGCAGCACCTGTTCCTGCATTTGGGGGTTGGGGCCAGGGTGAGGTTAGAACATCTTTGCACTCCGAGGCTTTCTTTGGTTTGACTACTTCTTTTCAAAGAGGGAAATGGATCATATTTCTATTCAAAATACCTTCATGGTCTTTTAGACCAACGACCAGAAAGTTATGGTTTGTGAAAGAAAGAAAAGAACACCATTATTTAGGGAAAACATGACAGGTTGGGCAGAAAATGACAGCTTCTTGAGGAGTGTCCATTAAATCCTGCTGTGAATATTAACTACAGGACTCGGCTGGGAGTAGAGATGTTTTATTCTCCAGCACCTCCAGGGACAAAGGCCCCCCACATCACGAAGCCGACCTGTCTACTCCCTCAGCCCTTGGTCAGGCCAAAAACTGTCTTCCTGGAGCTTCTCTCCATCCACCGGTCTAAAGCCTACCCTAGGTGACTGACAACAGCCTGAACACTGACCTCTCTCCCATGCTGGCCTCTGATGAATCACAGAATAATTCTATTTTTAAGTGCTGGAGGAGCTGTCATGTTTTTGCAAAGCAGCTGCATGTTCCATTCCCATCAAGTTGCGCAAGGGTTCCGATTTCTCTAAATTCTTTAAATTTTTGTCTTTCTAAAAAAAATCTCCTACTGGGTGTAAAGGATAGCTATTCTTTATTCACACCTAATTCAATCCAGATCTGGAGACTTGTTCTATGGTCCGGCTTGTGAGCTGTGAACAGCGATCAGTTCAGGCAAATACTCTGTGAGCGTAGAGCATCTTATTCTCTACACATCTACGGGACAAGGCTGGACAGAGTGTTGGTTAGATATCCTGTGTCCTTACTGATGTCTTACTACATCTTCTGGTGCACTAAAAGGGGATGATTAATCTCTCATATTAGGAATTTAATGTTAAAAAATTTAGCGACCTAGGTAAAATTTAATTCCTGGAAACACAACTTACTAAAACAAATACACACCATACAAAGAAATAAAAAATTGAAATGATTCTTTAATTGTTAAAACTTAAATTTGTAATAAAAAAACCCAACAACTTGGGCCTCCCTAGTGGCGTAGGGGTTGAGTCTCAGCGCTATCACACACTATCACTGCTGTGGCCTGAGTTCAATCCAGACCAGGGAGCTGACCCACATGGCACGGCAGACCTGTCCTGTGTTGCCCGCTGCTCCCCTCAGCAGTGTGTTTCAGTCGATCAGCCTGTTCTGCTCCCCACTCTGCCTCTGGTGAATCCTCACCCCCCGCACCGCTGGCATAGACCCCAGTTCTTCTATGCATAAATAAAATAAATCTTCTTTAAAAAAAAAAACACAACTGTCCCACAAAGAAAAATCCAGGTCAAGATGGCTTCTTGGGGGGAAGTTCTATCAGTCATTTATGGAGGAAACGATACTAATTTATGCATCTCTCCCAGAACATGGAGGAGGTGGAAATGTTTCCTGATCTTTTTAACAGGCCAATATAAAACTCTGATCCAAACTTTGACAAAGACATGACAAGAAAAGAAACTTAATAGGTCAAGATCTCTCTCAAACACAAACACAAAAATCCTTTTAAAATATTAGGACATAGAACCTAGTGCCTTATTCTAGGAGTGTAACTTTTAGCACTGAAAGACTTTCATCACATGAACAGGGAGAAGAAGAAAATCACGTGACTATCTCATTATGGCAGAAAAGGCATCTGAGAACACTCAGTGCCCTCTTACGAGAACAACTTCAGCAGTAGGAAGAGAAGGGAATTTCTTCAACCTAATTAAGTGTGTCTGTGAAACACATTTAACAACACACTAACAGTGCAACCTGGGAAACTCCCGTCCACAGCGACAGTCAAGGGCACTAATCTCACTACCTCGGCTCCACATTGTACTGCGGGTTGCTGGCAGAGGAGCAAGGCGAAAAGAAGGGGAGAAACACATACTGGGAGGGAATAAATAAAGCTGTTTCTATTCACAGGCCACCTGAATATAAGAAATGCCAGAGAACTTTAAAACAACAATGAAAACTTGCAAACACTAATAAGTAACCTTGGGAAGGTTGCAAGGCACAGTGTCAGCATGGCAGACTCGTGCTGGCAACGGCGGAAAACAGTGTGAAAGGACTTTATGTTGCAACAGCATCAAAAACAACGTTTATAAATGAATTTACTAAAATAAATTTGTGGTCTCTGCATTGGAAACTACCAAACAATGCTCAGAGAAATGAAAGGCGATTTAAATAAATGGGCAGATACAGAATGTTTGCAGATTGGAGTATTAGACTATTTTAAGATACCGGGCCTCCCTGGTGGCGCAGTGGGTTAAGCAACACACAATGAAGCAAATCGCAGCCACTGTAGCACACGTTCAAAACCCTGCTGCCGGCTGGGGAGGTGACCCACATGGCGCAGCAGACCTCTCCTGCCTCGCCCGCTGCTCCCCTCAGCAGTGGACTTCAGTCCGTCTGCCTGTTCTGCTCCCCGCTCTGTCTCTGGTGGATCCTCTCACCTTCCTGGACTCTGGCCTGTACCCCAGCTCTTATATGCATAAATAAATAAATCTTTAAAAAATTTAAGATACCTGTTTTATCCAAATTTAACTGAAATTTCAGCACAAATACAAGAAAAAAAAATGAGTGGACTATTTAGTTGAGACTGACAAGTTGACCCTAAAATTTATATGAAATGTAAAGAGTTTTGTATAGAATAGTCAAACAATTTTTAAGAACAATTTTAGAGAGCTTACACATTTTTATTTCAAGATTCACTATAAAGCTATATCAAGTTTTATGTAAGTGAGCTTTTATGGTGCTGATGTAGGTGCAGATAGTTCTATGTAACAGATTAGAGTCCAGAAATAAACCCTCGTGTATATAATAATTGATTTTGTCAAAGGTGATGCGGTCAATTGGGGGATGAAAGCTTTCTAATGAGTAGATGAATCTCAAAATATGGTGTATAAAAGACCTCAGACAAAGAAGGGTAACACTATACGATTTATTTTATAGGGAAATTCAGGCAGTGCCACTTCATCGCGGTAACAGACAGTGAATCAGTGTGTGCCGGGGCCAGGGCCGGGGACAGGGAGAGGCGGGTGGAAGAGTCACAAGAGGCCCCAGGGTGACAGATACGCAGTCTTGACTGTGGTGTTGGTTTTCACGGCGTGCAAGTGTGTCCCAAAATATCAGGTTCTATAGGTTAAATATTGCAACGTAGTGCATGTCCATTATACCCCAAGGATGCTAAAAATTGTGTGTGTGTTGCGGGGGCTGGACTACACAAGCCATAAACTGGGAAGAACATATTTTACAAACCCAGATCAATACAGTAAAAAGGTTTGATTTTTCCAAAAGTGGGTATAAGAACGAACAGAAACTTCATAAAAGGCATACAAATGGCCAAGAAGCACATGAAAAAAGTACCCACAATCACTAGAGAAAAGCACAGACGTGAGGCCGCCATTTCCGACCCTCCGGAGGCTCCAAACCCGGAGTCACGCCCCCATCCCGCACGTCCCAGGGTTCTGGAACCGGAGCGCCCCTACTTTACTGGTGGGCGTTTGAGAGAGCACAGCTGCTTCAGAGAACTGTTTGGCAGCTTCTTTAAAAATTAAGCAAACTGTGGCCCAGCGATTCCACTGCCAGCGACTCTCGGAGTAAAACGACACGTGTCCCTGCCCGCGCTTGGACACAACATCCTGAGACCCTCATTCCTAACAGCTCCAAACCAAAGGGGCAGCATTCGGAACGCGGAATGCCAGCCAGCGAAGAAGAGGAAGGCGCCACTGACAAACGTGGGGACACAAACCATCCCACAGGCATAATCTAGAATAACAAAAGCCAGACACTCGCAGGCATTGTACGATCCCACTGCCCCAAGTTCGAGAAGAGGCAAAAAAAGCAACCTTGTCTCTCAAAAATCGGAGCGGTGGCGGCCTCTGGTGGGGAGGAAAGGAGACTGCAAAAGGACAACTCGTTTCTGAAATGAAAAGACGGCGAAGGCGGGCTCCATACTCAGGGTGGTGACAGAGTGCGTAGGTACATTATAGTATCTGTATGTTATACTTGACTTAAAATATACTTGTTACATATCACATGACATATGGTAAATCGTATTTAACAATGGCGTGAACACACTGGGATGCCCACTGTGCTCCAATTTCTTCTCACCCTCTACAGGTGAGAAAACAGGCGGGATGAACAGTGGGGCCACACGTGCAAGGCTTGGGAAGTGGGAAGGCAGGTACGGGCGCGGTCCCCAGCAAGTCTAAGGGCAGGGGGCATGTGATCTTCACTCCCGTGCTACTGAAGGCCCTGTGCTATCTGGGACCCTCTCTGGCCTCTGGGCCTATGGGGAAGACAGTGTGAGTGGGTGACAACTGCAGGATGTACCCGAGGGGCCAGGGGGGTGTCAGGGGTGAGGCCTGGATCCACCTGGGAAGATGGAGAGAGGGTGGGTGTGTGGGGAGCCCTATTGAGTGAACATGGCAGCCGCCAGGGGATCTTCCTAAAATTGACATCTGAGCTGGCATTCACCTGTGGAGCCTGTTCACGTGCCCGCTGCTTTCCATCCATTCCCAGACCTGGGGCATCTGAGACCCACCAGGAGCATGTTACCAGTAGCCCCGTGGAGTCTCAAAACCTGACGAGGCCTGGCTGCCTTCTGCTTTCCTCACTTGAATTTATCTTCTGGGAAAGGGGCACACAGGTTGGCAGGGAGCTCAGGCACTTGGTTAACTTCTATCCGCCCTGGGGAGGAAGGGGTTATGGGTGTCTTGGGCAGAGGTCCTGCTGCAGGAGTGGGCCATGTCCCACGACAGTCAGGATGGCTTCCCGCCATCCATGACTGGGGGTCTCTACGGGAGTACCCAATCCTGGGGTTAGCCTAGGGGTAGTCCACACCTGTGCACCCGGGGGCCCAGGCTGGTGGGAAGAGTGGGATGTATGGATGTTGTGGGTCGATTCCAAGAAGCCCTCTTCCATGCAGAAGTACCCTAGCTGCTGATTCAGCTGAGTCTTTCCTAGTGCAGCCCTTGTGGAGCTGCCTCTGCCTTCCTGGGGACAGCCCATCCCATAAGTGGTGCACAGAATAATAACAACAAAGGCTCGCTGTCCCCTCTCCCTCCTACTCAATGAATTATCACTTCTATGTTGATGTCCCAGCTCCTGAGCACCTCCTGCCATGTATTCCCACACTGTGGCATCCTGGGGCCTTCTGCAAACTTCCCCAGTGCTCATTGCTGCTTCTCCCATTTCTGATGCCCTCTGGGGGCTTTTCCCCAGGGTACAGCTGAATAAACTGCCTGACTGTTAAATCCTTGAGAGACTATTTCCCCAGGAACCCCACCTACACAGAGCATGGGGCTCTTCCTTCTCTTCAGTGCGCAGCAACATGGACTCCCATCAAAACCCATGCCAAGGCTCCTTTACCCAGGACCCTGCTGTTCTTCCCTTCCAAAACCGTGCATTCTGGCTGTGTGCATCGACTCAGTGAAATACATTTCCCAGCTGCAGTTGCAGCCATGACCATGTGACTAAGTTAAGGACAAAAGGGTCATGTGAGCATCTCCTGGCAAAGTTATTGACCAATTGGGCACAGGCATGGTCACATGACCAGCTGCTGGCCAATAGGGCACAAGTATTGCCAAAAGTGCGCAAGCAAGGTCACATGAACAACTGCTGGCCAACAAGACAGGGCACAGTCACATGAGCAGCTCTTGGCCAATAGGGCTCAGGCATGGTCACATGACCAGATTCTGGCCAATAGAGTGCAAGCATATTCCATGACAAGCAGCTGGCCAATAGGGTGGTGGCAGGGTCACATGTCAATATCCTGGCCAATAGGGCACAGGCAGAGTCACATGAGCAAGTGCTGGCCAATAGAACACAGGGAGGGTCACATGAATAACTACTTACCAATAGGATGTAAGCAAAGTCACATAAGATCCCACTGGCCAATAGGGCTCAGGCAGAGATACATGAGTAGCTCCTGGCCAATAGGGCACAGGCATGGTCACTTGACCAGATGCTGGCCAACAGGGCACAGACAGAGTCAAATGACTGGATTCTGGCCAATAGGGTGCAAGGACGGTCACATGACCAGATTCTGGCCAATAGGGTATTGGCAGGGTCACATGACAAGTTCCTGGCCAATAGGGCACAGGGATGTCACATGACCAGCTGCTGGCCAATAGGGCAACGACAGGGTCATTTGAGCAGTTGCTAACCAATAAGACAAATACAGGGTCACATAAATAGATTCTGGCTAATAGGGTGCTGGCAGTGTCACATGACCAATTATTGGCCAATAGGGAAGAAGCATAGTCACATGACCAGATGCTGGCCAATAAGGCAAAGGCAGGGTCACATGACCAGATTCTGGCCAATAGGGTGCTGGCGGTATCACATGACTAGATACTGGCCAATTCTGGAATCACAAGACCAGATTCTGGAATAGGGCAGAGGCACAGTCACATGACCAGCTGCTGGCCAATAAGTCACTGGCAGGATCATTGACCAGTTGCTGGCCAATAGGGCGTTGGCAGTGCCACATGACCACCTCCTGGCCAATAGGACATAAGCGTAGTCACATGACTGGATTCTGGCCAATAAGGCACTGGTAGTGTCACATGACCAGCTCCTGGCCAATAGGGGTGCAGGCAGAGTCACATGACCAGCTGCTGGCCAATAGGGCACAGATAGTCACATGAGTAGCTCCTGGCCAATGGGGATAAGGCAGAGTCACATGACAAGATGCTGACCAATAAGGTACTGGCAGTGTCACATGACCAGTTGCTGGCCAATAGGGCAGAAGCATGGTCACATGACTGGATTCTGGCCAATAGGGCACAGTGTCACATGACAAGCTCCTGACCAATAGGGCACAGGCTTGGTCACATGACCAGATGCTGACCAATAAGGTACTGGCAGTGTCACATGAGTAGCTCCTGGCCAATAGGGTAAGGCAGAGTCACATGACCAGATTCTGGCCAATAGAGCACAGGCATAGTCACATGTCCCACTGCTGGCCAATAGGGTGGTGGCAAAGTCACATGACCAGCTGCTGGCCAATAGGGCACTGGCAGTGTCACATGTCCCGCTGCTGGCCAGTAGGGTGGTGGCACAGTCACATGACCAGTTGCTGGCCAATAAGGCACTGGCAGTGTCACATGACAAGCTCCTGACCAACAGGGAACAGGCATGGTCACATGACCAGATGCTGACCAATAGGGTACTGGCAGTGTCACATGAGTAGCTTCTGGCCAATAGGGCTAAGGCAGAGTCACATGACTGGATTCTGACCAATAAGGCACTGGCAGGATCACATGACCAGCTCCTGGGCAACAGGTGCAAAATATGTCACATGACCAGGTACTGGCCAATAGGGTGCTGGTAATGTCATATGACCAGCTGCTGGATAATAGGGCTGAAGCCTTGTCACATGACTGGATTCTGGCCAATAGGGTGCAAGGAAGGTCACATGACCAGATTCTGGTCAATAGGGTGCTGGATGTGTCACATGACCAGCTGCTGGGCAATAGGGCACTGGCAGTGTCACATGAGCAGCTCCTGGCCAATAGGACTTAGGCAGGGTCACATGAGTAGCTCCTGTCTAATAGGATGATGGCAGTGTCACATGACTAGCTCTGGCCAATGGGATATACACATGGCCCCATGACCATGTGGCCAATTGGGCTCAGGCAATGTCACATGACCAGCTCCTGGCCAATAGGGCACAAGCACAGTCACATGAACAGCTGGTGGCCAATAGGGTAGGGGCAGGGTCACATGACCAGCTGCTGGTCAATAAGGTACAAGCATGGTCACTTGACCAGATTCTGTCCAATAGGCTATAGGCACAAGTCACATGACCACTCCTGGCCTGTAATGTGCAGGTTGGGTCATACAAGTTTCTGCCTGGCTGTTTCTATGGAAGGAAAAATTTGCCCTTTGGGCCTGCTTTTCTGGATTTAACAGGGGGAATATGGGCTCTTTAGTGGAAGTTGCAGTCTCTATTTGCTGACCTCAAGAACCTTATGTAGATGGCAGAGTAACAAGTCTGGATTACTCCAGAGCTGGATTACTTGACCAGTCCACCTGCTGACTTTTTGAAAGAGGGAAAAATTTCTACTAAATTTAAGCTTGCTGGTATTTCTGGTGTCTGTTACAAAGCTCAAGTTTTTATCCATCACTATAGAGGATTCCATAAAAGGAAGATTGGGTTTTGAAAGGAAAGTAAATAAAAGGGAGAATTCTGATACCTGTAACCACACAGACACCACCTTTGGGGGTTTGCCACCATGTGCCACGGTCAAATCTCAAATCCCTCCCTTTGCACTAGGTTGCAGCACAGCCGAGACCTGCTAGAAAACTGGTCCACAATCAGGAGCAATTCCGAAGTATTGACAGAGTGATCAGTTTGGTGGTCCTGGTGGATGCCAAGACTGGGAGAAATAGATTGGGGATGATTATCTTAGATGCTGTACTGGGGCTAGTTTACCCTTTCCACTTTAAGTGGGAGATAACTAAACGTTATCTCAATAATCAAGGCCATGATTTTGCCATCACAACTGCAGATCTAGGAGCAAACATGAAAAGGAAAGAGACACCTCAGGTGGGGCTCGGACTAAAAGGCAATGTAACAAAATGAAGGGTACCTGGGATGCCCCTCTAGCAATTTAGGGGCACAAGTAGAATTCATCGCTAACTTTTCAAATGAAAATATTGCACATACTACTTTTCTCTTCCTAAATTCTGGGAAAACTTTGAGGGATCAGTCAATCCAGCAATTAAAAAGAAATACTTGAAAAGAGAAAGGACCACGCCCCTTGCAGGACCCTGGTTTTGGCAGGTGCTGCTTCTTGCTCTACCATACGGTTTCTGTTGAGCATTAGACCTGCACCGCCAGCCTGTACTGATATTCTCACTGGTCTGGCTCCTTCAGCTGGCCACAGCTGGCCCACACTGTTTAAGGCTTTGGTTTATAATCCATGTTCACCCATTGTTCCCAAAAGATGCCACTATGCCAAGCTTACTAGGTAGGGCACAGTGTAGTGATGTGAACCCCCACTCCTGGTACTGGGCCTGAGTCACTATACCCCAGTGGCGATTTCTCAGCTAGTGGCTCTATATGTCCATTCTTGCAAGGAATCTTTTGTCAAGAACACCCAAATTTGTGAGACAGGCTCCCTATAGTGGAATCTCAAAGGGGAATAGGCTAGGATCAAATGAGAATTAGGTTCTGATGTAAAATTTCCCAACATCCCCCCAGCCACAACATCCACTGGGTTACAGTGGGCACCATTAGAGTCTCCTCCCAAGGCAATGGATGCTCTTCTACACTTGCATTTTTGGTAAATTAAGTCAGTTAGGTCAGCTAAGTGAACTAAGAGGAACCACTTAATTCTCCTCAAAATAAACCAAAAATTGGTTGTAAAGGGACCTTCTTGAGTTCATCTAAACAGAGATGTAAAATACTACTTCTACAGAGCAACGTCTCCCACTTCCAAACCAACCTCAAACTCTAAACTCATCTGACAGGCACTGGCAACACGAAACAAACAGTCACGGGTCCCGCACGCTTAACGTGACCTTCTGTGCCAGGAGGCCATGCAGACTCAGCTTTCCACTTCACTGCTTACCTTGCCTAGACTGGCTCAGGCAGCTGGGCCAGCAGAGAGTCATGGAGCCTGGAAAGAGCTTCCCCTGGGCTGGCAGCGCTGTGATTCCTCCTTGACGCTGTGGAGCAGTTAATGCAACAGACCAGAAACAGGACTTGAGGGACTGAGCCCTTTAGATTAAGTCAGCCTCCATAGGGTCCTAGATCCTGTGGTTTGGAGGAGGCGGCTTGAGGTAGATGAAGGACGTCTGCCTAACTTGGACTGTGGGTACTAGCGTTGTGCATCGAGGACACGAAAGTGTTATCCCTGGTGGCGCAGGGAGTTGAGCGCCATGCTGTGGAGCTTTCTCAGCCACTGCAGCCCGAGTTTCATCTGGCCAGGGAGCTGACCCATGGCGTGGCAGACCTCTCCTGCCTCTCCCGCTGCTCCCCTCAGCAGTATGCTTCAGTCCATCTGCCTGTTCTGCTCCCTGCTGTCTCTGGTGAGTCCTCTCACTCCCCACACCTCTGGCCCATACCCCAGTTCTTGTATGCATAAACAAATAAATCTTTAAAGCGCAAACAAACAAAACACAAAAGGTGTTATAGTCAGTTTGCCTTGGAGCGACCCTTAAAGCAGTCCTGAACGAACAGAATTTAGGGATCTTGAAAGCTCAGATGTGAACAATAAACTTTCTTTCCACTTTTCATTTTGACTGTGCTTTGCGTTCCTTGGGACAGTGAAGTCCTAGTTTGAATGGGGTAGGAACTAGGGAAGGGGAAGGGGCTCATCAAAGGTCTGGTCTTGCTCATGGTCATGTTTGATTAATTGCAAGTTGAGAGTGCGTATGCGCCCTATGTGGACGTGGTAG
The DNA here is from genome assembly GCA_019455555.1 of Galemys pyrenaicus. Classification (NCBI taxonomy): domain Eukaryota; kingdom Metazoa; phylum Chordata; class Mammalia; order Eulipotyphla; family Talpidae; genus Galemys; species Galemys pyrenaicus. The sequence continues at coordinate 7,617,845 of JAGFMF010011663.1, read as the reverse complement.
TGTGGAAAGTAGTCGTCATGGGTAGAGGTGCCATTTAATCTCACAATACCGATATGAGCTGTTATCATTTCACTTCTATAGATAGAGCAAGTAAAGCTCAGAGAGGCCCTGTACAGAGCCCCTGTCTTGAAAATGGCTGCTCAGTGACTTTCCTCCACTCCTGCAGGTTCGTCAAATGCACCTGGACGACTGCAAACTCCGATCAAGTTCGGTGGAGACTCAAGCTGAGGCTGCGCTCCCCAAGACGTCACAGGATGTCCTCTGTCCCAGGCTTAGGCCAGCACTAGTCCAAAGCCACCGGGAGGCTTTGTCTTCATTTGAAACCTCTGTGTCTCTTAGCAGACTGGAACCTTCCGTCCGTTGGTGGCACGCAACAATGTCCAGCTCAGACAGCACAGGGGGCTTTACAGACTTGGGGAAACTCCTGTGCAGGCTTTGAACCTGCTCAGGCTTTGAACTTCGCTCAAACAAAGCAGGGCTTGTTGCTGTCGGGCTCCCCGCGCTGCATCCCGTCAGTCAGTCTCACCCTCAGTCAGGTCCTTCCAATTCGACAGCAGAGCTGGCCAGACGCAGCTCCTGACTTAGATTCCTTCTCCATTAGCTCAACAGCCTCGGCGGCTGTGGCCAGCTCCCCCGGGAACAGTTCCACGAAGGGTTTTCATTGGGCCAGCTCAAGTCACGTGCTGCTCCCCCACCAATTGCAGGGCCCCACGGGCACTAACGGTCCACACTCCCAGGATGTCACGGAGAGGAGGGGGAGGGGTGGGGAGCGTGGCGCGCAGGTTTCCCAAAGAGCTAGGTCCTTTTTGAAAATAGAAAAGCAACCATTTAGGCCACTTCCTTACCCCTCCCTTTATCGATCATAAAATACACAAAACATAAAATTTACCGTTTGACCTTTCTGAAGTGTGGGGTTCAGCGCATCGGAGCATGCGCGTTGTGGAGCAGCCATCACCACTGTCTGCAGATGCCGTTCGTCACCCCACGCTGAAGCTCTGCAGATTAGACGCAGACTCCCCGTTCCTGCCTCCTCCCCGCTCGGGGGCCTCCTGTCGGCAGGACCGTGCGGTGTTTTTCCTGTAATGCTTTGTGACTCTTAGTTCCACGTTCCACGAGCCAGAACGTCTTCCCCCTTCAGGCTGAGTGGCATCCTCTCTGTGGAGACCACATCTGGCTTTCCACTCATCTGTTGATGGGGCGTGGGCTGCTCCCACTTTTCGACTGTGGTGTTTTGTGCTGCTATGAACACGGGTTCATAGAGATGCTTTGAGACCCTAACTGTAGACACCCAAACTGTAGACCCCCAGAGGCAGTATTGCTGGACCACTTGGTAATTGTGCATGTAAATTTTTGAGGTACCAGCTGCACCGTCTCCTGTCCCACTGCGAAGCCCAAGGGTCCCCGCTCCTCCATATTCTGGCCAACACTTGTCATTTTCAGTTTTTTTGTTTTGTCTTGTTTTCCCTATCACTAACCTAATAGTGAGAAGCAGCATCTCACTATAGTTTTGATACTCAGCATCTTTTCCTGGGCCTTTGGGCCATCTGTGTATCTTCTTTGGAGAATGTCTACTCAAATCTTTTCCCCACTCTTTAGCATGATTCTTTGTATTTTTCTGTTTAGTTGTAGAGGTTCTTTATAGATCTAGGCTATAAATCACTCATCAGTATATGATTTGCAAATATTTTTTCCTATCCTTTGGGCAGCTGAGGTGGCTTCTCTTAAGGAGAAGGGATACTGGCGGGTAATTCCACTGATACCCACCCCATTTGTCTGGGCTTCTGAAAAATGGGAATCCAATGAAGTCTGCTTATCCCTAACAATGCATCCAAGGCCCAAAGCAAGATGGGAAAAATTCCTCCCAAATTGATGCATTTCATCCCCTGGAGCAGTCAGGCTCACTCCCAAATGTGAGTTTAAAAGCTCAGCTTGTCCAGAGAATCGATCATTCCAGCTCTTTCTGGAATCAAACCCAAGCATGATTCTTTCCCAGGACTGCATAGATTTTTTTCCCCTTAAAACATCTTATCCCTTATCAGTTCATAGCAGGCCAAATTCATATTCCTAATGGAATGTCACTTCCTCAAAGGATTCTATGAAAAATAGCTTCAGATTTTCCTTTTTCTCTTAATTAAAAATTTTTTTCTTACACAAATTCCTTCTCAATTGCACTGTTATCTTTATTTCTCAGATTTAGTAGCGTCACATATAACTCCTTAATAAGTGTCTGTGTTCATAGTGCGTTTTACAGTCTCTACAGGGATTTTAATAATGTCCTTTCATCTGTGTGCTCACTGTAGTTCTGAGAGAACCAATGAGGGATTAACATGGCTTTCAGAGAGGTGCAGGGGCCTGCAGGAGATATGGGGTTCACACCCCGGCCTGCTCCGGGAGCTGCATCTGGCTAGCTCTATAGAGCAGAATGTCCCATTTGGGATGGAATTGTCAGATAAAATTATTTTCACTTAAAATTGAATTTCAGATAAGCAACTGCAAACTGTTCAGTGGACACGCATATACTCAGAAATGATGTATTGTTTACAGAAATTCAAATGTGAGCGAGCATCCTGCATTCTCATGTGCTAAGTCTTATGGCCCTGATTTGGAGGAGACTTGTAGTGGCTACTGAGGCCCAGAGAGGGACAGGCATTTACCCAAATCACACAGAAGCTCCTCGGTGCTGGCTGCCCAGTCCTGACGCTGGCGGGGTGTTGTGAATGAAGTCCTTGGGGCAGGGGCGGTGGGGAGAAAAACCGTGGTCTCTGGACAGGCAGGCTGCACGCCCCTCCCCCTCTGCGCCGTTCTGCTGGGCAAAATCATGAAGCAGACCGCAGCGGGAGAGGACGAGAAGAGCGAGGTCACACCAATTTAAAGAAGATGGTGTTGATTGAGATTTCCGAACGGGGAGCACAGGCTGCTCAGGAAGCAGCTAATTAAGCAGGAGACTCCAATTAAGAAGCAATTTGAGTGTTTGCAGCAAACCCCAGCAGCAGCGCCGCGCGGGCACAGGTCTTGCCTCTTGCATTAGCTCACTGTGGGGCTCAAACAGTCGTTTAACCTCCCCAGGCTCCTGTTTCCTGGGCCGTGAGATGCAGGCATTCTGCTGGTTGGCGCCTAAGGACCCTTAATTAAAGGACCCCATGCTTTCCCCCAAGTGGGTGATTCCAAGGGAGTGGGCGGATTCTTTCCCTTCAACATCAGAAAATTTTCACAGCCTTCTGGTTTTATTGCCCTCTGCCCATTCCACTGAAGGCTAATGATTCTCCCATTTGCAGTGGATTCAAATTCTAGTCTATTAACTCAGGGATGCAGGAATTGTAACTTTCTTTATCACACTCCGACTTAATTTCTGTTTTCAGATCCCATTCCTCCAGGGTAGCAATTTGAAGATTCTCCTCTTCCTTCCCCAGGGTGCACGCACTTTCCAAGGGAATTAAGCATAGTGCCAAGGCATATGTTGGGGCCAGGTCGGCCGCCTCCACTGAGATGCCACCCTGTGCCATCTGGGCCTGGGAGTGGCCCTTGCTGGTTGCTATGGAGAACAAAGTCCCATCTGCTGAGGTGGAAGCTTGAGGTAGATTGAAATAGTGCTCCCAAGTCTTCTTGCTTCCCAATATTCACATCCTTTGGTGGTATTGCCCTAAGCTGTCTAGGCCATGCAGCTGACTTGGGCAAACAGAACAGAGAAATGTCACACCAGCAGAAGCTTGCAAAAACCCTTCATCATTTTAATGTGGCCACCTGGACTCTCGGCATTGCCACGGGGCCATGCCTGGGCTGGCTGGTTGCAATGACACAAGAAATAAACTTAAGAGAGTCCGTGGCTGACGGACTCAGAAGCCGGAATCGTCCTGGCCCAGGGAGTTTAGCCGATCGTAGCCAAGACCAGCCAGGTTCGATTAGCAGAACCACCCACAAATCTAAGAAGAAATTAGAAACTTTCAGCCTTTAAGCCAGAATTTAAACTGTATGTACCCTTTGACCTGGGCCTCTGTGTCCAGCTGACTATGAAAATGCCTCTGGTACATTCGGTGCACCAGAGATCTGCGTGGCTCTGGCTGCAAGAGCAAAGGAACTGGCACCAAAGTCACATTGGCAGAGACTGCGGCCGTGAAGGGATTAAACACAGTTGTGCAAAAGGGGCGGGCCACTGTGTACCGTGCAGACTGCAGGGGCGTGTTTTTGGTGGGAAACTGGCCAGGGACAAGTTGAGGGCCAAACATGATTTTCTCTTTATTAGTGAACATTCTGGCATGTGAAAGAACTTGGAAAGGAAATGTCAAGAGTAACCATCTTTAGGGAGAGGACTATGATAGAGATGGTTTGCATTTTCATTTATGATCTCTTGCAACTGCTTGAATTGTCCTGATGCGCGCGGCGTTAACTTCATTTTAAAAACGCCGCTGGGGCTATCTGCGTGGCTGGCACGGCAGGCCACTTACAATTCATGTTTTTCTGTATATAAAAAACCTTTCAAAACCTCTTGCATTCCAGAAAAATGTGTGATGTGTGTGTGATGTGTGTGGTGTGTGTGTGTGTGTGGTGTTCCCTAGAGGGAGCTTGGAGCCCATGTTTCCTTCCTCCCTGGACCTCGGGTCCCCATGTGCAGGAGAGGGACACTGACTCGGCGGGCACCCTGGGCTGCGCTGGCTCTCACTGCCAGGAGCCCAGCCTTCAGGGTGTTGGCCGGCCCTCTCTCCAGAGCCAGCTCCCGCCCCTCCTCCTGCCCATCGCTCATGCTGGCGGTGGGTGGGGTTGGGGCCTGGTGAGGAGGCAGGAGCAGATTCTGCTCCTCTGAAACAGCAGAGGGCACGTGTGGGGCGGATTGGAGATGGGGCTTTGCGGTGCCCAAGTCGCTGGGCCGAAGTCCAAATTGTGAGGGCTGCAGGGGCCTCCGACGACAGTCACCCAGACAGGCCCAGCTCCTGCAGCAACTGAGGCCTGCAGTGGCCTGCGTGTGTGTGCTCATGGGTGTGTGCACACGTGTGTGTGTGCACGTGTGCGTGCGTGTCCAGAGGCTGGGGTGCTTGTGGCTGTGCTTGCATAGAGTCTGTGGACTCGCCTTTCTGTATTCCACACACAGACAGAAGCAGCTTATTGTTAAGCCCCAGGGCCCCTTCCAAGGTTCTGTCTCTTAAGTTGTATCATATTTTTAGTCTTTTTCTGAAAAACAACCCCCCTCCACTGTATCAGCAAAACCCGAATCTGTCCCTCACATATTGGCCCCATGTTATGTGCTTATCGTGTCTGTCTATGTTCCCCCTCCCTCCCTCCCTCCCTCCCTCCCTCTCTCCCTCTCTCCCTCCCTCCCTCCCTTTCTTCCTTCCTTGTGTCCCAGAACTTCCCCTCTTGGGGCAGAGCGTACTGCGGGGCACCCCACCTTCCTCCGAGACTGAGGGACTCACAGGGCTGGCAGACGTGGCTGTGTGTCCCGTCCGCACCTGTGCGCGAGTCTGGGTAGTCGGGGTGTGCACTGCAGCTGTGGCTGCTGCGTCTCCCTCCACAGTGCTCTCGTGCTGTTTGCTGCTGGCCTTGTGTGCCTTTGAGAGCTGGGCCAGGCAGCATAGGCCTTGAGCTCCCATGTTGTGGGATTCCCTCGGGGCCAGTCCTGCTGGCACAGGAAGCTGCTGCTCCCGCTGCTGGAGCAGACGGTTGGGTGACTTCATCCCACCGGGGCTCTCAAAGCTCCTGCTGCTCGGTGTTCTCAAGGCCCCTGTGGACTGCCTGGCTGAAGTCGAGGCGGGGGTTCTGGAACTCGTACCAGGGGTTGTTGTGATTTCTGTCCCTTGGGGTCCCAGGATGGCCCAGGTCTTTGATGCAGGAATGGATGGCAGGTGGAGGCGGCTCAGTGGAGTGTCAGGTTTCCAAGAGGACAGCCTGTGAGTGCTTCCCAAGACCTCTTCAGATGTGCTGGGGACAGGGTCTGTTTTCAAGCCCAACCCACTCCTGCTACAGTTACTTCTCAGAGGGTTGGAGAAAATTCGAGGTCACCTAGAACACCAGTCGGTATTCTCTGCTTACTCCCACCCCCCAAATTCTCTCACCACAGTTCTCCACCCTGCTGTGGTCACCCCTGGATATAGTGACCTGGGCTTCCTTGGTCTTTGGCTCCCAGTTGTACTCAGCCGGTGGGGGCCACGAGTGGGCACGGAGGACTTTCCTGGACTCAGAGGTGTGGTTTTATACCCTTTGTACCTTTACACCAAAGGACAGAGAGCACGGCACACATGGCATAGTGTAACAGGGTGTGCCCAGTCCGCTACTTACTACTGTTGAAATATGAGGTATGTGCCAATCATTGTCCGTGTCTGGCAGGCTCCTGCAGTTAGCATTGCCCTTTGCATGTCTGTACTTTTCCACAGAGGTATGATGTCACGGGATGGGGAGGTTCTTATTCATTTGGAGTTGAGAAATATATTCCAAGATTGCATGAAAGGGGAAAATGGTAAGTAAACAATGTTCAACAAGCCAGCATTTTGTCCAATCACAGTGACATTTTAAAGTGAGATACTCATGGTTAAAAAGTGACAAACACTTGGGCCTCCTGGTGGCGCAAGGGGTTGAGCATTGCACTGTGGGGCTTCCGCAGCCACTGCAGCATGAATTTGATCCCCAGACAGGGAGGGGACCCTCATGGCGCAGCAGACCTCTCCTGTCTCCCTGCTGCTCCCTGCAGTAGTATATTTCAGTCCATCTGCCTGTTCTGCTCCCCACTCTGTCTCCGGTGAATCCTCTCACTGCCCCTCTAGGTCCCCCCACTTACCTCTGGCCTGTACCTCAGCTCTTGTATGCATAAATAAATAGTCTTTTTAAAACAGTGGCAAACACTCACCTCTTTGAAGGGGCCTTCCTGAGCAGCCTCTGAGCTAGGCCCACCAGTCTGTCCCGGCACCTTAGCCTGTGCTTTCTGCACCATTTGCCACAGTTTGTAGTTATGACTGTTTTCTAGTTTACAGTTTCGTTTCCCCGCAAAACTGTGAGATCGACAAAGGCTTCCAGATTTGCCTGCTGGCTTCACTGGGGGGTCCCTGTGCAGTCTTAGTGAGCAGACAGGCCAGGATGCTGTAACAGAGATCCCCCCCCCCCCCGACCACACACTCAGTCTGAAGACCATTTCTTCCACAGGTGAGGATGTGGGTGGGGGTCCAGCTGGTGTACTCTGAAGGTTTTCCCAAGTCCTTGGACGCCACAGACCACCTCCCTCCTCAGTCACACAGGACACAACTGAACAAACACCCTCTTATGCCACTCCTTGTCCTCAGCTTCCTGGTCCACACCTTGTGCTCCCAGCAAAACGTGCATTTGCGTGCTTTCCTGAGACACAGAGCAGGTCCCCTGAGAGGAAGTGATTCCCTCGCAACGACACGTGGCCACTGCCTGCACTTTCCTCGTTTCGACGTTACTAAAGATGGCCTTTTCTCTTGTGAGGCTCTGCTTACAACTGTCCACACCCTGTTCTTTGGGACAAGTCCTTTCATCATTCTGTGGCTCAGTCTCTTCATCCGTGAAATGGGATACCCTTAGTTCACCTCCGAAGGTTGCTGTGAGGATGAAATGAATAGTTTTCAGAGCTAGCTGAACACTGGCTAGGAGTGCTATAACTAATAATTAGCTTTGCAATCTCTTTGGATCTTCTCGACTTCCCCATGAGGTGGGTGGACAAGCGGCACCTCGTTTTCAGATGCAGACATGAATGATCAGAGACTGGGGGTACCTTGTCCAAGGCATTGTGTTGGTTGGTCCTGAGTTTAATCCAGACCTGAGCTTCAGTTATCTTATAAATTGGGGTGATGATGGCACCCCCTCCTAAGATTGGGCTGTGAGAAGTCAGTGCTGTCATGCAATCAACCAACAGCACCTGCAGGGCCCTGTTCAAGTGTGCTCTTCCCTCACAGCACCCTGTGAAGGGGTGCTATGTCACCCCCATGCCCGTCACACCACGCCCTCCAGGAGCAGCAGAGACGCCAGCTGCCTGCTCCTGGCCACCCTCGGGTCAGCTGCTTGTTTGGCGGGGACGGCTGCACGGACAGAGAGGCCATTGTCTGTCTCTGGCACTGTATTGTTGAAACTCCCCCCCGGACGCCGTCCCAAGGCGTGCTCAGCTGTCGCTTTGGTTTGTCTTAGCTTCCCGAGGAGGGGTGGGGTGAGGAAGCGACAGGCACAGCTCTCCGACTGTACCCTGAAGACCCCCGTCCTACCGATGGAAGAGTCAGACAGCTTCCCTGGTCTGTGTGGGGAGGGCTCGTTGGAGGGAGTGTGGATGGGCGCCGATGGGGTGGGAGCTTTTTACCCTGGGAGGCGCGCTTCGGCTCGGAATCAGAGGTCATGGATCCCACTAGGTCAAAGATGGCAGAGTTCCGCCCCCCATTTCACTCGTGCAAACACTTGCCCGTGGAAACACAGACGCGCGCTCCAGCTTACACAGCCAGTCGCCTCAAAGCCAGGAGGTTCCTAATTCCCAATCTCTCCGCACCTTGGAGAGCGCAGAATGCCGGGCGCTGGGGGCGCGGTAAGAAATGTCCCCTGCCCCGGGGCGGGACGATGCCGCTCGCTCCTACCCTCCGTGACGCGCGGTCCAGAAAACTCGCGCGGCCCTCCCCCTAGGGGGCGTGGCTTTCTGAGCCGGGCGCTCCAATCCCCTGTGACGCAGGCGCGGGCACAGGTAGGGCGGAGTCGAACCTGCCGGAGCTCCGCCTCCAGCGGAGGCAACCGTGGTTGGGGGCGTGTCCTGGGCGGGGCCGTGCCCCGCCCCGCCCCGCCGATCGTGAAGTGGTGGCCAGCGCCAGCAGGGCCCGGCCCCGCGATGTGAGTGCGTCGGGGGTGAGGGCGCGGGTGAGACACGGGGCCGATCCCCTCAGGGGTCCCAGTGGGCGCGAGCACGATTGCGCAGGTAGCCGGGTGGGCCGTCAGGTGCGGGCCCAGGTATGGCGGGCGGGAGGGCCGGGTGCGCTCAGGCCAAGCTCGCGCGCCGGGCCAATCCCGTGCCACTTCTCAGAGGCCCTAGGGACCGAAGCCGGGCGCGGAGCCCCGACCAGGGCGGGGCCCGGCGACAGGCGCGGGTCTGACGTCTGTTCTACCCAGGGCCCCGCCAGCTGTGCGGAGGCCCCCGCAGTGGCCCAGTTGTAACTGGGGTTTCTGGCTCCAGTGCTGCGGTTGGGGGATGTGATGGGGGCGGGTGTCAGCTGCCCATGGGTCCCGAGGTGACCCCTATCTCTGGCTCCGGGTTGAGCCACAGCCTGTGTGAGCCCAGATCTGCTGTTTCTGGAAACTGTCACCCTCCACCCGGCAGCTCTCACATAAAGCACTTTCTGTGCTCAGCTGTTTAGATGCATAATCTCAGTCCTCCCCAGTCACATTCTGTAGTTCAGGAAACTTGAGGCCTGGAGCTGCACAGCTTTTTCCTGTGGTTGTTATAATGTGGAGGTGAGGTGCTGAGGCCTTGCAGTCAGACACCTGGGGCAGGTGTGCTGCTCACAGACCGCTGAGTGACCTTGGGCCCCCCCCCCCTCCCCAAGCCTCCGGTGGCATGGAGGCTCCGACTTCCTGCACTGCTGTGAGAATGGGGTGCGGTAGTGCAGGGGCAGCCAGTGCTCACCGGGGGCCACTTTTATTACACTGTGCCTGTAGTTGCTTATTGGCCCCTTTTCTGTGGTTAGGGAGCTAGTGGAACTGGGTTGGGACTGTCTGGTCCATCACAGCTGGCTGGTGGAGGGCAAGAGGCTGCTTTCTGCGCTAAAGCTGTTCCTCTCTGTGTTCCTATCTCTGTGCGCATGGAAGGCCGCACGCAACCCAGCTGTACCAGCATGTGCCAGAGACACGCTGGCCCATCGTGTACTCACCACGTTACAACATAACCTTCATGGGCCTGGAGAAGCTGCACCCCTTTGATGCAGGAAAATGGGGCAAAGTGATCGGCTTCCTAAAAGGTATGGAAGGTCCTTATATCAGGCCCGATATCTGCCTCCTCCAAACCACCTGTTTTTCCCCCAGCCCCCCTCTGCTGTCTCCCTAACACAAGCTTAAGTCTCTCCCATCTCCAGTTTCAGTCCCCAGACTGCCTCCTACCCATGCTGTTAACAGGATCTTTCTGGCACGGACTTCTAAGCAGCACTTGTGTCCTTCTCAAGCCTTCACTGGTGCTCCATTGCCGTGGGTCTCAAACCTGCCTCTGCCCTGGAGGCCCAGTGGAAGGGGAGCTGATTATTGATGGGCACAGGGAGCTGAAATTTGGAGAATCCGATGTCCATGCCCCATAAGCTCATAGAGTCCAGGCGTGGAGAACTTTTGCTCTGCTTCCTTGATGACAAATTGGGAATCGGGGCCCAGAAAAGTTAAGAAACACGCCCAAGGCCACGTGGCTACTAAGTGGCAGAGTGGGCTCTGGACTCAGAGCTTAAGGCTCCTACTCCCTGCGATGCTCTTCTGCATGATTTCCCTGTAACAGGGCTGCCGTCATGGTGGGCATAGGCAATGTTCCCCAAAGTGTTACCTAAGTGGGATGAAGCTTTAAGCAAGCCTGTTCACACCATGGAGAGAGTTCCACGTGGGGGCTAGCTAAGTCCATTAACAAATAGCAAGCTGCCCCTTGAAGAATATAGGACCAAATTAGAGAGTCATAATGCTGTTTCTCTCTATTGTCTTTGTGTTTTTTGGTTAACTTCTATTTATGGCAGACGATAGTGATTTTCACTTTGTAGTTGGGACCAGAGGGAGGGGTAGAATGGAGCCAGAGAAGGATAAAGGAGAAACACATACAAGTGGTGTGTAGTGTTGGTGAAAAACCTGGCCTGGTGAGCAGAGCTAGCCCGCCTCTCACCTTGCAGTTCTCTTGCCTTCCTGCATATGGTCCTTTATGCTCTTCTTCAGCAGACCCAGTCCAAGACATCTCCTGTGCCCCCAACAGACACACTGCCCCTTCACAAGCTCCAGAAGGGTCTCTCATCCCCCTGCTCCCTGAGCCAGCTCCTTCTGAGTCCCTTCCTCCCTCCTCTGAGGGTGGCTAGTTAGTGGCAGGAGCCACGTGGTGAGGGGCCCGGGTGTCTCCAAGAGCTGGCCTTTGCCTTGAGGCGCAGGGGAGCCATGGGATGTCCCGGTCGGGGAGTGCCTGCTATGGGAGGCGCTATATGCCTGGCATTCGCTGGGGCTTCTACCAGGGTTCCGAAGGGCGACACCTTCAAACAAGGCCCTTAGATTCTGACCCTGAAGCTTTGATTTCCCGAGAGCCCAGAGCATGGTGGTCCTGCCCTGACTGTGCTCGCAGCCTCTGTTTCTTCTTCCGCAGCTCGGAGTGACCCTGTCTGGAATCTGTGAGGGGTGACGAAATAACGTACTGTTTCCCATCAGTCATTTGCAAACCACTCTTGGGGCCTTGCCATCTCCTCATACCACCTGTTCCATTATTTACTTCATATTTTGTATGGACTCAGCCTCTGTTTTAATAATCTTAAATACGCTTGTTTTAAAAAAAGAAACATTATGTCATCCGAATGGAAAAAGCCAGTTTCACTTGCCATAAATAGAAGGTCATGGTAAAAAAATAAACACAATGAAAACAACAGTGTGATTTAGTCCAGGCTGCTCACTGCTGCCTGCAGGCTGGGAGTTTGACCCTGCCTTCTTTTGGTTAAAGCGGTGGATGAGCAAGGGTTAGGCGGGGTTAGGCACCACCCCACCCTCTGCTCCCCTGATGTGAGGTGAAACTAGAGGGAGAATGGATGAGGTTAGTTTTCTTACCTCGAGTGATCACTGCTGACCCATGTGCCATCTGCGTCTGAAGGTTGTCCAGTCACACCTGCACTCACTTGGTGCTGTCAGTGGCTCGGGAAACACAGTCTTTCTTTGACGCCCCCTGGCCTGAGGGCCTGGCTGTGGCCCACACTGGCCTGGGAGGTGGCCCGTATGCAGACTGTCCACAGCCATGCCCATCTTCTCCTGGGCAGGCCCGATAGAGGTCAGGTTGGACGCCAGCGGAAGGGTCTGTGATTGGACTTGACCTCGAGGTCAGCTAGGAAGCAGGGCGCCTGCTTTGTGGTTTCAGAAGAGAAGCTCCTGTCGGACAGCATGCTGGTGGAGGCGCGGGAAGCCTCGGAGGAGGACCTGCTGGTGGTGCATACGAGACGCTACCTCAACGAGCTCAAGGTACAGGGCTGGGGCCAGGACTGCTTTGGGCTGGAGGGACTGCTGGCTAGCAGGAGGGCAGCGCATCCTGGGACACACAGCCCGCAAGGCCGCCGCGTACTGCTCCGGTACAGACGGCACACGAGGTGACATGAATTAGAGACACCGGGATGGGCTAGGCAGCTGCTGGGGGCGGGGAGCCCCCGCTCCTGGGCGTGTGAAAGCAGAGGCGAACCCTTGGAGGAATCTGAACCCTGCAGCAGGGCTTTGCTCTTCCACATTAGTGACTTTCAATCTGTGTTTTGTGCCGGGGCCTGGGGTGGGCTGGGGTACAGCCCGTTCTCCCTCCAGCTAAAGCTGTTCCACGTTGGCCTGTATTTATATTCGGCTGAGGGTGAAGCTTCTGTTTCATGTCCTTCTAAAGACTCGCTGGAAACCGCTGGGCTCTGGGTCAGTTTGAATACCCAACACCCGGGCCCAGCCAGGAAACAGCATCTGGCTTGGGGGCTCCGTACTGGGCGAACTGGCAAGTCCTGCCCCCCCTTGGGCAACTGCCACTCAGGTCCGTGGGGGCCCGGCGTGGTCAGGGATCCTGGCTTCGGAAGAGAAGCCAGAAATGCAGGCGGTGACATGACGGCTCCTGAATCTTTAATGTGGCAACTCATTTTCAGGTTTTAACCTCACCTGCAGAATAGACTGCGCCGACAGGCTACCCCACGGGAGCTCTGGAAGGTCCCGTGATCCCGGGGTTCAGCCTCTGCATGGGGTCAGAGGGAGGCGGGCTGGGAGCACCGTGCTGCCATTCTGCCCTGGGGGCACGGAATGAGGGGTGCCACGGCTTCCTGTCCCCAGAGTGTGGGAGCCCTGGCCCTGAGCTTCCCCACTGGACTCACCTTAGACTCGGTGCCAGAGTGGACGCCAGAGGTCGGCAGGCCCCTGCCCTCTACAGGTGAGCCCAGAAAGAGTTTGTGCCTGCTCAAGGTCACCTGGGACATGTGGCAGGCCTTGGGAAGGCCCCAGGCAGGGAATTCAGTGTGGTCTTCAAGTTCTTGGTCACAGCTGCAGCCCTCCTTCCCCCCCACCCCAGCCTGAGCCGTGAGGATTCTAGATGGAGCTGTGACTGTGAGCACATGAAAAGTTACCAGGCAGAGGTTGAAAGCTGGCTCCTGAGAGAGAGGTGTGTGAGACCTTGGCAGGAAGCCAGCGCTTGGTTGCCCTGATTTCCTGGGCAGGGATATGCTGGTTACAACCCACAGCCCAGGGGCTACGCTGGGAGGAGCCAAGTAGAGGGCGAGAGTGGGGAGGGACCAGAGCAGAGTGGAGTGAGTGTACCGAGAGAAGACTGGCGTGGTCATAGATCCACCCCAGAGCCGCACCCATCTGGGGGGACCTCGGGAACCTTGAAAGGAAGCTGTGTGCCTGGCTTTGAGCCCCTGAAAGCCTGAAGGCCACTCAAATTGTGATAAATAATAAAAAAATTTTAGCAGGGAGAATCCATGATAGAAAATTGAGGTCAGCTGCACATTTGACTTGGCACTCCCTGGCAGGCATAGCAAAAGGAGAAACCAGATGATTCCCTAGCACCTGTTAAGGCGAAGAGACAGTCGTTCAGCACTGTCTTGGATACTGTGCGCTGGGTACAGAAAGATCAACAGGACGGCAAAGCTCCCTCCTCCCAAGGGCTACGGAGGAGAACAGTGGCAGTAACAGGGCACAGGTGTGCTCTCAGATGCCTCCCGAGGAGGCCGGGTTTGCCTTAACACTGACGCGTGCTGTGTGCTGTCTTGGGAGCAGGAGTCCAGGTCGATCCGGCCCCTCATCAGCCAAGCACTGCTATGACTCCTGGGAGGGATGGGGCAGGGGAGCTGCCCTCCTCGAGAGCAGGGGCAGCCAAGGGCCTGGGGAGGAGGGTCAGCGTGTTCCCCAAACACCTGCTTTGTGCGTGTCCTTCCCACTGGGTCTGTGCAGCAGGGAGCGCCTGCACGGGAGGCGGGTAACAACACAGGCGCACGGTGAGCTGAGCAGAGTCAGGCACTTCCAGAAAGATGAGCAGACGGGTCTAGGGTGCAGGTGGGCATCCTCAGACAGTGAGGACAGGCCTCTCCCATGAGCCTCAGTCCTCCTTCCAGGCCTAGGGAGAAGTGCATGTTCCACAGGTGAGGAGACAGGAGGGCGAGGTGCAGGGCTGTGCCAGACGTGCTGAGTGGCCAAGTCCGAAGCTGGGCCACCAGTTTGCCCCACTCCTCTGGTTATTTTTCACCTGGTCACAGCACTGCAATGATGGAAATGTTCTAGAAGGGCTCGTCCAATCCAGCAGCCACCAGACACACGTCTGCTGAGCACTTGAAAAACAGTTACTGTGATTGAGGAAGAACTTACTAATTTTTAGAAATTTGACTTAATTGAACATGGCAAGTAAGTGGCCCAGTGGGACCAGAGGCTCCCGGATTGGACGGCACGGGCCTTGGAGCCAGAGGGCCACATTGCCGCCTCGCTCACCTCGCTGCGGGGCCCAGGACCTGACCTGAACAGCTGGTCTTTCGAGCCCGAGGTTGGAAGCACCCAGCCCCTTGGCTGAATTCTGTAACTGCTTCCGGTGACTTTCTGCCTTAGCTCAGTTTCCTGTGTCTCCCCCAAGACTGCAGCTTTGAGAGGGTTGGTGTATGTTACATAAAAAGCAAAAGGACAGGTAGAGGGTGACGGTTGGAAAATTTGGGAAACACTGGGTGAAGCAAAGTTCGCGGATTCCTGACTGCAGAGCTCCTCAGAGCCCCGGCCTGTCCGAGTTGGTGAGATTGTGTACAGTTTCCCAAACTGAATGGACATGGAAACTTTTCTTGATGAGAGCTGGTCCTGACAGACTGTGCTGTGGAACACACTTAGAGAATGCCGTTCTTGTGCTCCTTGCGTGTAGTGGCCCCTCCAGAGGCTGAGAGGTGGCTTCATTTTCTTTCCACCACACCCTCTGCTGGCGGGCTAAGGTGGGGAGGCAGGCGGTGATTCATGCTTTCTGTCAGTGGCTTGTTTGTTCGCTGGTGTATTCATAGAAGGCATGTTCCATGTCTCCCACATGCCAGGCCTGTGGACAGTGGGACTGGCGTGGCAAATACGCCAAGGAGCTGGTCAGCTTGGGCAGAGCCCTGCTCTGAGTCTGTCTCCCACCACACACATATACGCATGGACACACCCCTTCCCACACACGCACCACACACCATGTACCACACACCACACACAAACCATACACCACACACATACCACGCCACATACACCTCACACACACACCATACACAAACCATATACACGCACCACACACCACACCCACCACACTCTTGCACATGGCTGTCCTTCATAGTTGCAGCTCTAACACCCCTGGCTGCTGAAGAGGTTTGAACAGACACCTTTTTCCAAACCTGTACAAGGGGTCCATTGGCTGTGCTGAGAGGCTCCCGACTTGAGTGAGGGAGCAGAACCAGCCCCCAACCGTCCTCTGTGCTGTGGCCCAGGAGAGTGGTCCCACAGATGTGCACTGGCAGGACAGCAGCCTGGGGCAGACATACTCAGTCCTCAGCGGACATCTCGCCGCCTGGCTAGTGGCCTACGCCACTGTGGGTCTCCTCAGCGCGGCTGGGAAAGCTCTGCTGACAGCGACGGCTGAGGGCCACTGCCCACAGCCCGGCCCTGCCTGTCCCAGCCGTACCCGAACTCTCCTGAACCCGGGCTCACTTCCTGCTCGCAGTTACCTTTACCTGGAGTTTGCGCCCTGCCTGGCTAACTTCTGTTTGCCTTCCGCCTGAGTTTCACCGTCAGCGCTTCCAGAAAGGCTCTCTGCCACTGCATGTGGGACAGAAGCGCCCCCACTGGGCTTCGGAGAGCCGAGTCCTGATGCAAGCATGGTCTCCCTGGCCGCACCAGCACCTGGGTGGCCTGGCGCCCAGTGCGCACCAGCAAACGTTTTCAAAGCAAGCAATTCCTGGCACTCCTCTGCTGGCTCTGGGTCTGGGGAGAGGGGCCCAGGGACTTTCAGCCAGGCAAGAGGTGGTTCAGGATCTGGTGGTGATGTTTGCCTGGGGCCGGGAGGCTCAGGAAGGCTGGGCCTGGGTGCGCCTGCTCAGCTGGAGCTACAGGACCAGACCCTGCCATGTTTTCCTCTTGTCTTTTTTTTTTCGGGACCAATGACCACAAACTGTCCAGCTATCGAAAGTGCTAGGCTTCCAGAACCTCTTGCTGTTAGCTCTGCATGTGGGGCAGATGTGCCGCCCTCGCGTGCCACTCATGACAGGAGCCCTTTTTCAGAGGCCCCTGTGAGGGGTTCGGATTTCCGTGGGTGAAGAGGCTGCTGTGCAGCTTTCAGGTGCTGGCTCTGACTCACTCTGTGACCGTGGACAGAAAGCGCCCCCAGTGTCGTGCCCCTTCTGTGCAGTGGGGGGAGCTCCCTCAGTTCTGTCTGCACCACGGTGACCTGGGGCCCGTGCAGATCTTCTTCTGGGCACAAGAGGGCGGCCAAGGGCTTCGGAGCGTGGGGAGCTCTGGGCTAACTTAATTGGGGCTCTTGAGGGAGCCCAGAGCCTGGTGGAGGCCTGAAGGGGTGGGGCTCTCATCTCTAACCCGAGCAGCTGCCCTTGACCGAGAAGTTCACCCAGAGCACTTGGAATTTGCCCTTTGCGGGGATCACTTTCCTACCTGGGGCTGCGTCTCGGCTCCGGGCTCCCACACAGTCTCTCTTGCAGTGGTCCTTCGCTGTGGCGACCATCACGGAAATTCCCCCTGTCATCTTCCTCCCCAACTTCCTGGTACAGAGGAAGGTGCTGAGGCCCCTTCGGACCCAGACCGGAGGCACCATCATGGTAGGTGGGGAGGCGTGGGTCGGGGGCAGGCCGGGACCCCACCCCTGCTCCCTCCACCCTGGGCTGGGGCTCTCCCTGGGCTCTGCCTCTGGATGTGCCTCTCCCCACTTCGGAGTGGCTGTTGCTTGAGGCCCAGCAACAATGGTCCTTCCTTCCCCATCCCAGGCCATCAGTCAGAATTCCTAGTTCCTTCCCCTCAACTGCAGATTAAAGTTACCGTATTTGCTGGTATACGCGGCCTCCCCCAGAGTGTCCACACTAAGGCGCCTGCACACTAAAGCAGAAACCAGCCCCCGTGGCCTCAGGGAGGGATGGTGGCCCCCTGCCCCCCGACAGGTGTGACAGCAAAGAGCCAGCAACAGTGGCTTCCCAGCCTGTGTGTAATTTGCTTTAAAATTTGCCACAGGTAGCTGAGTTGAGTGGAGGCAGAACATTTCTACCTCCTGGTCAATTCCTGTTGTTTTCTTTGAGCGCGAATATACACATTTTTATTAGAATACCACTGTCCGCCCAAAAGCTATGCTTTCTTACAGGATCTCAGTATTCAGTCTACCTTATTTCCATGAGAAAAACATTGTTTTTCCTTTAAAAGGCCATGGAAATCGGTGTGTGTGGGATTATAAGTACTTCACTTTGACTTCTTCCGGTTTTCTTGCCAAGGGGCTTGTGCGGCACATCTAATGAGCCAGCGGGTCTGGGGCTTGCTCCCAGGCTGACCCTGAGTTTGCTTGGGGTGGGGGCGGCGCCCGCTCCGCAGCCTGTAGCTCACCCCTGCCTCAGAGCTGGCTGGAAACGGTGTCTGTGGGATGGCGGCGAGCTAGTGAAAGGTGAGCGAAGGAGCCACTGCTGCCCCCTCATCCTGGGCTTGTCTCCAAAGGCGGGGAAGCTGGCCATGGAACGAGGCTGGGCCATCAACGTGGGTGAGTGGCTGGCGATGTGGCCTGGTGGGGCTGGGGGGTTGGGGCGGCCTGGTGAGGCTGAGGGTGCTGGAGGGGAGCAGGGAACCTGGAGGCTGGGTGTTTACCTGGGGCTCCTTATCGAATCTTCTGAGGTGGCCATAAATGGTTTGGTCCTGAGAGCAATCCACCACGCTTGGCCAGCAGAGGGCCCCCTCCCTGTGCCCTTCCTCCTCCTTCCTTGCCTCCAACCCTCCCTTCCTGCTTTTCTTCTGCCTCCTGCTCCCTTTTCCCCTTCCTTCTTCCCTCCTTTCTTTACCTTTCCTTTCCCTTCTAGAATTCCAGATTTTTCTCCCTTATACATTTTGACTAAAGTTTTGCCTTTTTAAAAATAGTGATTAGTGTAGAAATTTTAATCTATTTTAAAATTTTTTACTTTATTTCTGCTTTTTCCCCGACCACCATCCCTTATACTCCTTCGACTCTTTCTCCTCCCCAACTTCAGAAACTTCACTCGTGGGTGTGTGACTTGGTGTGTGTTTTGCTTTGTGGGTTCACCTGTTGTGATTGTCGTTGCCAGTCTGACTTGCTTTGCTCCCGCAGTCCCCTCCAGCTCTTCCCCTTTGCCGCCTGCAGCAGCTTCTCCTCTTCCCTGTCGCATCTGCAGTGTGGCTGGAGATGATGTCCTTTCTGATCGCCCCCTCTCGCACCCCCAGTATCTGGGGTTCCCCATGCCCACGCCCTTCCTGCCTCCGGGAGTCCCTCGGGAGCAGGCCCAGCTGCAGGGGTGGGGACAGCCTCGTGCCTGGGGGCGGGTGGGCCTGCCCCAGGCATGTGCGGGGCCTTCGGGCTGCCTGTCCACACCCGGGAGGCTTCTTGCTCTGGTCAGGGCTGGCAACGTGCCCAGTCCATTTGGGTCACTCCGAGGAGCTTTTCCTGGGAGCTGAGTGGGGGCGATGCTGGCAGGGACAGAAGGGAGGGGCGTGCCTGGGTCAAGAACTGACCCCACCGTGTCTGCCCTTCCACAGGGGGCGGTTTCCACCACTGCTCCAGCGACCGGGGCGGGGGCTTCTGTGCCTACGCGGACATCACGCTGGCCATCAAGGTGCCTGAGCGCGTGCAGGAGTCACCTCCGGGGCCCTCCTGGAGCCTCTTACAGCCCCGCATTTGGCATTCTTACCCCACATTATGGAGACGGGAGCTGAGGCCCAGAGGGGAGGCGGGAGCTTGCTGCGGGGTGTGCAGCCAGGCCGGGACTGACCCCGGGCGACACTTCCTCCTGTGTGACCCGTGCCGAAGGAAGAACGAGGCTCAGGCTGTGCGCAGGGCTGGGTCGGGGGGAGCAGCACTGACCTATCAGTAGCATTAAAATTCGGGGAAGGGCGTTTCGCTCAGAGCGAGGAGACAGAAACAGTCACCATCCCGTAGCCGTGACTGTGACGACAGCACCTGCGGCCAGATCCCGAGCCAGCCTCTGCCCCCCACGGCTCACCCCACTTAATCCCTCCTTGCTGCAGATGAGGAGACTGAGACCCAGAGAGGCGGGTCACACAGCCAGGAGAGGCGAGCTCGGCCTCATGTCTGTGGGGCCCCGGAGCTTCCCCCGCGCCTGCACTTGGCAGTGTGCTGGGCTAGGAACACAGATGTGGTTCCTGCGCTCACGGGGCACGCAGACTGCTGGGGGAGGCGGGCAAGTCCGGAGACCTGGGGCGGGCAGGGGAAGGACGGGGAGGATGGCACAAGGACTGGAGAACGCGATTCCAGGCAGTTTTGAGGGGAGGCGCCACCCTCTCCGCCCCCCATACTTTTCCGCATTAGTCTTGGACGGTTGCTTAGCGGCAGTCCCTCCGCCTTGTTCTCCTCGCAGCCTCTGGCCGGCCCTCTGCAGCACGCCCGCGCCTCCTGCGAGCCTGCCGCCGGCGCGTGTGCTCCTCTGGAGCCGCACGGCGCTCCTGGCACGTGGCATCTCTGCCGTGGCCCGATGGCCCAAAGCGCGCGGCCTCCGTCCCCCGGCGGCGGCCCAGGGTTGGGTCCTCATACTTCCCTGTCCTCCTGGCAGTTTCTGTTTGAGCGAGTGGAGGGCATCTCCAGAGCCACGATCGTAGATCTCGATGCTCATCAGGTGAGTTCCCCCGGTGGGACCTACCCCCCCCCCACCGCGACTCCTCCTCCTAGAGACGTCCCAGTGGCCCCCAAGCTGGGCCTCTGCCGGCGCCCTGAGCTCCGCCTCCGCACCCAGCCCCTGCTCTGTCCCGGGCTGCTGGCTGAGGTTCGCCTTGGTCTCTTGTGCTCGCCCTGGTCAGCTGGTGGGTCTCCTTCTTGTCCTGTTGAATCTGAGGGGCCTCCCGCCCTCTTTCTGACTGCCCCCCAACACGCTGACAGTGCTACCCTCACCCTCTAATGCCCACTGTGGCTCCGCAGTCATGCTAGGCCATTTGCCCAGAGCTGCTGAACGCGCGGACCCGCCCCAGGCACGTGTTCCCGGCAGGGCCTCCAGTTGCTCAGAGACAGAGGCCGCCCCTTAGGAACACGCTGCCTGGGGAGAGCTGCAGCCAGGCCCCCTCCAGACTGGAGACAGGGCAGGGCATCGCTGGGCTCCGCCCTGTGGCTCTGAGCCGAGTGGGCCCTGCTCCGGTTCACGGGCTGAGCTCCCGCGCCGAGTCACGCGTGCACGGCCCTTTGTGGTTCACCTCACGTCCCTGACCACAGCGGGCCATCCCACTGCCGACCTGTGAGGGCGGCAGGGCCCTGACCCCGAGGAGAAGCTGGGTGCGAGGTCGGGGCAGGCGCCAGGCCGTGGGGAAGGTCGTGGCAGGGCCCTGGGTCACCGCACCTCACTTGCGGCCGTGGGCTTTGTCCGGGCTGCGGTGGGGTGTCCTGGCCGTGGCGAGGGCACCCGCTTTCCAGAGGCCCCATGTGCTCCCACAGGGCAACGGGCATGAGCGGGACTTCATGGGGGACAGCCGCGTGTACATCCTGGACGTGTACAACCGCCACATCTACCCCGGGGACGGCTTCGCCAAGCGTAAGCTGCCCTGCCCGCCGTCTCGGCCGCGTCCCAGCTGGGCCTCTCCGAGCGCGTCCTACCCCTGTGCCCGCAGAGGTCCCCTGTGTGTCCTCAGCATCCCTGCAAGGCAGGCGTTGTTGCCGCTTTACAGCTCAGGAGTCATCTGGCCCCCAAGACCACATGCATGGGCACCTGGTTGGGGTAGCCACGAGAGCAAGGAAACCAGACTTCTCTCCGAGGTTTGCATCTGCCTGGTAGAGAGCAAGAAACAGAAAAAGAGTGACAAGAAAAATAGAAGTAGAAAATGCAAAATAAGATGGCAGAAATGGCTTCAAATATAGTTCTAGAATAAACACGAGTGGGCCGCACTTACCCACCGTGAGGCAGGGACTCAGGTGAGCGTTGAAAGCGCAGAGACCTGCCTCCCTGTGGGTGGGGGCATCTGTGCAGGAACCTCCGGAGTCCGTTCCGGGTCACTCAGCCCTGTGTGGCCCACAGCACGTGTGTCTGACCCCGAATGTGCTGGATTTGGGCACAAGGTACAGCGGGTTGTCCATGCGCCTGGCCCCAAGGAGTGCGCGAGAGCAGCCTGCTGGCTTGGGTCTCCGAATCCCCAGGGCAGAGGTGCTCATCTGCACCCACCTCTCTTCTTTGGGGTGCCCCTTGCAGTCTGTGGTGCTCTCTTCAGGGTGCTTGGGGGCACGTAGGGTCTGAGCAGTGCTGGAGTCAGCGGGTCTCCGGCCCCGGTGTGGGCACTGACGGTGACCCGGGCACTCTTGGCCGTCTGCGCCTCGGTGTCCCTTGCCTGCTGATGAGCTGTTTGCTCACTCTCAGAGGCCATCAGGCGGAAGGTGGAGCTGGAGTGGGGCACGGAGGATGATGAGTACCTGACTAAAGTGGAGAGGAACCTTGAGAGAGCCCTCCGGGAACACCCACCCGACGTGCTGGTCTACAACGCGGGCACCGACATCCTCGAGGGTGACCGTCTCGGGGGGCTGTCCATCAGCCCACAGGTAGGTTGTGACCCCGGGGCGCGGGAAGGTCTGCGTGGGGCTTGAGCAGCAGCAGGAAGGAGGCAGCCCGGAGCTTCTCCTGCTGTCAGCTAGTGGGGGACCAGACCCGCGTGGGACCAGGCGTCCACGCGTGCTCCGGACCACCCACCTTGCCTGAGCCAGCCGCTCACTCCCCGCACAGGGCATCGTGAAACGGGATGAACTGGTGTTCCGGGTGGTCCGCAGCCAGCAGGTGCCCATCCTCATGGTGACCTCGGGCGGGTACCAGAAGCGCACGGCCCGCATCATTGCCGACTCCATCCTCAATTTGTACAACCTGGGCCTTATCGGGCCTGAGCCGAGCGATGTCTCCGCACAGAACTCAGACACGCCTCTCCTGCCCCCTGAGGTGCCCTGACTGTGCGCCCTGCCGAGCGGCTCCCTGCCTGCTGCTTCCTGCTCTGCCCGCCCCTCAGTGCTTCTCCTTTTCCACCCACACGGGGCAGTCACCAGGGAGCGCTGGGGAGTAGGGCCTGTCCCCGGCTGGGCTGGCTCAGGGCCCTCACCCCCCAGCAGCTCTCCCACTCCCCCGCTGGGTGTCTAGGTCTCTGGCCTCTGTGGGTGGGGTCAGAAGTCAGGGCCTGCGTCCCAGGAAGACCCCCTGGAGTGATGGGTCTGATCAGGCCCGTGGAGGCAGGTAGTTCGGGAGAGAGGGGGCGACAGGTTAGGTCTCCTGGGGCCACAGTGAGTCAGTCCCGCAACAGACTGAGAAGCTTCCATCTCTGCCAAGCTTGGGCTTCTTCCCTCCGCAGTGGTGAGATGTTTCCACCTTCCTCACTCGGGCAGGGCTGAGGGCATCCAGGCGGATGGGCCAGAGTGGGGCAGAGGAGGGCCTCTGGCCAGCAGGGGGAGGCCTGCTGGGATGAGGGGAGCAGGCAGCTTCCATCCGCATGCCCCTTTAGTGAGGCAGGGCTGGACTTGCTTCCCCAGAGCCCCTGCGTGGTGGTGAAGGGAGGGGCGCCCTGGGAAGCCCACTCCTGGCTTTAGCAACGGCTCCACAGGGGCAGTTTGGGGCAGGGGAGATGCTTAGCTCAGGCATGGGGCTTGCAGGAGGCTGCCGACTGGTGGGCAGGGTCAGAGGAGGGCAAGTCCCAGGTGGAGAAATTATGAGCGGGGCAGGTAGCTGGGCCGGTCCTGCAGGGCCTGCGGCCCAGGGTTGAGACCAAGGTGCTGGTGAGACTAGGGTCCTGGAGGGCGGCAGAGCGCCCCCATGCTGACCTGCAGGTCGTAGGGTGGGGGTTAGGCGGCGCCCAGGGGGTAGGGCAGGGTCCTGGGCGGGGCTGCAGCCCCACTGAGCTCTCTCAGACTACCCTGGCCCTGAGCACACTTTGTGCCCAGGGTCTCAAGTGGGCCAACGTCTGGCCTTGCCCTAGACCCTGATCCCACCCTCAGTCCATTGGAAGGGAACACACAGGCCCCTCAGCAGGTGGGCAGGGCACGCCCGCCCCTCCGTCGCCTGGGTGTGTTCCTAAATGGCAAACGGTGGGGTGGGAGGGACAGTGAGTCAGTTGAGACACTTTTCATCCATCAGCCTCCCACCCACGGGACTGTGGTCACATAGGGAGGCAGGGCTCCGTATTCTCGCACCTTCTCCCTCGATGCTTCCTCTGCTGGAGGCAGGGGAAGGCTCCCAGATACTGACCTAATGGGTCAAGGCCCAGCCCTAATCACGCAGTGCCCCCCCCAGCCTTGAGTTGGTCCCCAGCACCCCTCAACCTCCAACTCGGTCTGCGGCTTCCGGAAAGGCGGTGACACACTTCGCCACTCTTGAGCTTCAGTTCACAGAGAACCAAGAAGGCTCTTGATTGGACCTTGAGATGAAGAATCCCTACTCCTACGGATTAAAGAAATAAAGGTTAAAATCCGCACAGCACAAGCCTGATCTATGGGGTTGCTACCCAATAAATGTGCCTGGTTTACCCCCTTGGAGTCCTCTGGCCCAGGACACTTCCCATTTACAGATGTGGAAACCAAGACTCAGGGAGGAATTTGCCCCAGGCCACACAGTTCCTGAGTGGTAGGGCTGGATTTGAACCCACCCCGCCAGGTTCTGAAATGTTTCTTCTCAGCCACCTCAAATTTGGCAGGAATGAAGGGCGTGGAGACAGGAGGCATTCCAGGTGGGGGATGTTCTGGGAGCTGAGGTCACTGGGGTGGGTCTGGAAGATGCAGGGTGGGGAGGGCAGGCTGACCGGCGTGGCAGGGGCCCTGGCAGGGCCAAGGGTGGAGGAGAGCCATTTTTAGCCCTGTGCTGGGCTGGGGAAGAGCGGTGCAGGCCCGTGGGGAGTCAGGACCTGTCCTCAGCCTGATGGGTGGTCGGGGTGCCCCCAGGGTGCCTAGCCTGGGTAGAGAGCAGGGCAGTCCCCGAGGGTCAGCATCTGCTGCTGGATTCCAGTCCTGAGCTGGCTGCAGCAGGGTGTGGTGATCTGGGGCAGCGCATAACCTGGCCTGGCGGTGCTGGCTGTCCTCTGCCCTGCGCCCTCAGACCCCCGTGCCATGCCTGGCTGGTCGGCTGGCGGAGGTCTGGGAAAGGGGTTACGTCTCAGCATCGTGGGTGTGTTCTCCAGTGGGGCGAGGGGAGGCTCTCAGAGAAGCCTTGGAGACAGCAGTGCTCTGTCCCCGGGGGCACCAAGCCTGAGGCTGGTTTAATGGGACCCAGGTGGGGGCAGGGGCGGGGCTGCCTTGGGCATCAATAAAATTGGCCTGCGCCCCTACCCCACCCCCAGTCTCCTGGACGCCTAGGCGGATCTGAAGACCCTTTGACATCTCCCTGGCTCTTCGGCCAGATGCTTGGGGTTTAGGGCCAGGAACTCTTCCCGGGCAGCCTGCCCTTGAGCTGGCTCAGCCAACGCCGCTGGGGACACCCTTCCCCAGGCCCTGGGCCAACTCCGGAGGCTCTGTGCCACCCGGAGCGGGCGCTGTTCTCCTGTGCCTGTGAGCGAGGCTGCGGGTGCGTGGTGAAGCGGGCTCCACCCCCTTCGCAGCCCGCTCCGAGCCCCTCCTCTCTCCCTGCTAGGGGGATAACTACCCTTCTGTGGCCGACTTACCCCTCGTAAAGTGGGGACAGGAGCACCTACCTCATAGGATCCTCACGAGAAGTGAGTTAACTATTTGAAAAGTGCTAACAGCTGCATCCAGCATGGAGTGGCAAGTCACCACCATCCTCGCCATTTGCAGATGAGGGGACAGAGAGACCGAGAGGTGAAGCGACTTGCCCAAGATCACACAGCCAGACAACAGCAAAATCAGGGATTGGGCCCAAAGGCGTGTCCCAGCCCCGCCCCAGCAGACAGACTCTCGGGTGCAAGTTTGGGAGGAGAGTGTCTCGGCAGTGGGGATCCAGCTCCCACCTGGACCTCCCAGGGACACCTCCACCCTGTCCTGACCTCAGGAGCCCTGGGAGAGGCAGGTGTCTGCAGCCGAGGTGAGACGAGGCAGGGCACCTGAGAGGAAGGAGCCGCACACCTCCTCTGAGGCAGAGCAGGGCCAGGCAGGCAAGTGCGGTGGTTGAAGGCCGAGTAGCTCTGTGCTGGCCTGGCCTGGGCACAGTGGCTTCCGCACTAACCCAGACCCGCCCTTGGGCTGGGAGACTCACTCTGGGCTTTCTGAAGGCTCATCTGGCTCACAGCTTGAATTTCCCAAGTACAAAGTGAATTTAAAACAACAACAACAGGGCAGGCCGCTGGGAAGTGCTCCCTGACTGACAGGTGGTGGGAGCCGGAGCGGAGGGCCCTGGGGCCACCTGACCCCCTGCTAGACACACAGCTGAGGCCCAGCCTGGCCCCTCTGCAGCTGGCCCAGGGGGCGGCCTGGGGGGTGGAGGGAGCGCTCAGGATAGGCTATGGGGTGCTGGCGGTCCACGAGCAATTTGTCCACGGGTAAGCGAGGCCCAGGGCGGGCTGCTGAGGAGACTGACACCCTGGGCCAGGAGCCCAGCCTCCTGGCTCCCTCCTGGGGTGCAGGGGAAAGGAAAGACGGGAGTGTGGACATGGACATGGCTCAGGGAGAGCGTCTGGGGAGCCCTCCCGGCACGAGTCGAGTCTCACCCTTGTGTGCCCACTCATTGCTCATCTCACAATACCCCCCAGGCAGTTGTGAGCCCCTTTTACAGACCGACGGGGAAACCAGGGCCCAGCAACCATCCCGCTCCGTGTTTTCCTGCATGTCCTGGCTGCTGTAGGGCGAAGGCACCGCTGCAGAGCAAGGAGCGCCGCTGGGGGGTGGCGGGGAGGGTCTCTGGAGAGACTCTAGCGCCAGTGTGTGCCGGCCTGCGCGCGGCATGCCCCCTCCCACGCTTGATTCTCCCCTTGCAGAGGACTGTGTGAGATGCCAGGTGGGGCTGGCATGCAGTAGGTGCATACTCGATGCAGGACTGGCTGAGTGCTCTCTTCTCCAGGTCTTCGCCACTTTGACCTGGAACAGGGGCAAAGTCACATTTCTGTCTCCAGTGGGGCGCGTGGGTGGGCTGCCTGGAGAGCCCTGCCAGAGGGGGCCTGCGTGCAGGCCCCTCAAGGGCTGCGCACTGTGGACTTCACCTAGGCGAGCACACTGGAGCTCCTCCCCAAGGGCCCCTGGCCTCGGAGGGGCGGTCACACCCACCTTCCCGGAGGGCTCAGAGACCTGTCAGTCACAGGCCCTGGGCGGCTGGGGAGCCCCGAAGTCCACTGCAGCCCCTGCGGGAAGTGAGCTGGGAGAGTAATTGTCCCCCAGCGGGAATGCCTCTCCAGTGCCTCTCCAGGCCAGAGGGCGGCCTGGACTCAGACCCCTGTTCAAACCAGACTCTGGGGACTCTGGGCAAATGACTTAACGGCTTTGTGCCTCAGCTCCCTCCTCTTAAGGGGGACAGGAACCCCTTCCCTCCTAGGCAGCTCAAGGATGGCGGAGGTCAGGCAGGTAGAGTAGCTGGGGCCCTGTCGCATACACCTGGCTAGAAATTCCACCCAGGACCTGCAGGCCACTGGCATGTGTGAGCCACGACTCCTTCTAGAAGCAGGTTGGTGGGGTGGGATGGGCACCGGCCCAGCAGTCAGAGCGCCCGTTTCACTCCTGCAAGCAACAGCTACCGGTGCCTCAGTTTGCCCATCTGTACAATGGGGCTCGTGCTGGTCCTGACCTCAGAGCGGTGCTTGGCTGCCTGCGTCCAGTTAGGAACTGCCCCAAGGGACACAGGCTACTGCCTCAGCAGAAACACCAGGCCCCGCTGTCACTCAGCCCAGAAGATGGTGTTCGATGATTCCCCACCCTCCATTGTGCTGCGTGCCCAGACCAAGTCTCTTCTCCTACTGGATACCAAGTTTGCTCAGGGCAGGCCTGCTGCATGCCTGGACAGAACTGGGTCCAGAGGGGAGTGTAGGGAAGACCCGAAAGGCTCGCTGTCCAACCTCTCGCTGTGCAGACCCAGAGAGAGGACAGCCTTGGGGTCGGTGAGGAGCGGCACGGGCACGCAATGGAACGCGGCGGTTTGAGCCTGGGTCTGCGTCCGCTTGGCGCTGCGGGGCTGTGAGGCCTTGAGCAAGCAGATCGCCCCAGAGGAGCGGCACGGGCACGCGATGGAACGCGGCGGTTTGAGCCTGGGTCTGCGTCCGCCTGGGTCTGCGTCCAGCTTGGTGCTGCGGGGCTGTGAGGCCTTGAGCAAGCAGATCGCCCCAGCCTCTGCATTGCCCCGTAAAGTGCCCCGGCACCGGCGGGTCTCCTCCGTGCATGGCAGTGGTCTCAGGTGGGAGTCGGGCAGGACAGCGCGCAGCGGGCCCACAGCGTGCCGCCAGAGCCCGCCCTGGGCCTGTGCACGTGGCTTCACCCTCACACGGTTGTGTTTGCAGAGGTGGAAAGACACCGAGGGTCTGTCAGCCAGATTCCCTTCCCTGGCTCACCCAGAGCTGGCACCACGCCAGCTGTGCTCCCCACTTTGAGTGCACTGTGAGGTGACTTCCCCCTCTAGGAAGTGAGGTGGGGAAGGGTTGCGCCCGGGGGGAGTCTGAGAGGCAGCTTCTGGGTCATTCCACCCACTGTGAGGTTCTCAAGGTGAGTCGTGATCCGGGAAGTCCAGGAGAGGCGTCCCAATTCAGGGGGCACTGCTGCTGGGCAGCAGGAGCGGGCAGGGCCCGGCCAGCAGCCCACTCCGTTCTGGGTCCCTTGAGCCGGTGCACGCAGCCGGCCGGTCGTCTCCGTAACTGATACCAGGCGGCCAGACAGAGCTCTGGTGTGTGACTGGGAGGATATTTTGTCTAATACGCTAAAAGGCCTCTGGAAATCTCTGGAGCCCATCTGGTCCTAGTTACGCCATAATATTGCTGTCTCTTCAGCTTGCAGACAAGGAAACACTTTTATTTCTCCTTTCAGAGCTCAGGAATGTGCCTTGAACACAGCCCGGTGGACGCCCACTTGGTTCACGAGTTCCTTGATCGCAAGCCGAACCCTCCATTCCTTTAAAGGGCCACCGTTCCTTCCCCTCGCTGCCCCTGCCAACGGCCCCCAGGAATTCTGAGGGTGCCATGGTGGTGGGGGAGGAGCTCAGGCCCTGGAGGTGGCCCTGGCTGCCGGGCCTTCTCAGCTGTGCAGTGGGGTCAGGAGATCCCGAGACCCGAGCACAGCCTGGCACGGGGCGGAGGGGGGGGGGCGGGCGGGTGGCTCCGTAAGGTGGGTCTGCAGCCCCAAGGGCCGTCGATGGCCATCTTGACACGCCTGGCAGCTCTGTGCACCCACGGCCACCCCATGGACCAGGGGGCGATGCAGACAGGCCTGTGGAGCTGGCGGGGCCACGCGCGTGCCTTCCCCGGGCTGGGGTCTGCTTCTGCTCCGGAGACTGCCTCGGGCTCCTGCCAGGCGCCTGTGCGAAGGGGGAGCTCAGTGACCTGTGTGTGGGGCTCCTGGGCGGCAGGCAGCTCTCCGAATGCCCTTCCCTTTGCCGCAGCGGTGGCGGGGGCCCATTGGAGCCACAGCAGCTGAGCGTCTGGGGCCCTGGAAGCCCACAGTGAACGGGTCCCCATTGGAGCTGGAGCGAACACCAGCAGGCCCGTGAGGTTTCGGAGGAGCTGTGCTGCAGCGCAGACGGGCCCATCCTCACTGGCCCACGCCCGCCCGCCCGCCCGCTGGCTTCGTGACGCGATGGGAGCCACCCTGCATGGAGCCCTGACCGAGCCTTCACAGTTTGCAAGGGAGGGGAGGGGCGTCAGGGACCATATTTCAGCTACAGAAAATGAAGCCTGTAAGGCTAGGAAGGGTAAAATGGAGGGAGAGAAAGTAAAACATGAGGGGTAAAGAGGGAACCCTGAAGATGTCAAGACAGGCCGGCTGACGTGAACAGCCGTGTAGGTTGGACACAGCACAATCCTAAAGCGTGTTACTCACATAGCAGCCACGGTAACTTCTGTCTCTCAGGACAGTTGTCCAGCAGATGACACTAGCGCGTGTCGCGCAGAGGAACGTTTCCCCGTCTAGCGCGGGCTGCTCTGTAGGTTAGCGGCCAGCCCGTGGCCAGTCCCTCACTTGAGTCTTGGGTCCCAGCTGGAACACTATTTGTGGAACTTGTTCTCGTGACGAACCCCCTTTGTTGCTACGCTCTGCTCACAGCAGAATCATTGACCATCCAGTCGCCCACAAGATGCATCCGACTTGTTTCCCACTTTCTAGAACAAAGCCCCAGAGCTTTCAGAAATGCCAGCCCAACAGCAAGCGAGGAGACAGAACCACCACTAGAAGCAGATGCAAGAACAAGCCCAGGTCCATTCGGAGCCATTTGTAGGCGCAAGCCACTTCCCCTCTCTCGGGGCCACCTCCATTCTTGACGATGTCGTGGCCTGAAAATGCTCGGAAGTGGTAGATTTTCTTTAGGGACACAGAGAGACATTGTGTAGACATCATTTCCTCTTACATGATTCAATTGCCACTGTGTTGTTGCTTAAAAGGAGACCAAAATTATCTAGAGAGTTCGTCTGTGTGTGGCAGAAGCTAGATAAACAACTGTCACTGCAAAAGAAAGGATGGTGTGGGCTGGGGGCCAGTTCCCCAGCTGTCCCTGCGCGGGACGGGCTGCCCATGGGCCATGGCCCTGACCCCACTCTGACCTGCTCGCAGCAGCTCCTTCCCACAGCAATACATGCTGGGGTTTTCCAGCAGAGGTGTGGGGAGGTTGGGGGGTTCTGGATGGATCATCTGCAGTGGGAGCCTGGCACCGTCCTTCCAGCTGAGCGAGGCTGGTCAAGTGCTGCCCCTTCTGGAGGCTCCGCTGCTAATTCTTGCAGACTTAACTGAGGGGTTGTTGGGGGAGCCTGGTAGGTGTGGAGAGGACCCCGCATGTAGTAGATGCTCAGGCCCAGCGCCTGGCACCGGGAGGGTGGCCAGCTCTGAGGATGAATCTCAACACGGCCTGGCTGGGCGCCTGCGGGCAGGCACTCTGCCTCTTGGAGCCTCGGCTTCTCCTGTGTCAAATGGCGACCCCTATTCAGAAACAAACAGGCTTGTTCTCACTCACTGCTCTCCCTGCCAGAGGGACAGGGGTGGGCCCCCCAGGATTGTGCCCACAACAGGGCCTGTTGGCACTTAGCAGGTGCCCCATAAACACGGCCGTCCAGTTGTCAGGGAAACTGGCTGTCACCGCCCCACTCCCCAGGCTGTGACGACCGAGGTAGAGAGCACTTCTCCCACTCCATCTGCGAGGAGGAGTGCGCCCCTCGGAACCCACGCCCCCTCCTGCTCCTGAGAAAGTGCCCAGCCCCCTGGCCCAGTCCCAGGTTTCTTAGTCAGGGCTGCTTGGCATCGGCGGGACCAGGAGAAAGCAGCCCCTGGTGCCTGCAGCGGCCCCGCCAACACCACAATTGTTTTTCCACCTGGACCTTCCAAGGAGCTGCTGGCAGCCAGCAGGAGGCTCAGGATGAGATGCCAGTGGGTGTGGGAGGAACCGAGCCTCCCCCTCTCCTTCCACAGGCCGCGAGCCCGGGGTAAGCTGGTCGGCACTGGTCAGGGTCCATTTCCCTTGACCTTGTACCAGTGGCTTCACCTTCCTGGTCTCTGCTTCTTCCCAGCTAATGTCAGCGCCTGCTTCTCGGGTGCTGTGGGCTGGACCTCGGGCCCCTGCAGGGCACTCGGGCCCCTGCCTGGCATGGAGCGGGCGCTCCAGAAGAGCGGTGCCTTGGCTGTTAGAGCGTGCAGTCCTTCTAGCGGGCTCTAGGCTTAGCCGGGACCCTTCAGCGGCGGGCGGACGTGGGTGCAGCTGCGCCTGCGCTCACCTGCCTTTCCCAGGCAGAGGAGCAGGAGGAAGACCCCAGCAGGGCGATTCCTCCCTCCCCTCCCCCACCCCTCTCTGCTCTCCCTCCGGTCTGGGAGGTGCCCCCAGAGGAAGGGTACAGCCACCTGACCTCGAAAAGACCTGCTGGCTCCTCAGCCTAGGACGGACGGACGCCCCTGACCCATCGCCACAGCCAGTGCCGCTTTGCATGGAGTTAAGGGTTGAGGCCCGAGTGGGGCCAAGGCCAACTGCTGAGCAGATGTCAGGTCCAGCAGAACTGAGGTGTGGTCAGCCGGGTTCCCTTGGGCCCAGCTGCTGGGAACAAGCTGTCCCAGTCCGTCTGGCCGTGTCCCTTGCTGTTGTTTGGAAGAGAGCAGCCATCAACCCCAGCGGCCCCACCCGCCCCTCGGCCGTCCTGGCTCCTTGGCCCGGGCCAGCCCCTTCTGGTGGAGGTTGTGTGGGCGACCTCCCCTGCGGGAGGCTGTGGGTTCTGGTCGGGTCATCTGGAGTGGGGGCCTGGGGTCTCCTGTGGGATGGTCTTGACTCCCTTCGGGCTCCATCCTTCCCTGCAGTGGGAAACCAGGGGACGGAACTGCGCATCTCCGTGTGGTTCTGGTTCAAGGGCCGTGACAAAGGAGACGGGAGACACAGGGGGAGGGGCAGGGGCTGACGCTTACCCAGTGCCCACTGCACCCCAGGAGCCACACTGGACCGATCCTCTTCCGCAGCATCTCCCACGGTGTTTGGGAGGCAGCAAAGGATGCACGCCCTGCAGTGGGGGCATCCCCCTTAGTTCCTGCCTGGTCACCTTGAACCTAGGGCCCGAGGTCATGGCCTCCAGCCCTACCTAGTGATGGGATGAGAACGCTGCCCTGGACCTCCCCAGTCAGGCATTCCCAGGGCCCATGCTTGAAGGGCTTTGGAAACTGAGTCCTGGGTTCAAATCCTGTTTGTGCCACTTTCTGGCTGTGTGACTTCAGGCCATGCCCTTTCCCTCTCTGCATCCCCAAGTCATTGTCTGTAAAGCAGGAATGCAAGGCCACCAGCATGTGAACCTTGGCCCGATTTGCAGCACTCATGCCTGTCCTCCTCCACCTTCCCTTTTCCATCCAGGGGGCCCGAGGAAGCCGGCACGGGAGGTGTTTGCTCTGGCACTGGCTCCCACATCCCTGGAAACCTCCAGGCCAGGCCTCAGCTGCCTCTCCCAGATGCTGCCAGCCCAGGGATGGATTCTTTGCCCATGGGGACTTGGGTCCGCCCCAGGAATGTAGGCCAGACAGTGGGGAGGGGAAAGGGCAGAGTGGAGGCTTGGCCCGGGCCCTGCCAAGGTCTCCGGACCTGAGCTGGAATGGGCGCTGCCTGCGGAGTGCAGCGCCAGGGCTGCCAGCCAGGCTCCAGTGTCAACAGTGGCGCTGCCTGCCAGGGCTATAAATGGGAGCCACGGGAGGCCTGTAGGCAGTGAGCACATCTTTTCTCGAAGGATGCTTGGAACAAAGCTCACTTGGGGAGCTCCCCAGGGTGGCTGGACAAAGGGAATACTGGGTGGGGGGGTGGCTGTGCCGCCGAGAGTGACAGGGGTGTCTGTCTGGAGCGGGTCAGGGTGCAGAGCCAGGGAGTGGGAGCAGGCGTGGAGGCCAGAGTGCCCCCCGGGAGCGGTGTGGCCGGCCCCAGCAGCCCCCACCATGGGCCTCACAGACCCGGACCGCCCTCAGTGTGCCTGTGAACACAGGAGAAGGAGGTGCGCCTCCGTGGGAGCGTCTCCTGTCAACTGATAGGGCCACCCCGGGTGGCTCTTCACCGCCGTCCTTCCCCCAGCCTTGTCCTGGTGGGGCCGCCTGCTTGGTGGAGGGAAAAGGAGTCACAGTGTGTCTGCGACTGGCCCCCAAGTCCCTTCCCCCACAACGAGCTCCAACCTTGGGGTAGGGATGGGCGTGGTGGTGGCCTTGCAGTGTCCACCGTGCCCCAGCGTGCCCGCGGTCCTGCCCAGTCTGTAGCACCAGGGCCGCGCCCGTCGGAAGACCGAGTTAAGAGTGAAGTGAACGTAGCGTGAGTAGGGCTTAGGGCTGACGACCTCAGCCCGCGGCTACAGCTCCCCACGCTGCCCACGCCACACGTGCCTCCCTCCTGCCTTCACACGCCCCCTCGGCCTCCCCAGCCCTCGCAGATCAGCCTCAGGGGCTGAGATGGGGCGGTCTTCCTTGCTGACCCCCCGGAGCCCGTGGAGCATCTGCCCCGTGCAGTGACAGGGAGTCCCCAACTTTCTATGGTCTCTGTTTCTTCAGCTCTAGCTCTTTCCAGGCTGTTCCTGGAGCTGTTACTGGATGGAGGGGATCTAAGGCTGGGCACAGGGAAGTCTCAGCAGGAGGAAGAGCAGCCAGTGACCCAGGTGGGTCAGTGCTGTGTCCTCTCCAGAAATCCTGGCTCCCCTCCCCCAGCATCCTTCCTACCCATACGGCTCCACAGGGAAGG
Organism: Galemys pyrenaicus; assembly: GCA_019455555.1. Classification (NCBI taxonomy): domain Eukaryota; kingdom Metazoa; phylum Chordata; class Mammalia; order Eulipotyphla; family Talpidae; genus Galemys; species Galemys pyrenaicus. Next base: position 7,584,237 of record JAGFMF010011663.1, on the reverse strand, counting down.
TATCCGACCTGGAGATAAGGCTGCCTGAGCCAGGACCTTTCATGGGGGAAGCTGGCAGTGTGGCTGGGCCATCCGGGCAGCCACCCAGCTGGATGGAGCCCCAGTGGTGCCCCATGCCAGCACCTCTTCCTGAGTGCGGCTGGCCACGGGGCTGCAGGGGACTGTGGGAGCCTCGTTGGGGAGGATAAAGTGGGGCATTACACCAGCTCTCTGCTTCTGCTAGAAACTTTCCATAATAAAGAGCCTTGAAACAAATCCTGATGAATAACAAATGCTTTGTCCATGGTGGCATAAATCCTCTAACTCCCAGGCCTCAGCTCAGCCCCGCGCACCGTGGGCACGGTCAGGAAGGAACTGGCAGGGCAGCGCGGGTTGCAGCCTCACACGGATAAATCGCCGCCGAAGTGGAACAGCCCGGTGTCCCTCTGGCCCGTGGAGCCATGACACCCAGTCCGTGCTCGGGATGGGCGCTGTGGGCACTGAGGAGGGCGAGATGCTGGCACCTGCGCTGTGTGGCTGGACCGCGAAACACCACGTCGGGGGGAGAAACCCACAGAGACAAACTCAATTAGTGGCTGCCACCCGGGAGGAGGAGGAAGTGGGGGTGGCCGCGCAGCCCTGCCAACGGACGGAGCACCCTCTGAAGGGGTGAATTGTGTGACATGCAGGTTCTATCTCAGCAGAGAGGCTACAAAAGATGCCTTTCTTTTCGGTCGACGTGAGCACGCCGGTGTCAGACAAACAAGTCTTTCCTGTTGAAAACTGCAGGACAGAACCAGTGTGCCTGTCGCCTGAGTGCGGAAGGCCCGGGCCTCGGTTTGCATGTCCCTAAAATGGGACGGCAGTGGACCCGCCCGCGGTACTGGTGTTGTGGCAGTGTGGTCCGGGGAGGGGAGCGCCAGGCCCGCCCTGAGGCTGCGAGCACGTGGGCCGGGCAGGCTGATGGTCATCAGAGCCTCCTGGCGCTCCGGCCCGAGTTCTGGGTTAGCTCGAGGTGACCTGAGGGGCTCGTCCCCTGGGAGACTCCCCAGTCTCCTCCTGACTGTGCCCCACGGCTGTCTGTGTGCCCTTGGAGGCTGGGCCGCACATCCCCTCCTCCCCCTCACGTTTTCACAGGGGCAGCCTTTCACCGCGTGTCCCGCCCCCCTGCGGGGGTTTCACTTGCCATTTGCGACACCTCAGAGACTTTGTCCTTATTCTTTTACGTTGTCTCTCTCCTCTGTGTTTTTTGAATCATAACCTTTTACTGTATTTTTACACCAAGGCCACGTTAGCTTACAGCGCTGCACGTGATTGAGAGGTGCAGTCGGTGTCTCTCTCTCTCTCCTTCCTCCTGTGACTGGCTCCATGAGGCCCTAGAACAGAGTCTAAGACACTCCATCAGTGCTCAGCAAATATCTCCAGTGTTATCTGTCTGTGTCTCCATCAATCATCTATCTTCGGACTGTCAAGTGAATCCTATGTTTGACCCACAAAGGATGCTGCCGTATTGCTACCTCTGGGCCTTTACACTGGCTGTTTTTTCCCCCTACCTCTCCTTAGGACTTACTCCCTCATTGTAGTCACTTCTTTGTTTAAATGTTCCCTTCTCAGGTAAGCTGGGGGGTAACTCTCCCTGTCCCCCTCCTGCATCACCCTCGGACACACTGCTTGTCTCCGGCACCCCCCCCCTTCCCAGCTGCCAGCCGCAGGAGGGCCGAGGGGCCCCAGGGTCCGCCCGCAGTAACTGCAGCGTGGTAGCTGCACAGCGGTGCTCAGTACCTGTGTGCTGAGTTGATGCTACTTCTTTCCTGGGTGTGTGTAAATTCAGGGAAACCGAGACAAGTATCTGGAGAGGGGGATACGCTAGACTCACAGCCCCAGGCTAGACAGACCGAGCGTTCTTGAAACCACATTTGAGAAGTAGACACACATGTTTTTAGATTCCACATAGCAAGTAAAATTTAAGAAATTCCCACTTGTTGAATTTTGGTGTGACAGCGAAGAAAACGATTCACAGGGATTTGAAAAGGCTATTAAAATTCTGCTTTTCAGTCTGGTGTGAGGCCCCATTTCCCTCATAGTCCAACAACATCACATTTCATAGTAAACTGAAGGCAGCACAGATAAGAAAGTCTTTACTCTAGCCAGTCAGGAAAGAGACTTATAAAAAAGCAAAAACAATGCCTTGCTCTTCCCATTAATATTTTTGTTTTAAAAATTGTAACTATTTTTCATAGAGTGTAATTTATACTTCTTTTTTTAAAAAATAAGCAAATGTTTTAACACTTTCCCCATCTTAGTTTATCATGGCATAGATATCAGTATTTACAGCCCTATAAACTAAAGCTATTTGAGGTTTCAATAATTTTTAAGAGCATAAAAGATGGTGTTGCAAGATGAAATGCAAGTATCTCCTGCGCAACATTTGAGGCATATTTGCACTAACAAAATTATCACTTTTTCTGAAATTCAAATTGAACCTGGCATCCTGTCTCCTATTTATGTACTAAACTTAGCAAATCTCGTAAAGCATCACAAATGTTTGCAAACCATTGTGCCACATACCAGCAAGCTTTATGAGCAACAGTAAAGCGGCGAGACGTCAGACGGGAAGAGAGGGGCCTGCTTGTTCCGTGAGACCAGGCCCGGGACATGGGGTGAGCGGTGGGGGGGGGGGGGGGGGGGGGGGGGGGCGCGGGTCCCGCTGTTGTCCTCGGGTCTGTTCCTGGAGGTTGAACATCTCTTTGTCCAAAAAGTGGGGCTCTGAGAGGTTTAGGAGCAAGCCCACATTTGTACAGCTGGTGAGTGGCCTTGGGGAGCAAACCCCCTTGGGTGTGGCCCAAAGCCCATGTCTGAGCTTTCCTGCATCTTCCCCAGCTGCGGGGCCAGAGCAGGCCGGCCAGGCCCGGGGGCGAGGTTGCTCAGGAAGCCTTCTTCCTCTGTGGCTGGGAAGGTGCCATGGGGGGCAGGGGCTGGCGCAGCAGAACAAAGGCCTTTTGTGAGAGGAGGGTTCCGGGCTGGTCTGTCTGCACACGGCAGCAGGGTCATCTCTCTGGTCGAGCAGGCAGGGGCTGATCCAGGCTGCCTGCTGGGCACTGTGTGCGGGCTGGACCTGACTGCGGGCCGAGCCCCGGCCACCGGGCTGGGGACGTGAGAGAGCTGGACAAGTGTCTTCGGAGACAGCAGGGCAGGACTGTAACATCCTCAGCCTAGAGGTTTTCCCTCGGGCAGGTCCTGTGCGGCTCACATCAGGGGCCGGGGGCTGCCCTGGGTGGGACACAGTCGCCGCGAGGCCCGGGTTGAGCTGACGTTCACCGGGAGGCAGTGGCCAACGAGACAGACTCCCGGCTGCAGGGCCTGGGCAGCGGACGCAGGGCTGGGCCTGGGCAGTGGGGGGCCTTCTTCCAGCGAGCGTCCTGCCGGCTGTGGTGGAGAAGGGACAGGTACAGGAACCGTCTCCCAGGCCAGCCCATGTGGGGCGCTTCAGCTGTGCATGATCTGAGTCAGTGTAAACCCAGCGAAGGGCAGTCTGCTTCTCATTATCACCACGCTCTGGAAATTCTTTGAAATGGCCAGTGATAAAATACTCTGTGTGCTAAACAATTGTTACAGAGACTGTTAGGCTTTAACGACATATTCATACTTCAAGTAAGAGTATTCCGATGACAAATCTTTTAATAAACATGTATTGTGCCTGGAATTCAATCGAGACCTCCCAGTTATGCAGCTCTCAGCACGTATTTGGAGAAGTTTAGCTCAGACACATCCGGGCACTTAAGGCGCTGTGGGCATCTAACCGCCTGCGTCTGACCCTCATGTCGGCCTAGGCGGTGGGTTCGGAGTAATGGGAGACTGCACCGTGACCACAAGATGGGCGAGGCAGGGCCTGCGCGGCTCTGGTGCTTTCTGAGGGACCACATGCGCTTTTATTTAGGGCTAAAATTTAAAACTGTGGGGGGAAAGCCAACTCTGAGTGAAATGCTTTTTCTTGGAAAGCACACTATGTGGAGGGTTTCCATTCCGTGGTTGTTACTGGAAATAACCTGTCCGATAGCGACAGGGCTCGTGAGTGATTCTCTCTGAGAGTCGGACGAGCTGGAGCTGTTGCCGAGCCAGAGCGACCACAGAGAGTGCTGGGTCAGAGCTGGGGGCAGGTGGGCTGGGGAGCGGGGTGCTGAGGGCGCAGCTGGAGGTGGGTGGGGAAGAGTCCAGCGCCGAGGCTGTGGCTAGCCCAGCTCCAGGCGGTGTCCAGTATGGGCAGGGCAGGTAAGGCCGCGAGGAGGACACACACAAGTTGGTACTGAAATGAGTCTGGCACATCCAGCCTGGGCTTGTCTGGCTCTGTCTTCAGTTTTCTGTGGGCATGGCATTTATGCAGTCACTCTCCGCGTGGACCCTTCGTCAGATGAAAGACCGTCCTTGCGTCTTGGAGACACTGGCTTTGTAAAACACCTTTCCCCCATACCTACTGAAAAGATGATGAGGTTTTTCTTTTCATTTACCACCAGGTGACCCAAATAACTTCTCGTTCAGGGTTTAGCCAGACTCAGGGTCCTGGAGGGAACTTATGAACACTTGACGTGCTCTTTTCGGAGAAGATCGGACTTGGTTTGTGCACAGTTGTTTAGGACTTTTGCATCTGGTTCTCTGGGTGATGTTGTCAGTAGTTCTTCACACTTGGGGGAAATCTATCCCTCAGCTGCCAGCCACTCCAGCCCCTCCCCTGCCCTGCCCTCCCCTGCCCCGCCCTCCTCTCCCCTGCCCTGGCCCGCCCTCCCCTTCAGTTTCTGGACGTGGCCTGTGGCCCAGGCCTGGGTGGGGAGGGTGTGGCCTGTCCTCCCTGGCCTCTTCTGAGCCCAGCATGTGGAGGCGGAAGATTGCAGGGAGGAGGCCACGTCTGACCCTGCGGTCTTCTCTGTGTCTCTGGCTCCCGGCTGCACCGGCCACCATCACGAGCAGTGGCCTTCGCGTAGCCCCCATCTGCACCAGCACGCTCGCGGGGACATGTGGTTCTTCCAGAAGAGCTCCCGGGGAAGCCCTGGGCCTGTGGCTAGACCCGTCCTACCTGTTCAGTTCCTAGGCCCCTCTGGGCTGGGGGCCAGCAGGACAGCTGTTTTGCAGATGGGGGTGGGGTGGCAGGAAGTCCCTGGCCACCCTTTGCCCTGCACGAGCGCTCCTGCTCTCCTCGTCCTGTGCACACAGGTCTGGACCTGGGTCCTCGGCAGGAAACGGATCCAAACCAAGCATGGGTGTCTGTCTCCCCTCCTTGCAGAACCCACCCACCGCCTAGAGATCTGGCCTTTGGGGGAGGAGAAGTACAGCTCCTGCCCCCTAAGCAATCCACAGGGAGGCCCCCTCTGTCCTTCCTGCTGGTCCTCACATACTCACACTGGAGCGGTGAGTGAGAGGGGCCCCGGGGTGGGGCTGGAGTTGAAGGCAGTGTCCAGCCCCTGCAGACTTCTGGGTCTCTCCGAAATGTGGGCTGCAGATGTGATTCTTTGCCTTCAGCTTTGGGTCCTGGTCGCTAGTTTCCACGAAAGAAAAATCTTGCTCAAAGGCCCGCGTGCTGACAGGCTCAGGTGCGGGCGGGGCTGCCCAGCGCCAGCAGGGGCCAGTGTTCTGACGAGAAGTGGGGCTGACTGCCTGGAGCTGGAAGTGGACCGGGGATAACACTTCAGTCATCACTTTCAATCCTCATTAGGGAGGTAAGGATGACCCGGGGCAAGAGTTCGGGTGCCGGTGGTTTCTTTGGGAGTTGAACCCAGAAAGCACGTGAGGGGGTAAGGCCGAGAGAGGAAGACCGTCCGCAAAGGGTGTGATCGTTGGGGGCGACAGGGCGCCAGCCGACTGGAGACCGCAGGGAACCTCAGAATAGGCCGAGGGGCTGGCGTGCTGGCCCGCCCTGGGCCCTGGCCTACAGCTCACCCATCCTGGCCCTCTCTGGTCAAGGCTGCGCCTAGACCCACTCACCCCATGGGAGCTGGGGGGCCCTGAATCAGGACCAGGGGAGCTCTCGCAGCAAGAACTGCCTGTGTGGGAGGGGCTGGCCTAGGGCTGCAGCGACCTCCCTCACGGACAGAGGGACAGAGGGCAGGGCGTGCACCTGTCTGCTCTGGGCCACTGCCTTCCCTTCACAAAACCCAGACAGACAGCCCTGGGGCTTCCGATTACCACAGCGGCAGCCAGCCTTGAAGAGCTTCCGCTGCCTCCCGTGCTGGTGTGCCTGCTGGGTCTCCGCACATCAAGGACGCCCATGACGCTGGCACCCAGGTCCAGAAACTGCACCCAAGCAGCCCCCATGCCGACACGACCCCCTGCGCCCACCCGCTCGACTCAAACAGCACAGAGGCGCTTTGCCTGTCTCAGGACTTCCTACGGAGGGACCGGGCGTGGAGTCGTGCGTGCTGCCTCCGGGGCTCAGACGAGCCTGGGGCTCAGTCTCTGTGCTTGGCCAGCACTTGCTCTCGGCACCGCGTGTAGCACCTGCGGCTTGCTCACCGCCCCCTCTGCCGACCGACACTGGAGTGGGGTTCAGTTTGCAGACGTGCAAGACCGGCCGCTAGGGAGCTCGTCCCGGCTGAGAAGGAGTCTGCGAAGTGGAATTTCTGGGTCATTGTATATACTGCATGTGTCGGCTTTGGCCAATTCCACCGAACAGCTTTCTGAGACCGCCGGACGATGTGCAACGTCCACTGGCCGGGACAGAGGCCAGTCACTTACTTCACTTCTTGCCCACACTGCCCATTTCTGCCCTTGTCTTCCGCAGTTCCAGTGGGCGTGTGCCCCAGCTCTTTCCCTCTGCCCGTGGGGCTCCCCGCCCGCCCCGCCCTCCAGCCCCCAGAACCCTCGTCTACAGCTCACAGATGAGAGGGTGGAAGTGCGGGTGGCAGGATGGGACGGAGCCAGAATTGTCTCCAGAAGGCCTGCTTGCCGGCTGTGGTGCAGAAGGTGGGTGGCGGGAGCCGGGGGCGGACACAGCAGCTTCCGGACATGAAGTGGTGAGTGGGGTCAAGCCTCTCCTCCCCTTGAGGCTGTCCGGCAGGCGGGGTGATGACACCCTGTCCCTGTCTGTCCTCCGACTTGCCGAGGGGAGGCTGCCCTGCACCCCATCTTCTGGCGGGGGACTGGAGTGAGGCCTGGGGATGACGACGGCCCCGCCCTTGACCACTGAGCATTTAGGACGTTGAGGTGGCTCCTGGGCAGGGAGTCCCGCGGCTATGGAGCAGCGGCGTTGGGCTGGGCCCTGACTCTCACTGAACTCTAGGGTCTTGACCTGAGCGCTAAGCTTGCCGGTCCACTGGGCCCGGTGGCAGTGCCTGCCTGGAGGTTGGCGGGGGCCTTGCACGAGATGAGAAGGAAAGGCGCTGCTATTGGCTTACTCGGCCCCGTGAGGGTCTCAGATCAGGGCCTGGTGCGCGGAATGGGGGGCTGTATGTGTGTTCAGGGGGACAGAAGGGGGGCTCGCCTCAGCATCTGACATTCCAGGCCGGGCCTAGAGGTTGAGAGGGATGCTGGGATGCTGCCTGCCCGCCACCCCCTCCTCCCCAAGTTGGCATATGGTTTTGTTCCGCTGGAGCCAAGCTGTGGTGAGGGGGGAGGTTCCATGAAAGAGCCCAGGAACAAGGCCCCTTTGTTTGGTGCCGGGTCTGCCCACTCCCTGGGCCTGGACTTGCAGGTCAAACCTCAGGCTCGCCATTCAGGGCACTGATGGGAACATTGTCAGGTGTCCCCTCTGCTGGTTGGTTGAGGCAGAGAGAACAAGAAACATGTCCGGAGCGCTCAGTCTGTTGGAGGCGGGACTAGAACCCAGTGACCTGACTCCCACTCGAGTGCTCTCCCTCTGCTACCTCAACCTTGGTTCCCAGTGGTCCCTGGGCCCCTCCCAGAGTCTGCACGGCAGTGGGTTTTCCGTGACAGCCCTACACGACCCCAGCACCCTGCCTCCCTTCCGCGCTTGCGTAGAGCCGTGAGTGCAGGCTCCCTGCAGCGCCACTCCAGTCACTGGCTCAGACTCAGAGATGTCGTTTGCCGATAATAACAGCACCGGGCCCTGAGACAGCTGCACTGGCACTGTCGCCCTGCAGTCCTGCGGGCTGCGGAGAAGCCAGGAGGGTCCCCTGGAGGAAGCAGTGTTTTAGCTGAGACCTGAAGACTGAGAAAGAAGAAGCTGGGCAAGGACTCAGGGCTGGTGGGGAGGGGAGAGTGCTTCTGGCAGGTGCCACAGTACGTGCAGGAGCTGGGGGTTCACAGAGGCAGGGTGTGGACAAGCAAGTGGAGCAAGCCCTGCAGGATGGAGGGGGAGGGAGGATGTGAGAGGAGAGAGTGAGGACATAGCTCCTATCAGGAATGGAGATGCAGACTAGAGCCAAACCACTGCCGGGCCTTGCAGGCCAGACTGCCGGGTGTGGGCTTCTCAGAGGCTCTGGGGAGCCATGAAAGGGCCTTAAGGCAGGGAGTCATATGACCAGACCTTGCTTTAAGAATCAGTGGCTGTCAAGCCGAAAACAATGTTTGAAGGGGTAAAAGACCTGAACAGAAATTTCACAAAAGAGGAAATGCAGATGGCTGACAACCATATGTCCAGATGCTCATCTTCATTAATGACAAGGGAAAGTAAATCAAAACCATACAAGATACCATTTCACACCTACTACATTGACACAAGTTAACAAGGTTTGGCGAGGAGGTGTAGCATTTGGCAGCAGCTGGTGGGAATGCATGCTGATACAAACATTCGAAACAACAGTCTGGCATGAGCTGAGAAACTTGAACAAGCACATACCCCATGACCTAGCTCTCTTTCTCCTGGAGACAAGCCCTAGAGGACTAATACAAATGACACAGAAAGGCTGGTACAGGACAGTTACAGCAGCATTATTTGTAATAGGACAGAAATAGGAAACAACCTAAATAGCCACAGATAAGAGTCACTTGGTGTGTTAGTTGGTCAGTGAAATATTATACAGCACTGAAAAGAAACAAATGCTAGCTATAGACACTGACATGGGATTTCTCATCAATACATATCAACATATACAAGTTACATATGTCTGTTTTATACAAGTTAAAAAGCATCCTGAACTTAATAACAATTTCAGGATATATACAGAGATGGTAACACCTTTAAGGAAATTTGGGGAGACTTTGCAAATGGGGAGGAGCCCCAGGAGAAGATTTCAGGGTCCAGTTTTCTCTGTATTTCACAGTCTCCTCTTCTTGTGTTTTCACATAACTGGAATCAGTCACTGGACTCATCACATTCTCTCCTGCTGGCTAACATTGTTGCAATGGGTGTGACCTGCTTCTTTTATTATTAGTCACCAACCGCAGGCGATGGCTTTTCCATCAGACCCACGTTGCTTCCACCATGCTGCGCCTGGCCGCTGGTACCCAGCTTAGCGCAGTCAATGACTGGGAGATCCAGTAATGCCTGGGCGCTCATTGGCTGGACTGGCTGGAACTTCTGTGGCTGAGAGCCCATCACTGATGAGCTTGATGAAGCCCCCTTGCACCTGTTGAAGATCTAACGGAAGACATGTTTTTAAAGTGTGTGCTGTTATCTGATGGTATCTGAATCTAAAGTAGCAATTGACTTTGAATCCAAGACTTCACATTCACCCACCCTCTTGCTTTCATTCACGGATTCTTCTCCAGCTTCTGGCAATAGCCCCTACCTTGCTTTTGGAGATTCATGCTACTCCTCAGATTTATGGGATAACTTATGACCCGAGCTTAGCCGATCAGAAAAACCCACTCTCCTGGTTGCAGTGGTTGGTTCAAGTCTGGGCGCCTGACTTAAGCTCCTCCAACCAGCAAGAGCCTTAAGCTCAATGGATTAGTGCTTGTCTGGACCGAAAGGGCTCCGGCTGGAACAGCTGGGGTCAGAATCACCGAAAGAGGTGGTTTTGGTGGGAAAGGAGGAGAGGGTATCAGAGCTGAGGGACCAGAGGTAAAAATGAGAAATATTTGTTCCAGGTGACATTTGAGCACTGGGATCCAGCTGTGCCTGAAGTCCACCCCTTTCTCCTTTCATCATGAAATTCAGCATTTCCCTTTTTTGGTCTAAGTTAAGCCTCTTCTAGTCAAGCATATATGACTTGCAGCAGAAAGTCCACCACCTCACCCTGCTCCAGCTCATTGGTGGTGCCTCCTAAGCCACAAACTGGGGAACCGTCCCTGCCCCTTCTCCCCTGACTCCCAACCTCACACCAGGTGCATCGCTTCTCTCCTCGATCTCCCTCCAGTCAATCCTGCCCCTTCACTCACTGCCACCCTCGCTGAACTCCATCGCCTCCTACCTGGACTTCATCCAGGCCCTGCCTCCCGGGGCTTCCCCACTGCTCCCAGATTAACGGAGCTCTTCCTGTAACACTGGCGCCTGCCAAGTCTTTCGTCCCGCCACCCTTCCTCACAGGGCCCCTCCATGCCACATGGCTCCCCGGAACCTCTCGACCCTTCCCGCCTGGCTTCCGTGTGCCAGGCCTGTGAGAGTCCCTCCCAGCTGTGAACTCATCTGATGAGTTAGTTAATTTACTGAGGTGACCGACGGTGGTTTATAATCCTGTTGGGATTCCTGTTAACTCACTTAAACCCCATGAAACCCCACGACATAGACACAGTTCTCCAAATTTATAGAGCAAGAGCTGATGCCCAGAGAGGTTAGGCGGCTCCTCAAGTCTCGCACCCCGGAAGCTAGGCGTGCCGGCTGCAGGCTCCGAGGGCTAGCCTCTGTGGCCCCCCGGCCCCATGCCCTCCCTTCTGGGTGCTGCTGCCTGTTTGTGAGGCTGCTGAGTTTATGTCTGTCTCCACCGGGCGCGGGCCTGTGTGGGCGGGAGGGAAGCTGCCTCTGCCAGATCCTCGGTGGGTCTCTGTGCACGGAGGAGGTGTGCAGGGGAGGTGAGCTGGTGCTAGAGCCACACTGCTGAGCATTTCCTGCGTGCAAGCCTTTCCCTAAACACTTCCACATGCGGTTCCCTCAGTTCTCACAGTAGCACTTGGATGCCGGCGACACTTGATAGCGGGGGCACTGAGGCGCAGGAGGCACTTCCCCAGGTCACAGACTCCTAAATGGCAGTGCCGGGCTCACGCCAAGTCGGTGCCTGAGAGCAAGCCGCCCTAGGTGGGTGGGCGTACGGATGGCCAGAGGGGTGCTGAGGCCCCATCCCAAAGGGGCCTGGGTTCGTGGGGATCGGGGCGTGGAGCCGGGACTGGCCTATTTCCTGAGTGTGTCAGGAGGCCGGAGCTGGACAGAGGGAGTGTGGGGTCAAAACACATCGCCGGCAGCCTTCTCTGCTTCCTGGGACTGAGCCAGCTGCCTTATCAGGGCTGCGGTGAGGAGTCTGGAAGGAGAAGAGGCCGAGGCAGGCTCCAGAGAGCTGAATGGGCTGGAAAGGGACCGGAGGGCAGCTCGGTGCAGCCCGTGGAGTCAGCACAGAGCCAAGCAGCTTTGCGTGCTCGGCCGGGAAGTGGAGGATCCCGGCGTCAGTGTGAGCCGACACCTCAATGCAATCACCCGAGTAATCATCTTTAGCTTGGGTCACATTACTCGAAGTCTAAGGGTTGGAATGCAGAGGGCGAAACTTCTCTGTGGGCCCCTCGTGTCCTTACTCAGCCCCCAGTCCAGTCCAGTAAAGGAGGAACCAGCTGAGCTGATCAGAGGGCGCTGGGGTAGCTTGGCATGGAAAATGAGTCTCAAGGCCTTGTCCGAGGAGGAGCAGGAAGGCCTGTAAGTCAGCGGGAAGAAAGGCGTCATCACTTTATGGAAGAAGACTTTTTCCCCAGCAGCGAAAGTTACCCACAATGGAAGTGGTGCGCACCCACCATTGCCAAGTTTCTGGCTCCATCCCCTGGGTTCAGCTGGGATGGGGACTGCACTACTCCACCCAGGAGAAGGAGTTCTGGGCCCTGTCCCCTGGCCTTTCAAGGGCCCAGGTAGGGCCATGGGCCTCAAAGCTGGATAAAGAAATACAGCCTGCTGGTTGTAGCCTTGGGGGCAAGTGGCTGGGAGTGGGTGTCTCGCTTGGGGCTCCAGGGGCCCAGGGCTCTCCCACCTTGCTGCCTGGGAGTGGAGAGAGCCTGGATTCAGACCCACACTCAGCTCTCTCTGAGGTGCGACTTTCTCATTTGCAAGGTGGGCTCACGCGGTACAGCAGCGATGGGTGGGGAGCGCGAGTTGTATCATCATTTATAAACTATACACGCAGCGACTTGCGTCACTATCTTTATCTGATTTTGCTGAGCTAGAGTAGGAGTGCAAGGAAGCGATTGGGGAAGGAAGCAAGAAAAGCAAGGGGAGACCCGGGCCAGGGCTGCTCTGACACTTGGGATAGGAGGGGGATGGAGGGACGGTAAGGAAGGAAGGATCTAGAAAGTGGCACAATTCCAAACAGCTTTAGCTGGGATAGAGGAGGAAGAGGCCCTGCATTTCAGCCACCACGCCGTCACTGGCTGGGAGCTCGTGGTGGCCTTCACACCGGGCCTGTGGGTTCCAGCAGGGCGAGCAGGGGCACCTGGACCGCTATCATAGTGCTCTCCTACACACCTGGGGACCTGAGGACCGGCGGCTGCAGGGGCCCCGCAGGCCACCAGAGCCTGTTTGAGCCTGAGGGGCTAAAGTTTGCTCTTTAAACAGAGATGGGTCCTCCCCACATTCCTAGAAGCTTCCAGGAGCTACTGGAAAGCCCTGCTCCACAACCAGGCAGTGTGCTGAGGACTCAGCAGCGGGGGTGGGTGGCAGAGGCCCTGGGTCGGATTCCAGGGAGAGTGAATGAGGCATGGGCGAGCGCAAAGGATGCTGGCGGATATGCCGGTGGCCTACCATGCCCAGCTTAGAGTGGGGAGAGCCTTTCCAAGCTTGAAGGAAAACGATGGTGACCCTTCCACAAGGAGCCCGGCAAACCCTACGCGGGAGAGAGGGCAACCAAGCCAGAGCGGCGGTGTCTGCACGGCGGCCCAAGGGGAGCACACCTGCCGCGGGCGCCTTAGGTGACAAGCCGAAGTGGGCATGAGTGAGGGCTCTGTGCCTGGCGCTCACAGGAAACACGAGCGGCTGGTAAGTCCGCGAAGACGAGGTGCCGGCCTCGCCTGGACACTGGGCCCAGGCTGGGAGCACGTGGAGGGGCGGGCTCTTCCCCACGCTGCGGTGGGGGGTCTGCGCAGACTCGGGCCTCACTGGCAGCACCTTCCAGAAGCATTTCAAATGCACATGCCCTTTGCCCTCACAACTTCTGGGAAGTGGGCAAGCGCGGAAAATACAGCTTTGAGGATGCTCTCCAAACCATTTCTTAGCATGAAAGCCGGAAACGCTCGACGCGGGCCAGAGGAATCGTCTGTGGGGAGAGTGGCCATCCGGCTGCGGCTCATTGCTGACAGCGGCCTCACTGAGGCGCTGCCGGGGACGATGGACCCCATGACTGCCCCGCAGGGGGAGCAGGAACCGGTGTCCGGCACTGAGCACACGAGCTCGCCGCACGGACTTGCCAGCGTAGAGGACGGAAGTGCTTGGCAAGCTTTCTTGGGAAGTAGAGGTGCTGGCATTGAGTATTTCACTGTATTATTCTTCTTAAAGTCAGAACCCGGCCCTGCCATTTCCCACAGTAGGCAAGAGGCTTGCTGGGACCAGGCCTCTGGGCTCCAAACTGTCTTTGCTGACCAGGGAGCCCCCGTCAGCCCCTTACAGCTTCACTGTATGGCCTTCGGCAAGTCCTCTCCCACGCTGGGCTGCTCCAGTAGGCGAGGGTCTCTGAGACCCCTCAGTCTAGTTTTTCAGCTCCCCCCAGGGGCAGCCCCAGCCTCCGGCCCCATTGAAGAGCAAGACTGGGCCAAGTCTTGTCCAGGGTGACCAGAAGTGCCAGAAGTTTCATCACAGCAGGCTGAAGGATGGCGGGTGAGTCACAAGCGAGCCCGGCTGCAGGAGGCAGGGCTGACCATTCCCAGACGGGAGCGTCTGGCCGGGTGGTTTTCCTGGAATAAGCAGACAGCCCAGGACAGCTTGGGAAAGAGCAGAGAAAGCCCAGAGTGGAAGAAAAACTGTAATGGTTCCTCTCCCCGTGGTTCCTTTCTCCGCCCCTCGTCTGTGTACCTCAGTCCCCTCAGCCACAGGGTCACCCAGTCCTGCTCACCCAGCCTACGCCTCACTGCGACATGCTCCAGTTCTTTCCACCGGGAAAAGCCAGCAGGCTCCAGTTGGGCTGCTCGGCCGGGCCTGCTGTGCTACTGAGTCTTTTGTTGAGCCTTAGTGTCCTCATCTGGGACATGGAGTAGAGAGATCCAGTTCTCCAGGGTCGCTTTGAGGACGCAGTGCGTTCATGTGTGGGGTCTACCACAGTGCTCGCGTGGCTGATGGATGAGGGTTCATTTTCATCCAGGTCATTTTGCCCCTGACTTAAGGCAGACCACCTTTTGACCTCCTGCACTAACACAGTGACCAGAGCGGCCCGGGCAGTGCAGGTGTTGCCTCCGTGACACAAACGCCATGAACTAAGACTCTTGGGTGCAAATAAGGAAACCTGGCTGAAGCCCCAAAGGGACTTCATTGGCCCTTGTAACTGAAAACTGCAGGGGTGGGATCACTTCAGGCTGGGCTCTCGTTGGGGCGGGGGTCGGGGTATGACTTTTCTGTGATGGGCAAAGTGTCTCTCCTTCAGCGTGCTTTCCCTGAGAGGGCCTCATGCTCAGCAGGTTGCCCTACGAGACAGCCAGCAGGACGGGATGGAGGCCCTGGTCCATCCCAGCGGATCATGAGCCCCAAGTGGATAGGGGAGGTTCTGCAGAGGACCCAGGGGCTGGTGGCTGCAGTAGGGATGCAGGAGGGCAGAAGCCATAGAGGCAGACAGCATGGGGCTTCTTGAAGAAGCTTCTGGTGCGTGGTGCATACCACGTGCCTGCAACTGCTTAGCCGGCTGAGTCAGATGCTGCAAGGGAGTAGTTATTAGTTAGGGTTAGGGAATTAGTTATTAGTTACTAGTTAGGTACAGGTTAGGCTGCTATCACAAAGAGACCCTAAAAGACTCACAGTTAGCACACTGACTCCCCTTTCATGTGAAGGTCAGACTAGGTAGCGTGTCTCTTCGGTGCTCACCCAAGCATGAGGTCCCCCTGCTATACAGGTGGCTGCTCTAGTTTGGTGAGCACCACCAGGTCTGCGCTTCAGACAGCAAGAGAGGGGCTGGGAGGGGAGAGTCTTTCTTTGCTCTAAAAGGAACGAACCCCCTCACTTCTGCTCCTGCCCAGTGGCCCCACGTTCAGGTCCTGGAAATGCCTGGGAATTGGACAGGGAGTCGTTGGCCAGGCAGCCTTGCGCCTGTGTCCATTCTCCACAGTTATGTTTCTTATCTGAAGAGTGGGCATGGCGAGTAGTCTCTCCCCCAGGTGGAACAGCATCCTTTAGGGGTGGAAGGGCACGGAGTTGGGGAAGTCCCCAGTGTGCAGTCAGCCGAAGAAGAGGCTGCTGAGGTGTGAGGGTGTGAGAACAGGGTGTGCTAAGTGAACAGGCCGGAGGGCAGGGGGCAGGTTCGGCCTGTTTACCCATATATCCCAGCTCCGTGCATGCTACCTGCCAGCAGCTGCCCCTGTCCACCCCTCAGGGCTGGGGTGTGTCCACTGGGGTGCAGCCCACTCCTGGGGGAGGAACGAGACTCGATCCTGGGGTTCCAGGGATGGTATGAAGCATGATGGGTGCCAGGCTGGCACATCCTGTCTCCTCTGCCTCACACAGGCTTCCCTCTTGCAAGGGATATAGGTGGAGGGAGGTGCCAGTGACACCCTTGAAGCAGCGTGCGCTAAACTCGGCAGCAACTTACAACCACTGGGCATTAAAATAAATACTGACGCTTGGCTACCCCTCGATACTCAGGGTTAACTGCTCTGGAATAGACTGTAGACACCGGGATTTCCAAAACATGTCCCAGGTGCTTCTCATGGGCTCCCTTGTTCTAAAGTGGGGCCTGGGCAGTGGCGCCAAGGAGATCTCAGGAGCAGCAGGACGGCAGGTGGTGCGCCCCTGTGTGAGGAGGGACACGCCCTGAAAGTCATTTCCCATTATCGCTGAACACCTTTCCTACACTTGTGGAATATTCCAGAGTCTCGCTGGGCCCGGACCCTCACTTTCTTGCCTCCTCTGCAGCCAGGGACAGACAGCTGGCCCGCACTGGGCTGCAGGAGATGTGGAGGGGGGAGAGCTGTGCAGGCGGACCCGGGGCAAGCCGGCCTGGGAGGACCTGGTGCCATCTCAGCTCTCAGAGGCAGCTCTGGGGGGACCCAGCCCACCCCTCAGGCGTGGGCAGCACCCCAGCGTGCAGGGTGATTCGGGGCACTGTTGCTGTCACTTGTTTGAGTCTGTGTGCGGAAAACCCACCCACAATAACCCTTTTCTTTTCGCACCTGTGGCAGCAACGTTGGCTCTCCCCACCGTTCTCGGGGTGGAGGGTTTCGCACATCTGCAAACGTGTGCGTCACACCACACCTACCGCCAGAGCCCCACAGGCCGCTGGGCCCCGCCTCGATCTCACGCTAAGCCCACCCTTCCCCTTCCATAGCCTCAGTTCTGTGCTCAGATTCCAGAGGTTTGCTTTGGCTTAGTTTTAGGTTTATTTGTTTACATTCCCATCTTACTTTTTCTCCTGGTTTATTTCGGGGAACGTTATCACCTCCAGTCCCAGCGACGTATTGCAAACGGCAAGAGCTCATCTTCTCCACAGCTGAGTGCTACGCCACTCGGTGTGCCGGCCACTCTAGACCCAGCCGTCTGTCCCTGGGCGCTCAGCTTGTGTACCAGGCCGGCCGTCACGCACAGCGCCGAGAGTGCAGGGGCGCAGTTGTCCCTGCGAGCGTCTCTGCGTCTGCGCGTGGGCCCCTACGAGGGGCTCCCTGCCCGTGACCAGTCTCAGTGTTCTGAGAAAGCGCCATCTGTCTCAGGGGGCTGCACCATCTACACACCCACCAACAGGCTGAGCGGGCTCCCGTCTCTCCACGTCATCGCCACCGCTGGCTGACGCTGGTCTTTTTGGCGTGGGCCATTCTAAGGGGGCGGCAAACACTGAAGAGAGCTTGTCACCTGCAGACTCTGCTCTGCACACCTCCACATCAATCTGCAGAGGCAGGAAGTATTTTCCAGACGAGGCCACGGAGGCCAGAGGGCCGGAGGCCTGACTGAGTGTCGCATGGGCTTGTCTCTCGACCAAGGCGCAGGCTGCAGAGTCCGTGCAGTTGCGGGGTGCTTTATTATTGTGACCGCCACTTTCCAGGCACCAGGGAAGGCTGTGCACCCGGGGGGCGCAGGCCCGGTGAACCTCTCCTCCCTGTCTGCGCTGGCTAGTCCTGATGTGCAGTGCCCGGGGCTGCTGAGATTGTCTCTGATGTGAATCAGCCGCCTGTACACGCCGAGCATTCAATCTTAGCCTTATCAGCCGGGAGCTTCCTCCAAGTATGTCTCAGCCAGGCCCTGGGCCCCAAATTCCTGGTGTGTGATGTGCACTCTGCCTGTGATAACAGCCAGCAGGGCTCTGAGGGGATAGGGTCTTGGCCGTGCCCCCAGCTCAGATAACAGAGGAAGGGCAAAGAGTCTCCACTTTATCTCCTGGAAAGCTGGCCAGGCTTGGGCTGCGAGGGCTGCTGTGGGTGAGGCCAAATCTCGGCTCATAGGCTCTCTTTCTGCCTGGGGACCTGCACAGGGAAGGGAGCCTCCTAAGAGGGCAGAAGCTGCCCAAGGCCCAGAGACAAGGCCCAGCGCCTTCGGCGCCCAGCCTGCCTCCCTTCTGAGAGAAGAACTTGCTCAATCCGGCAGTCACACTGCGGGTCTCCACTGAGACTCCCTGTGGGCCAGGCCTTGCTCACAGTACTGTCACAGCTCAGCTCACTCAGCCTTCCCCACACTCCATGACCTGGGCCCTGATGTCATTAGACTTATTCTGCAGGTGAGGAGATCAAGTCCAGAATGAAGTGTGTGGTGTCCTTCTTAACTACCAGGCTATTTACAAAGACATTTTAAAAAGCAGGTGATAAGCTCTCTAAGGAGTAGAGAGGGAAAAGAATGACTAAGGAAGGTGCAGTACTACCCGCTGCGGTGGTGATATTTCAGCTGTTCTCCATGCAACAGTGAGTAGCCTGGGATCAATGGGAAGGGCATACAAGAGCTGAGGTACAGGCCAGAGGTGCGGGAGGCAAGATGATCCACCAGAGACAGAGTGGGGACCAGAACAGGCAGATGGACCGAAACACACTGCTGAGGGGAGCAGCGGGCGAGGCAGGAGAGGTCTGCTGCGCCATGTGGGTCCCCTCCCTGGCTGGGATCGAACTCGTGCTGCTATGCAGCAGATGCTTCACAGTGCAGGCGCTCAACCCACTGCGCCACCAGGGAGGCCCTGACTTCCTGGCTCTTAACTCTCTTCAGATTTGTTTGGCCTTTGGAACCCTAAGTTAATGGTGGGGAAGGGACTGGGGGCTCGGGGTCCCTGCTGCTCGGGGACTTCCTGCCAGCTCGGGGTCCCTGCCAGAGTCAGCTTCTGCAGGTCTGTAGGATTGGGGCCAGGGCCCCTTTCACCTGGTGCTGGCCATAAAGGGCCAGAGGGAAGAAACTGGGAGGTAGCCTTTTGCTGCCTACCTGCTCCCGGTAGGTTCTCTCATTGTTGTTAAATGGGATAGCCCTCCCATCTCAAATAGGAGGGTGGGGTTCAGGGTCACAGTAATTAATGCTTCAGCTTATAACTTGCAGAGCATTTGTGTCTACTGGGCCTGGTGCCGAGGACAAGATCTGGGGTTCTCCATGGCACCTGCGGGTGGAGTCGGGAGATGAGAAGATGGACTCCCAGCGGTCAAGCCCCCTGCTTGGGGTGACTCTGTGATCGCAGGCAGCACTTTGGCAGAAGCAAAAGGCAAAGGCTGTCGCAGAGCTGAGCCCTGAGGTCTAGGCCTGTAGCAGCCTAGGGAGTAGCAGCAGACCAGGGGCGATGGATGGGGGAGCCCCCAGGGTAGGAAATCAGAAGGATGAGGAGGCTGGGCCAGGTAGTGCCTGCCCCTGCCCCTCACACAGGCCGGCCTGCCTTCCAGGACCTGAGGGTCCTCTCACTGCGCCTGGGGTTGCCGGGGTCTGTCTTCCAGGTGGGGCTCTGAGGTCCAGGCTGCTAGTGTGGCTGGGCAGAGCCGGCAGAGCCGGGTCTGGAACTTTGAGTTTGGACTGGGCAAGGACAGAAGAGTGCTGGGAAGGGTCGGGGGCTCAGAGCTCCGCGGTGAACACAGCCTGGGATGTGGTGTTTGCTTGTCTTGTTGAGGAGCCAGCGACGCCTGGCTCGGCCCCCTCCCAGGCCCGCGGCCGAGACCCCGCCCCGGAGGCGGAGGCAGAGGAGGGGGCGCGGGGCCGTCTCGGGTCCGCCCCTCGGCGCCTCCGCTCCGCCCTGCCCCGCGCCGCGCACAGCCCTGGGGCGCTCTGGCTCTGGACGCGCCGACGGCCCAGCAGACAGAGGCACCGACCGACGATCCGAGCGCCGCGCGGTGAGTGCGCGCGGACCCCTCGCGCCCGGGGTTTGCTCTGTCCCGCGGGCCCGCGTCCCCTCCTGCCTTCTACTCACGGCTCACGGCTCGGGGGAGCTCGGACGCCCCGACGGTGCGGTGGCCCCAAGGACGCGCGTTCGGCGCCGCGGGGCGTCCACGCCCCCAACCCGCCGGGTCTTTTCAGGGTCGCAGCCGCAGGACCGCGACCGAGCACAGCGCAACCACCGGACTGGACAGATGCGGGCGCTGGCCCGCGCGGGGCGGGGGCTCGGGGTCTGCGGGCAGCTTCTGGCACCCTCTGGGCAGCCGCCCTCCCCGCCGAAACCACCGGCCTCCTCCCTCCGCATCATCTCGCATCTGCCGCCCTGGTCCGGTCCCGCTGCTGCTTCCTTACCCTCACCACACCCCGCCCCAGGTCCCCAGGCTCTCAGGTCCCAGGTCATCAGCCCCTGAGAGAGGACGACTCGGGGCAGGGCCGTCGTTCAGGGGCCACCCCCACCTTCTTACTCAACAAGTCTTTGGACACCCCCCACCCCCAGTCACGCTGCCACACGCACACTCACCCCCGCAGCCAGCAGTGGCCCCGCAGCCAGCAGCGGCCCCGCAGCCTCTGCATGGGCGCGCACACCGCCCCCAGGACCTCAGGACGGCCTAGAGGGTGCGCCTGCTGCCTCTCTCCGGACCCCAAGCCCCCAGGCCACCTCCCCGCCCCAGTCAGTAGAAAGGGCCCCCTATTTTCCCGTGTTCGGGCTCTTCACACTAACCTCTCACACCTCACTTTTGTGCGCTCCTGCCCCACATACACGTGCCTTGTAACACGGGTCCCGGACACACGTGCCGCCATCAGAAGTGCCTCAAACGCCTGCGCCTCCCTAGCACGCATGCGCGTCTGCCGCACACGTGTGTCTATCACGCATACGTCTCTCCCACATTCACACGTGTCTCTCACATACCTGCAGGCGCAAACTATCCCCCCACGCAGAAACGCTTGCACACAGAGTCCCATGCAGCCCTGAAACTCCCCCGCACCAGTGGACAAAGTCTCTCCAACTATCTCGGGGGAGGGGCGCGCAGCGAGATGGGGGAGGTATTTGACTGAGGCTGCCTTGCACAGGGACCTGGGGACTGAAGGAGTGAGGACCTGATTCCATCAGCAGCCCCCCAACTCCTCATCACTTTCTTGCAGCTTCTCTTCCAAACAGGGGTGCCCTCCCTCTCTTCTTTCCTGCGACCAGGCCTTCCCCCACCTCAGCTTGTGACAGCTACTTGGGCCTGTCCAAAGCTGTTCTGAGCCAGCGATGAGCCATGACAGGCCAGAAAAAGAAAGACGGGGTCTGGTCATCACCCCAAGCCCCTTGAATAAGGATACAAGGCCTTCCCAGAGCGAGCCTGATGCAGAGCAGGCCTGGCACGGAGTGGGTGCTGACGTGTTTGTGGCTGAACGACTGGGGCTCTAGCCTCACCTTCCTCACAGGCAAAAGGGAGGGCCTGGGAGCTATTGTCTCTCTGCTCCCTCGGCTCCCGCCCTTCCCTCCTGATTCAGAGCTATGTGACAGGGGAGTGGGCAGTGGATGGATGAAGTAAAGGAATCTTATTCCCGTGGTGCAGACCTGCCAGCCCTGGCCATGGCTGGACTGCGTATTTTGTTTGGCTCTTACTATGTTAGTATTATTTTTAAAAATTTAATTAGCTGCCAGCTTTTGCAACTAGGAAGGTTTCACATAGAAGTTTGCATTTTGTCTTCTGACAAATGACAAGACCTGGCGGTTCAGAGTCCATAGCCCTTGAGTGGTGCCCGATGGCCAGTGCTGCCTGCCTGCTACACCTGGGAATGAGGCAGGAGCTCTATTTGGCCACAGTCCCCACCTGACCCGCTTGCCCACCTTCACTCCTTCCTGACCTGCATAGGTCTCTCTATGGGCTGTATCTGCTGTATACACTAGGAGGTTTTGCTGCATTTGTCCCCCAAAGGTGGGCCCCCGGCTAGCCCCCATCCGTGGCTGGAGAGCCTGGAGTAAGCCTTTGTTACTGGGTTGCTGAGTAGCAGCTGGGGCCTGGCTCACTGGGCATCTCTTCGAGGAGGGCAGGTATTGTCTGCTGGGCTGTGGGGACGGTGGCCTGGCAGCCCCGGGGGGGAAGCTAGCCATCTCAGAGACAGCCAGATCCTCTGAGCCACCTGGCAGGGTCACCTTCTCACCCCTGTTTGACAGGCAGGGAAACCGAGACTCAGAAGCCTCTCCCAATGAGCAAATGGCAGAGCTCGAATTTCGACCCAGGTTTTACTGGCCCTAAAGCCAAACTCTTTGTCCTCTTGAAGTGTGCTCGGTGGGGCTTAGCCTCATGGACCTTGGGTGCCTTCTCTGAGTCAGGCCAGAGGCAGAGTGGGGGTCTGACAAATGCTGTGGAAGGCGGGGGAGTGAGACTGTTCCCTGCAGGGCTCACGGTGGCCCTGGGCCCTACCTGCAGGCCTAGGGCGAAGCTTCACGCAGCCCTGAATGACCGCCGAGGTGCCTCTAACCGGTCATTGCAGCGCCAGGCCCGGTCTAGACAGTTACCTGTGACGCCGCGCAGCCACGCCCCTGGGGCCTGGGCAGCCTCGCAGTGTCTCCATGTGTCCCGCTGACAGCAGAGTCAGCATTTGCTTTATGCGTGGGGTCCGCGTGGGGACTGTGGGGGGCACTTCCCCTTAAGCCCCTGGTGGGCCTCCGTGTCCCAGTGCCCTACAAGAGGGCACTCAGGCGGGGACAGGTGGCTCCCGTCTCCCAGCCTCGACCCCTTGGGTGGCCTCTCCAGGGTGGCATAGGTGGGGCAGTCACTGTTACTTTAGGTCCCGGTTCTCATGCTGCCGCTCTTGTGCCATGTGTGTGGCAGGCTTCTGTGAGCTGTGTGCCCCAGGGCACGGCTTCCTCAGCCAGTGCCAGCCCACTTGAGCGCACTTGGGCTTGGGGTGGTAGCGGCCCCACTGGCCTCTTCCTTTCGTTGCCTGGAGTTTTCTTTCCTGCTGACGGGGCTGGGTGGCGCAGAGACCTGGCCCTCCCTTCCCTGGGACTCCGTCTTCCTTTCTGCGAACTGGTGCTGTGCTAGTTTTCTGGTGCACGCGATCTGCAGTACAGGGGCTTGAGACGTGCCCTGGGACACAGGTCCAGCCTGGGCCGGGCTGCCAGGCTCCTGCTTCTGCAAGGGTGCGGCACTGTCTACCGGGCTGGACTGCTGCAGGGGCCTGGCCCTCCTGGGCTGAGCGTGGGGGACACACCCTAGCCCGGGCACAGTAACGAGAGCCCACAGTGGAACAAAGACTCTGCCTTTGCTCCTGTGAGTTTATGTTGTAGTTGAGGGTGGGGGTGGGGGAGCAGATAACAAAGGAATGAATGAAGCTGATTTCAGATGGTGCAGATGCTGCCACGGCCCTCCGGTCAGCAGTGGTCACCCAGACGCGAAGGGCTTGGAGGAGGCCGGCACAGGAGTGGAGAGGGAGCACGCCCGACAGAGGGGACCGCTCGTGCAAGAGCCGGGAGTGAGAGCCTGCTTGGTGTGTGTAGGGGGGAGGAGGCAGGAGTGAGGGGAGCGGGACAGAGGAGGTGGGGAGGAAGTGGACAGGGAGCTTGAAGTGACTGAAACTGATTCCTGCTTTAAGATGCCCTCCCTTAAGGCAAGATAGCGAGGCCTTGTGCCTCCACGGAGGGCGTGCTGGCCGAGGCACCGGGCCATCTGATAACCACAGAGGAGAACTGGCTCTGTGCCAGGCCCCCATGCTGCGGGCAGGCCTTGTCTTGGGGGGGCTGCAGGCACGTGAGGGAGACAGGCCAGTGGGCAGACTTTGGAGACCCGGGCTGGCATCGGCAACTGGCATCGATGCTGCTACAGCCCGCAGCAGAATATCCTGCAGCTGTCGGAAGGAGGCTGAGCTGGGGGAAGAGCTTCCCAATCTGGTACAAAGGCAGGTGCCGGGTGGTACGCAGTGTACGCGCGTGAAGTAAGAAACACAAACACGTGGGCTTGCCAAGCTCCAGGAGAGAGACGCAGCGCTCTCTGGTCACCGGGGGACAGGTGTGGCCACAGTGCGCATGGAGCACACGCCCCACGGGGTGCCTTTTTCTAGCTTCTGGTTTTTGAATCATGTGACTGTGGCCTGGTGAAGCCATTGCAGGGAAAAGCAGCTGGGCCACTGGTGGGTGGGCGACTCTGCATTTGTGAGTTTTAGGTGGAAGTGTCTAAGGATGATGTTTTAATTCCCTACTTTACCGACCTTGTCACGGCACCCACTGACTTCTTCCTGGTATGGTATACAAAAGTTTCCACTGTGATTGAAGTGAAACGGTAACAAAGTCACATTTTTTGCAAAGTTTGGCAAAAGGGTAAAGGAAAAAACCCTCCTTTTTCTTCCCCTTTTCCCTTTCCCCCTTTCCTGTGAGTGTTTCCTTCTGGCAACTGCTGGCTCTTCCTGGGGCGGGCATCCCACTGTCTAACATGCTGCCGGGACCCTGTCTGCCCGGCCGGCCCGCCCGTGATAGCGCCGGCCCCAGGAGGGTTCTGCCAGAGGGTCGCAGGCAGGGGAGTCCACAGCTGGGGTCCTCTAGGCTCCCATCTCAGCGCTGCTGCTCAGACCCTGCTCCCTTTCGGTCAGTGCTTCACCCCTTTGAACCTCAGTCTTCTCCTCCGTGAAGTGGGCAGCATGCTCCCTCGCTCTCAGGGTTGTTGGAAGGAAGAAATGAGATCGTTCCTTCAACAGATTTTGATCGAGCATCTGCTGGGTACCGGACACTGTTCTGAGTGCTGGGGAGAAAGTAGTGACCCCAACCCCAAACCCACAGTCTGCTGGGAGACCGAGACAGAGAAGGAGGAACTGGGCCAGGAGCCAGGTCTGTCCCCCTCCAGGCAAGGTCCCTTGATTACAGGGCACTGCTGGCACGCACGCACGCACCACCCCTTCACCTCCTTCGGGCAGGCTCCTTCCCAGGCCCCCTCTTGGGTCAGGCCATGCGTCATTTTGCACTATTGTCCTCCCAGTTACTAGAATTTGGAAACGTTGCAACAATGCCTGTGTTCTCTCGTATATGGAGATCGTTGCAAAGAATGCACTGGTTTGGGAAAAGGTTATTTCCTTCCTCTAGGGCGGAGTCTGTCCTTTCTTGGGGAAGGTGCTATACTGTAGGGGACCAGTGACCCTGCCTAGGTCCCCGTGCTGGCAAGGAAGTGGCGGGAAGGACTGTTAGGAGCCTGGGCCAGCAGATAAGGCGGACCGTGAACCCACACGCAGGCAGACAGGACAGGTCCCCTGCTATGCCTTCAGACTCTGGCCTCGGGCCCTCCTACCTCCTGGGGCCTCAGTTTCCTTGCCTGTGAATCGGGGACAGCCCTCCTGGTTCTGATGTCTCTTGGTACCCAGGGGAAGCCTGAAATGTGGGGTGACCAGGCCAGGGAGGCACGGAGGATGGCGTGCCCCCACCTGACTGGAGTCGGCTTTTCTCTCCAGCCTCGGCTTTTCCACCGCGGCGGCTAGCGCCT
This sequence comes from Galemys pyrenaicus, assembly GCA_019455555.1. Lineage (NCBI taxonomy): Eukaryota > Metazoa > Chordata > Mammalia > Eulipotyphla > Talpidae > Galemys > Galemys pyrenaicus. Next base: position 7,559,265 of record JAGFMF010011663.1, on the reverse strand, counting down.
GCCCAGTGGTACATGAAGACAGGACGGTGGGGAGGCCCGGACACGCGTGCCTTTGGCGTGTGCGGTTCACCTCAGCCGGCTCCTGTGGTGGGTGCTCCTCCTGCCCCTCTTCTCTGTTTCGGCACTGAGATTGAGATGCAGCTGTGCGCAGGGCCGCCCTGGCCTCCAGAGCGGGCACACTGCCCCTTGACAAGCCTCCTGGGGTCTTTTCTTGCTCCGACCTTTCTTCCCTGTCCCGGCCCCGAATTCCCAGCTTCATCTTTGCTCACCAGGTAGCTTGCGCTTGCAGCAATTCAGAAAACTCTGTTCTTTTCAGGTCTCTTCACAATGAAATGCCTAGAGGCTCCTGGTGCAGCACCGTGAGTGGGAGGGCGCAGGAGAGTGCAACCTGCTGGGGGTGCTGGGAAGGGATGAGACGGGCAGTGGTCTGGGCGCAGGGGCTCTTGACAATACCACCCCTTGGAGGCTGCCTTGACCCCGACACAGGCTCACGGACACACACGCACAGACGCACGCACACAGACAAACACACGCATACACACACAGACGCACGCACAGGCTGTCAAGACCACAGCTGATCCCTGCGGTTTCCACATCAACTTTCCTAGTTCTCAGGGGCTGGTTTGGCGCTGGGCTGGCCCAGCACCCCAGTGTCCCGTATCTGTTCCCCTGCATTCCTTCAGGCCGATTAATTCACACTCCTGTGGCTGTGAGCACCCTGCAGCTCTTGTCTGATTACAGGCCTGATGGAGGCAACCCCCAAGGGGCTTGTGCTTTTCTTGGAGAAGAAAACAAGGCGGTTGGCTGTCTCCCCCCGTAAAGTGACTTTCAGCCTCGTCGTAAAGTGACTTTCAGCCTCGTCCTTCACGCTCTTTGGCCGTGTCAGTCTACCCCTATCCTTTACATTGTGCTGGATACTTAGTTTGAAAAAGGTCTCCGCTGCCTTTCCTTACCTTTCTTTTAAAGCTAGAAATCAGGGCCTCTTGCCCTAACTTAGAAGAAACATAAACCCCCAGAGCTAGATCCCGCCCCCAGCCCGAGCTCGGCCTTGAGCCCACTGGTCCTGGCCTCTCCTCTCTGTTAACCTGGAGGGGTCAGGGCTGGGGCCCTGCATGGCAGCTAGTCCTCAGGGTCTAGCTCGTTGGAGGAGGCTGAGGGGGGCTGCTTGCTCAGCACAGCCACCCCGAGACCCCGGCCTTGCCCCGAGAACCGCCGTCACCGTGTGTGTGCCTGGCACCTCTGGCCCCTTGAAGAGGCCCCTCCAGCTGGTCACTACACACCTGGCGTCTGCTGGCGTCTGCTGGCGGCTGGGGCTGACGGGGCCCCACGTGTGTGCGGCACGGCTGTCTCCTCCCTGCATGCGAGTGCCCTCCTCCGCCGTCCTTTCAGCTCAGGGTTGTAGGTGCCGTGCAGGGCACAGGGGATGAGGGTTAGGCAGGAGATGACGAGAGGCAAAGAGACCGGGAGCCGAGCCGACAGATGAGATGGGGATGACGGAGACTGCAGGCAGGGCTGGCCCAGCAGCTCTGGCTCCCTCAGCCGCAGCAGCATCTGGAAAGAGGCACCAGCCAGGGGAACGGGCCTGCGCGTGGAGGGAGCTGCAGAGAGCAGCGTGGGTCTCCCTGGAGCCTTTCCCGTGCCAGCGCCCCACCTGCCTGCACGGCCCTGAAACTGAGGAATGTCTCAGGTCTGCGGGCAGGCACAGTGTGCGGCGAATGGCGGGTCTGGCCCAGGCTGGGGGCCGGCCCCCAAGGGCGTCAGCGGGCTCTACTAGAGCAGAGAGGGTCTGCGGGCAGGGCCAGCTCTGTGCGCCCAGAGATCGGGGCTCAGTTCCACCTCAGCTCTCCGCCTTGGCTGCTGGGTGCTTCGCCATCACCTGGCAGGGCCGGCAGGGCCTGGGGAGATAGCGTGAAGACGCCAGCTCCAAGCCTGCGAACTACAGGTGGTCGATGCTTGTTCAATATAAAAACGCTAAAAAGGCTGCCCAGCTGCTGAGTCTCTCACAGCGCTTCGGGTGTGCTCACGCCTTTGTGCCCTCTGCGGTCCCTGAGCAACCTCATACTCGCCCCTCACGACCCAGCTCGATGCCCCTCCTCTGGAAGCCTGTCCTCAGAGTTCCAGGCGCCTCTTCGGCCAACCTGCCTTCTGCCGGAGAGCTCCTGAGCCTCAGGGCTCACGAGACAGACGGAGAGCGCGAGGCGCAGACCACGTCCTCAGAGAGCAGCGGGCTCGCCCGTGCACTCCGGTCGGTGCGGGGAAGGTCGGAGCCCTGCACCCCACCACCTCTCCCAACTCCCTGCTTAATGTGAATCACCAATGGGGAAGAGGCACCGCGACACTGGGGCACCTGGGGCACTGGGCAGACACGTCCTGCGCGGGCGGGGCGCGGCAGGCACGGCAGCGGGCATCACTTGCCCTCCCAGGCCCAGCAGCCCACTGCCGAGCCTCTCCCATGAGAGCGCAGGGTGGGCCGCTCGGTTCAAGAAGATGTTAGAGGCGGGCGGGGCGGGCGCTGGGTCCACTCCGCAGGCTCTGCAGCTGGTGCAGGGCCCAGCCAGCCAGCGCTCGGTGCCGTGGGCATCACCGATGAGACGCAGCATTGATGACCGGTGCTCACCTGGGTGCAGCCCATTGCAGCACGTCCCGCCCTCCAGAGACGACCCGGCCCCCCTTGCCAGGCCCCGCCGAGACCTCCCTCGGCACGGGACCCTGATCCTCAGCCCCGGCGTGGACCCCAGACTAACCCTTCTTCAACCCCCAAGGCTCAGCACAGGTGACTAAAGGGCAGAGCCACATGAGAATGGGGACTGCCGCTGTGACCTCAGCAAGGTTTTCTCCATCTCTCAAAGGCCCGCTGGGGTGAGCGTTGGTGACACATTTATGGCACCCTGTGTGAGGGGGGCAGTGCTCACGCACCCCTCTCCACTGCCCACCTGCCCGAGCACCCCGAGTGTCTGCTGTGGCCAGCCCGTGGGTGAGGGCCAGGCGGGGCGCAGCACGCCTGCTGCAGAGCCCCGTGCAGCTCGGGAGATGGCAGGCAGCGCGTCGGTGCAGAGGTCAGCTCCGAAGTGTGGGGAGCAGCCTGTCAGCCCTTTCGCCTGATGAGCCCCCCTATCTGGCCGGGGGGAGGGCAGGGTCGCTGCAGGTGTGCCTAGTCCTGGGGGCCCCGTGAGTGTGGCGTGGTCAGCCGGGCTGGCTGCCCTGAGGTCTGAGGGGAGACGTGGGGGAGGATGGAGACGTGGGGGAGGAGTGGATGGCCTCCAGACGCTAGCGGGGGCAGGAGCAAGTCACTGAGGGCCGAGGAGGAGCGAGATTCTGGCATGGGGTGGGGACAGCCAAGGCAGGGAAGGAGTGGTTGGGGCATTGGGGAGCAGTGACCCGTTGACTGGGGCAGAGGTGGGCCAGGTGAGAGTGGCCAGGTGAGGGCGGCCCGGCCTGTGTCTCTCATGTCAGGGCTCTTGGTCTTTGACTTCCCTTGAAAACGCCTCCTGCATCAAAAGGAGAAGGAAACATGAGAGCAAGAGAGGGCCGGCTTGGGCTGGCTTGAGGCCTTAGATGGGGCGAGAACCTGCCCGGTCCCCTCTTAGGAGACCCCTGCTCCCTGGAGCAGTTCTTCCTGCTTCGTTTCTCACAGGGCTGGACTCTGCTCGGGCCCCTGGCCTCGGTCCTGGGGCTCCAGGAGGGATGAGCCCTGCAGTTTACCCCCCTGGCCTGCCAGCTCCTGGAACCCCACCTGTGTGCCCTCCGGGAGGTGCACATCCCCCATCAGCCAACAGCAATAGGCCCTCTGCGGGGGTGGAGGGGAGCGGGGAAGAGGGCATGGGGGTGGGGTGGGGGCAGGGAGGGTACCCACTAGGGAGGGGCTCTAGATCCCTCTCTGCTGGGGCGCGCTTACTTTTCTTGGGTTTAAATCACAGCATTTTATCGACTCCTTTTTCCAGCATCTAGTGAGATCATCACATAGAAATTTTCTTTTAGTGAATTGCATTGATTTTTAGATATTAAACTACCCTTGCATTCCCGAGGTGACCCTGCTGGGGTCCAAATATATTACTATTCCTGTCCTATGCTGCTGGATTCAATTTTCTAATATTTTATTTAGGACTTGGCAGCCAGATTCATAAGTGAAACTGGCCTACACTTCCCTCTTGTAGTATCCATGTCTGCTGTGGATAGCAGGGTTTTCCCCTCGTCTTATAAATGAGAGGAGGAGGCACTTTCTTCTTCTAGGCCCTGGAAAAAAAAATTTTTTTTAAACGATGGAAATTATTGTCAGCGCTGACTGTACCACGTCTTGGGCTTGCCTCTGTGGTGACTTTTTTATTTTTAAAATCCACACAGCACCCTGTAAGGAGAGCAGGATGCTTCTCATTTTAGAGCTGGACTCTGCCGTGGCTCAGCGGGGCTTGGAATGCTGACCAGTTTGAGTCCAGGGCCTGTGCTTTTATGCTCCTCACCACAGCACGAAAACTGTCTGAGATGCGGGCCTTGGGGAGGGCCATTGCCCTTGATGTGGTTTTTCCAGAGGGCGGGAACAGCACTGATTGAGCATCAAGAGAACTTTTCTAGCTCAGCTCGCACACCTGCTGTCCCATTCACTGCCCTCACCCATACGTATTTATCTACAGGCCGTAGTCTGCCCCATCGTCCAGCCATGCAGAGCTATGCCAATGACCTACCCATCTCTCCGTCCACCCACCCGCCCATCCCTCTACCATCTCTGAACCCACCCATTTATCCATGACCTGTCCATCCGTCTTCATCTCTTCAACTTCATCTGTCCAGCTGTCCCACCTGTATACCTGTTCACTTACCCAGCCACTAAATCCAATTCATCTGTTCTTCATCTGCTGTCCATCCATCCATCCACCCCCCCACCCCCCCACCCACCTACCCACCTATTCACGTACCCACCTCCCCATCCTATCCACCTACCTATCACCTACTCTTTGAATTTGACCTTAAATTAGGGGGTAGAGTTTGGCTATGTAGAGATTCAGGAGGATGAGTCCCTGGTTGGGAATAATAATATGATCAAAGGTGAGGGGGTGGGAACCAGTCTTCTAGGTTAGTAAGAATCGGGTGCATGGAAGGCAACACAGGGTAATGGGTTTGGAAAGGTGAGTGGGAGCGAACCAGTGAAGGACTGTGAACACCTCCCTTAAGAGTTTCATCTTGTCCTTGGACTGAGAGTCTTTGACTAGAGGTCCATGAGTGAGCTCCAGGGAGTCTAAATTTACGCACGACAGGTTTTGGTACTTGCCCACATACCTATTAAGGCTGTGCCAAGTGACAGAAAACCTGACGCAAGGTAACATAAGCAAAAACAGGTTCAAGCCACGATCAAGTTCAGCTTTTCAGTTAGCTTCAGGCATGGCTAGATCCAGGTGCTCAGCATCTACAACTAATGACTGTTTCTCTATTTCCCCCACATCTTGACTTTTCTTTGTTTTTCCGAGTTGACTCCAACCTCAGTCTCCACCCAGTGACAAGACAACCTCAGGAAGCCCCAGTGTGAAAAGATAATCTGGTCAAACACAGTGGGAAGGGGGAGGCCTTTACCCACTGTCTCGTCTGAACTGGGCCTCATGGGCTCCTGTGTCCTGGTGTCCACGCCTGAGTGAGACGCTGTTGGGAGAGCAGGAGACACTGATGGGAGTGACAGCGCAGTGGGGTGGGCTCCAGAGTGAACTCCAGGGGCCGGCTTGGAAAGAGGGTGAATGAATACACGATGTTGGGCGCTTGTGCCCACTACCCAGCTTTGTTCACGCATCCTTATCAGGTTCCCCAAGGAGCAGGGACCCTTTTCAGGGTTCTCAGGGGGAGTGGGAGGAGGTCAGAGCGGTCTGTGAGGGTAGAGGCAGCCGAGGGTGCAAGGAACTCTCAGCGGGAAAGAGGTCCAGGGTGTGAGCGCTGCTGGCCAGGCCGTGGGGGCCTGGGGACCCAGGTGGGGAGAAATGAGCTCAGCCTCGGCTGCAGGCTGGCTGGTTCTCAGGGCTCCACCCGAGGCGTGTTTCCCCTTTCTGGAGCAGTGACTTGCAGGGAAGGAAAATATCAGCTCCCTCCCGGTGCCAAAAGCAACATTTCCTTCCCTCAAAGGTTGATTATAAGTCAGCAGCATTCATCTTTGTAATTCTTCACCTGCCTACTTGCTAATGAGATTAGTGATTATGTCCTCAGGGCCAGCCCTCACCCAAGGGTTAAGGAGCTTTTTATTCATTTCATTGTTTTTGTGTTTTTAGGGAGGAGAGGGAAGGGAGGGGCTAGAAACCTGGCTGTTGCACTTGAAGGATGATTCTTCCCTGTGTTCTCATGAGCTCACCCTGTTGAAAGTCCCCAGGGGGGGACGATGAGCATGTGAGGTCACGGGCTCCCTGCACCGGCACCCGCTCTGCACGGCACCCGCTCTGCACGCCACTGGGGGCCCCAGGGCGCCCCAGGGCGCCTCAGTGCTTTGCAGCCAGCCTGGCTTAGAGACCCCACGTCTGCTTGCCACCCACCTGTGTCCCCCAGCCTTGCCCACTCACCCCTGCCCGCGCCCTTGCAGGAATTCCCAACGGCAAGAGTCCAGAGCCTTCCCTGAACCCCCACCCTGGAACCCTTCCCTGTAGACGCTTCTTTGTACATGATGCCATCAGTTATGAAGACTTTTTGCCCATGAGGAAATGAGGGAAACTATGGCTTGGAAGAGGGAAGCTGAACACGATCCCTTTTCCTTTGATAATCTGTGTCTATTTTTCACATCCCTCTCCTCCTCCTTTCCACTTCTCCTGCCAACGCCCTCTCTGGTTTGTTTCCTTTTTCTGGACTACATTAGTTGGCTCTTTTTTTTTTTTAAGCTTTTCTTTAAAAGGTCTCTTTTATTGTGAAAATGCACACATAGAAAAAGGCGGTAAAAGTCAGCATGCAGTTGAACAAACCCACTTTTCACCCCGCAGAGCGCCTGTGGTCCTTCCCTGTCTCCCTCCTCCCCTCCCTCCCTCCTCGGGGTTCCCACAGCGGACCTTCATGGCCAACCCTCCCAGGCTTCCCAGCTCTGCCCCCTCTCCTTGCATTCCCCAGATGCTGCTGTTTTGTGCTTTGTGTGACTCCATCTTTCCCAGATGTCTTGAAGGGGCGTCTGAAGTCTCCTCAAGTGGCCAGTGTTCAGTGACTTGGTGTCGGGCCCACTGCCCTGTGGGACATGCCCACAAAACGAGCCAGAGTCTTCTCCTAGGGGAGACTCACGCTGCCTCCTCTCTCGAGTGTCTCTCAGTCCTTGATTTCCATGTTCCCACCCCTACTGTTTCTCCTTTTCCTGCTCAGCTCACCCTCTGCAGCTCTGTTCATTTGTGGCGTGCCAGCGAGCAGTGCCAAGCTCGTTCCTGCCTCTGCGCATGCTGTCACCTCTGCCTGGGGTGCCTCTCCCCAGGTTTTTCCATGGCCACCAAACTTTTACCAGGCAAGTCATGGGTAAGATGTCACCTCGTAGGCGAGCTCTGCTCTGATGACTCCTGAGGGAGGAGTGCGGGCTCTCTCCTCCAGAGCCTCGATCTCTTCTCGTCTGCGGCTGTCTCGTCCCGCCACCAGGAAACTCATCCATGAAGGTAGAACCTTTGTTGGGCTTGTTCGCTGTCAAATCCCAATCCCTGTGGTAGGAAAGGGCAGGTAGCAGGTGCATAATGAGTGTCCACAAACGGAGGGCTCTGGCCCTTCTCCCTTGGCCAGCAGACCTGGTCTCAGATCCCTGCATCACCTTTTGCTGTCGATGTTCTCTTGGGGGGGGTCTGAGAACGCGCCAAAATTTTTCCAGATAAACTGATGCTAATAGCGCTCCCAGCCCTCGAAGATTACTTACCGGATCGTACGAGCAGGAGTGGTCTACTTTCAGGTGGGGAGAACCCTGTCCCCTGTCTGGCCTGAGTTCCTTATCTGTAGAACACGGCCAAATAAAATAAACACCCTTGGAAGCTCAGTCCAGCGTTTTGCTCTGTGTCGGCATGGAGGAAGTGATAGTTAAATATGAACCTGATCAACAACTAAATTCCTCCTAACATTCTGTGCCAAGAACAAGTTTATTTTTCCCAGCGAACTAGATGACTTCCTCTTATCAGACAAGGAGCACCAGGTCATCCTCTAATTTCCCTTTCGGCTCGGCTGCCAAGGAGCTTACAACGAAGGGGAGGCCTCGGGAGTCGCCCTTATTTCCTGTGGGATCTTTGGGCAGCCCTTTCCTCTCCTCTCCCCTTTGATGCTTGTTTTGGCCGCACAGTGTCATGTGTTACTGCTGTTCTCTCTTGTAACCCACGGACAGCTGGCCCCTTTCGCCACCTTAACCCTATACGGTCTAGTGGCATTAAGTGCAGCCATGTCGTGCAGCTATCACCACAACCGTCTCCAGAATCCCCATCTCTTCTTCATCGTCTCAACTGACACTTGGTTCCTGTGAAGCACAAACTCCCATCTGCCCCCTCCCCCAGCCCCTGGCAGCGCCTCTGCTGCTCTGGTTCTTGAGCCTGACTTCCCTGCGGTGTGTAAGCGTCATGTGCATGCACTGCTTCACCTGCTTCACTTGGCATAATATCCTTGAGGTTCATCCACGTCATGTGCATGCACTGCTTCACCTGCTTCACTTGGCATAATATCCTTGAGGTTCATCCATGTCAGTGCATGCACTGTTTGTCTTTTGGTAAGTGACCTGCTTCACTTGGCATAATATCCTTGAGGTTCATCCACATTGTCGCAAGAAGAATTTCCTTCTTTTTTAAGGCTCAGCAATATTCCCTTGTGTGTGAGCGCATTGTATGTATGCATCTGTTTTCCATTCACCCTTTGGTGGGCTCTTGGGTTGTTTCTACTGTCCGGCTATCGTGAGTAATGCTGCTAGGAATACAGGTGTGCCGATGATATTTTAGTAGTTACTTTCTCACATTTCTGAGCCGGGTGACCTTAGGCTAAACTATAACTTAGAGGAAGGTTGGGGGCAGTTTCTGGGTTCCCACTTAGCCACTGTTGCCCAGGCATGTGCATGTGTGCGCAGACACAGCGGCCATTGCTGGTGTCGGGCTTGGTTCTCCTTGCCTGGAGGTGCACGCCCCCCAGCTGCCCCAGTGCCGGCTGCTAGTGGCTTGCACCTGGACTCTTCTCTGAGCCCTTGCCCTTGGCCAACAGGTACTGCCTCAAACGTGGTCAGTGGGCAAATGGCCTAATTGCCGGTTGTGACGACCCGTGGTTGGCTTTGGGAGCAGGGGGTAGCTGGCCAGCAGGCTTCTGGGAGATCAGGGGACTGTGCTATTGTTGGCCAGGCCTGCTGGCAGGCCTTGTAACCCTGATTACTCGTGTTTATAACTGGTGTTTCTGCCAGCATCCCGCACGCTTATTTCCCTCCTGTCATCTCCAGCTGTCTGAAAGCCCCAGTGTTTTGATAAACTTGTCTGTTGCTCAAGAGAGAGACCCCCTGCAGATATTCTGAAAGATTTTGAGTCATACTAACACTAACCTGAGACTATATTCTTGTCTAGGGCTGATAAAAATGTCCTGAGAAATTGGACTTTCAGATAAATGATAAGTATTGCACAGAAATAACTACACAATGGTGTTTTGTTTATCTTAAATCCCACCGCAGCTGCAGGGCTTGTATTGTTAGTGCTGCTCTGGCACGCCTCTGTGGAGTCCGCAGGGTCAGAGACATGGAAAAGGGGAGGGTCTCCTTTCCTCAGGGCTGGCTGTTAGTGAGCCAGACCCTGCTTTAGTGAAGGTTGCACTGGGTGAGCATCAGCCCCAGGGGTATCGAGTCAGGAGAGTTTGTGCCTGGGGCCTGCGGTGGGTGGGTCTGGTGGTGATTGAGCTCAGAGGTGGCCTCACCTTCTCGTGTGCACGTGGTTGTGCTTCGGGTGGGGGACAACAGCAAGGGCAGCAGAGAGGAGCTTGCAGCCAGGCTTGAGCTGGCTGAGGTGCAGACCTCATGTTTATACTCAGGGCATGTTTATACTCAGTGTCCGGCTCCTGTCTGTGCGGATACTCCCGGGCAGAGCCCCTTTCCCAGTGCGTGCCCACCCCCAGCCGCTCTGTACTGCCCATGGTCAAGTGGTGGCCCTGAGCGCCTGCCCCCAGGCATGCTAGAAGCCCCGCTGCCCCCTCCCCCAGCGGGGATAGTGCACACAGCCCAGATCTGTGACCTCGCAGACCCTGCCCTCTGATCTGGCGCCTGCGTCTCCGCCACGACGTGCTCCCGGCGCTGCCTGCATGCGGTGGCTTCCCGACCTTCACTCTGACCTAAATGCCCGTTGTCATCGTGGCCACTCCTCGTGGAGAAGGATGCCCAGACACCGCTCGCCTGGACATCATTTGCTGGCATTCCGCCGCATTTGTTGCCTCTGCCCGGGGTTCACACTGCAGTGAGGCAGAGCTCTTTAAAGTGTGAAACCGGCCAGCTCCTGCCAGCCATCACGCCTGAGTGGTCGGCTGCTCTGGACTTCGCTGGGGCCTCAGGCCACCCGGAGAACCCCGTGAGCCCAGGTGTCCGTCACACCTGGTGGCAGAGGGGCTCGGGCGCGTGCTGTGTTGTTTCCTAGAGCCGCTGCTCCTCTCGCTCCTCTGAAGGGACTGGGTCCCGGCGGCTCTGGCTTCCCAGCGCTGCACGCCCACCCGCCCAGCACGGTGGCTAACAGCCCGCTCTCAGTCACGCCATCTCCTCAGGAGCGTGGCACCTGCTGGCACATCCGTGTTTTCACCTGGCCTCTGGGCTGGTGGGGGCGGGGTTCAGAATGGACTCTCGCCCAGCCCGGGGCCGGGAGGAGTGGACAGTGGGGCGCGTGTGGTCCGGGAGAAGTAGGCACATGCCTTACTGGAGGCCCGGTGCCCAGGACACCGCGCTGGTGGTGCATGGGGGCAGCCGGGCCTCCCCAGCGGGCAGCGTCCCTGCCACTCCTGTGCCGGGAGTTGTGGGTCTGCACCTCACTGGTTAGGTGTGGCCGCAGGCCCAGCCCTAGCCAATCACAGTGCAGAGGGGGCGGGGCCCCGTGGCCAGGCCCCGCCCCCGAGCGGGCGCCGCCTCCCCTAGGCTGGGGGGCACCTGCTGGTACAGGCGCCCAAGCGGGATGAAGACTGCTGCCTCAGCTAGACCTCAGAAGTCAGGGGCGGAGCTAGTGATACTCCTCCGGAGTTAATTATACTGTTTTCTGGCTGCTCTCGGGAGTCTGCGGCTGGAAGATGGGGGTGGTGAAGCAGCCACAGGAGGCAGATGGGAAACACGCCCTGTTTCCCTCTTTGGCCTAGAATGGAGCATCGGGAGTCCTCCTGGGCCCGTCTGCGGCGGCAGGTCTCAGGGCAGAGAAGGCTGGAGAAGGGCCGGGCGGGACCTGGGACAAGCTCCTGGCGGTGACCTACCCTCCTGGGCCTCCTACCCCGGACCCTGCGACCCTGCGGGCGGGCCCAGTGCAGATGTCTGTGGTCGTCCACTGGGTACCACGCCGTGGCGCGGTCTGGGCCCTCCTCAGGGTCAGCTGGGCCAGCTGGCGTTAAAACCGTAGCACTGCCGTTCTATGTAGGCGTTACCAGCTTTGCCCGTCCCCCGGGGTAGGCAGAGCTGGGGTTTTACTTGGCATCCCCCTGGCTCATGCCTCAGAAGTGTGTGCCCTGACCCCGCAGTGACCCAGCCTTGCAGGCACTGGGCGGCGGGCCACAGAGTGTTGCTGACCAAAGTCTGGCTTCTGGGGCTACTCTCCCCTCTTGGCTCCTCTTCTTAGATTAAAGGGGGCACAGGTTCTGGCCTGCCTGGTCCAGGGGTGTTCGCTGGGGGCACTCCTGGGCCCCGGGCCTGAGGAATGGGAGTAGGGTGGGAGGCGCGGCCAGATGTGCCGGCCTGGAGCGGAGCTGGTTCCAGCCCAGCATGCACCCGAAGGCACTGCCAGGCGGGCAGCCACAGCCCCTGGCGGAGGGCTGGGACTGAGCTGGCGAGTGCCGCCGTCTGGGCGGCCGTCTGTGTGCGCGCTGTGAGACTTCGTGTCTCCCGGCTGGCACGAGGTGAGGCGGCACGTGGTGCCATGTGCAGGCTGGGGCGGGCCCCTGCGAGTGACCGTGGACAGCGGGCCCCTGCGAGTGACCGTGGACAGCGGGCCCCTGCGAGTGACCGTGGACAGCGGGCCCCTGCGAGTGACCGTGGACAGCTGTCGCCAGGGCGTGAGCGTGGCTGAGGGTGCAGGCCTGTGAGTGTGATGTGCGAGCCCGAGGCGTGTCAGAGGCACGCACACAAGTCTGTGCGGCACCTGCAGACCGTGCACACGGGGGCGTGCGCCTGGCATGTCAGGTCAGGTACACGCATGTGGCGCTGCCGGGGTGGCGTGGGTGGCTGTGTGCACACGCTGGGGCGAGTGCCGCGGGGGTGCACACGTGCCTCCGTGTGCACGCTGACAGGTGACCTTTCCGACCCCCAGGACCTCCCGTGACAGGGTCTGTTGCTGGCTCGAGGCGGCACCTGGCTGGCTGAGGACCATGGCACTGCTCTTGGAGCCTCCCGGAGCCTGGCTGGCACTAGCGCTGGCCCTGGCGCTCGGCTCCGGCGCCCGCGTGGCGGCCCAGCCGCAGGACTGCACGGGCGTGGAGTGTCCACCGCTGGAGAACTGCATCGAGGAGGCGCTGGCGCCCGGCGCCTGCTGTGCCACGTGCGTGCAACAGGGCTGCGCCTGCGAGGGCTACCAGTACTACGACTGCCTGCAGGGCGGCTTCACGCGCGGCCGCGTGCCCGCTGGCCAGTCCTACTTTGTGGACTTCGGCAGCACCGAGTGCTCCTGCCCGCCGGGCGGCGGCAAGATCAGCTGCCAGTTCATGCTGTGCCCTGAGCTGCCGCCTAACTGCATTGAGGCTGTGGTGGTGGCCGACAGCTGTCCACAGTGTGGCCAGGTGGGCTGTGTCCACACTGGCCGCAAGTACCCCGCCGGCCACACCGTTCACCTGCCACCCTGCCAAGCCTGCCACTGTCCCGACGCCGGCGGCGAGCTCATCTGCTACCAGCTGCCCGGTTGTGGTGAAGACCCCGGGGCCGAGCCAGCTGCCACTGCTGAGAGCTTCTCGGACCCTGAGGAGGGGGACTCTGAGCGACACTACGAAGACCCCTACAGCTATGACCAGGAGGTGGCTGAGGCAGAGGCGGCCGCCGCGCTGGCAGGGGAGCCCCAGGCGGGTGCAGGGGGCCCAGCTGCTCTGGGAGGCGGGGGCCACCCGCCTTCTGCCATCCAGGCCACTCCCTGGTTGGCCGCGCTCCCCAGGCCCACGGCAGCTGCTGCCCTGGGCCCCCCGGCCCCTGTGCAGGCCAAAGCCAGGAGCGTGGCAGAGGACAGCCAGGAGGAAGGGATAGTGGAGAGTAAGGAAGCGGCAGCCACGGAGCAGACGGTAGCTGATCACAGAGGCCTGGACCCTCTGCCCACCGCGGGGCTCGTAGGGCCTGGTCTCCCTGTCCAAGAGGAAGGGGAAGAGGCCAGGGAAGGACCTGAAGAGAATCTCATCCCTGATGCCCAGGCCACCCCCAGCGGCACGAGGCAGGAGGGAGCTGGGCCCAGTGTCCTCCCGTCGCAGACCGTACCAAGCCTGCCTCCGGGACCAGCGGAGCCCAGCGCGCACACCAGCCTGACCACATCCCCCCCGGAGGCATCCCAGGCCCCGCCCACGCAGGAAGTGCCCAAACACCTGCCCGTTCAGCACCGCTTTCAGCCAGAGGAAGACACAGACCCCAACTCTGTCCACTCTGTCCCCAGAGGCGACCCTGAAGGTAAGCTTCTCCTGGACTTAATTTAATTTCATATCATACACTCTACAAACCATTAGGTGTCAACTGCGAGCAGGTCCTAGTGGGTCCTGGGGCGGCGAGACTGGGCCAGTAGGACAGAGTGGACCAGTGGGGCCCTGGTTCACAGACTAGGGAAGGAGGGATCCTCAGGAGGTATCTAGGAAGACTTCCTGGAGAAGGGGGCATTGGGGTTTCTGCCATGTTTCTATCTACCTACCCTGCTGCCCATGTTTGTGTGGCCCTGGGCAAGTCTCCTAACTGTCCAGGGCCCCACTTTACCATCTGTCAAGTGCTGTTGCTGTCACTGGACACTGACTTGGCAAAGCCTGTGCATGTGTAATGCAGGGTGCAACTGCAGCCGCCTTCTGGCCCAAAGCCCTCAGCCCAGTGCCAGGCTCCGCTCCCAGCTTGCCTCTGGTGGTGTCACAGAGAACTCACCTTCCCTGGGCATCTCCTAGGCACCAGGCCGTTTCCGTGACCTGACGCCTCGCACAATCAGGGAGATGAGTGCCTCATTTTCAGCTGACAAGGTCAAGATCAGAGATGTGTGACTAGTGGGTCCAGGTCTCACGGTGGGAGGTAGTGAGCTTGGACCTGGATGGTGGGTTTCGGGGCCCCCGCTCACCCAGCCCTGGGCCCCTGGGGATGGGGAGACGGTGAGCATAGGGCTGGGCTGTAATGGAATCCACCTGTGCCAGCGGGCCCTGGCTCTGAGCAGGGTGCAGACAGCGTTTAGGCTGCAGCCTCTGGGGCTCCCAAAACGGCTGCGGCCCTGCTCCCTACCCCAGCCTCTTACTGCCTGAGGCTTCTCTGTGGCTCTGAACCTTCGGAACCCCAGAGAACTGCTTTGTTCTCAGAAGCCCTAGTGGTGGTTTTTTTTTTTTTTTTTTTTTTGCCTCTGCCCTGAACTTTTTCAAATGGATTTTGGGGTGTGGCTTTGAAGAAGGCTGCTTGGTGGCGGCCCTGATGGCGTGCCCTTATCCCATCTGGGGGCTGCCCTGGCAGAGGGCCCGGCACATGAGATGAGAGTAAGCGGGGCATGGCCAGGCTGCTGCAGCTCTGGTGGACAGGAAAGGAAGGTTCCGGAAGTTAGGAGGAGGAGGTAAGTGACCTTCGGTGGGACGCAGGATAAACTAGCGGGGGCCCACCACCTCCCACTCCTCCCCGCCCCAGCTTCCGGCTTTCCTCCTTCTGCTCCCCTGGGCATCACCCCTTCCTCGCGCATCAGCGTTCTTGGGCTCCACTACTCCCCCGCAGGCTCACTGTGCCTCAGTTTCTCCATCGGTGAGTGACAGAGCCTCTTTCACGGGGCTGTTGTGAGCACTATGTGAGGTAATTCATGGTCGGTGCGGGCACAGGGCTTAGCAGTCACTGAATTACTAGAATATTACTCACCACCTATTCTCCAGTCCACCCCTCATTACAGATGCTGGCAGAGCACCTGCTCTGTGCGGGGTGAGCCGGCCGTCGGGCAGACACAGCCTCTCTTGGGGGCTGGCCAGGGAGGAAGGCCTCCAGGGGCTAAGCGTGCACAGGCTTCGTGGGGAAGCCGAGAGCCTCGTGAGAAGGCTGGGTTGGGGAAGCCTGGCGGGTCGGGTGCCCCGCTGAGCATTGGGCTGGGAAGAAGAGGCTTCTGGCTGCTGTTGGAGAGCACTGGGAGCCCCTACTAATGGAGGGGCCCTTGGTGGGGAGCAGATGGGGAGGTATATTTGCTCTGCTTGCCCCTTGGGGGTGGGGGTTCTTGCTGAGAGATGGGCAGGGGGGCAGGAAATGACACCCCCTCCTCTTGTTGCCATGGCAGCCCCTGGGGCCTAAAGAAGGAGTTTCCAGCCATTGCCCCAGGCTCAGCTGGGGTGGGGGTCCTGCCTTTGAGCCGGAGCCGTGCCAGGGATCCAGGCTGCCTCTGAGCAGGTCCAGATGTGGCCTAATGGAAGCCACATGCCCAGCTCCCTGGCCACGGAGAAGGGTCTGACGTCTGTTGGGGGGGGGGGTGGGTAGGGGGCTTTGTGAGGGCAACTTCTACCCTTGGATTGGCATGATGGCGGGAGCTGGGGCCACCCCCTGCTGTCCCCCAGGCCACAGGAAGGGACCTCTTAGGTATAGGGCAGCCCTCAAGGGTGAGGAGTTTCCTGGGGCAGCCGGAGGCAACTCCCCTCTTGGAAATGGCTCCAGCATAACCTCCGTGGGCCCCGGGAGCAGGGCGGGAAAGGGGCCCCTTCCTTGGGACCTCCGGGAACCAGATTCTGCAGGGCGGGGTCTCTGGATGCTTTGGCATTCTGGTTAGCAGACAAACTCTTTAGAATCAAACTCTATTAATTGAAGACACCACATAGAGGCTTGGCCGGGCGCCCTAGGAAGCGCTCTTGGTTAGCGCCTGTGGCCCTCCTGGCCTCCCCGCGCTTCGGTGAGCAATCGGGCATCCGGCCGGGGGGCGCGTGCAGGGGGCGGGGGCTCCAGGAATCCCCGCGTTTCTTCACGTCTCCATCCCCACAGTCATTTTTGAGCATCTAGTTTGCCTTGACCTAACAACGGTGTACAGCCCTCTGGGCTGAGAGTGTTGTCAGTCCAAAGTGCATGTTTAGCTTAGCCCGGCGACCTTCCGCGTGCTCAGAGCACTCCGGAGCCTGTGGTACAGCTGGGCGAAGCCGGTCCGTCTCGGTCTGCACACACAGTTTTGCACGGGTGTGTTTTCATTTCCCTTTTTTTTTTAAATCCTTTTTTTTTAATGTTTTATTTATTTATGCACACAAGCACTGGGGTACAGGCCAGAGGTGCGGAGAGGTGAGAGAATCCACCAGACAGAGCAGGGGGCAGAACAGGTAGATGGACTGAAACACACTGCTGAGGGGAGCAGCAAGAGAGGCAGGAGAGGTCTGCTGAGCCGTGTGGGTCCCCACCCCGGCCGGCAGCAGGAATCGAACTCTTGCTGCAGTGGCTGCAGTTTGCTTCATAGCGCGTTGCTTAACCCACGGCGCCACCAGGGAGGGTCCAGTTTTCATTTCTCTTGAAAATACACTGAGGAGCAGGGCTGCTGGCTCATGCGGTGCCCTGTGCTTCATCGTCAGAAGAACCGTCAGGCAGTTTCACGGAGCGGCTGCACCTTCTGCCGTCACACCGCAGTGCCTGAGGATTCCCACCGCCACATCCTCGCCAACGCTTGTTACTGTATTTCTAAGTTCAGCCTTCCCAGTGGGTACAAAGTCGGGGCTCACTGTGGTTTCGACTGGTAGGTCCCTGAAGACTAATGGTCATCTTTTCACTAGCTTACTTTAGCAGATTCTAGAACACAGAAGACACAAGCACGCGTTCCTTGAGTCATCAAAGTGATGACAGTGCCAGTCTCCAGAGGCCGTCACTGGCCACCGGTGGAGAAGGCAGCCAATGGCAGTGCTGTGGTGACGATGCTTCCCTGGGCCGGCCTCCTCGGGGCCGGCCTGTCTGCACCGCACGTGCTTGCTTATCTTCCAGCTGGTGGCTGCACCTATGCTGGGAGGGTGAAGGCTTCCCATTCCCTTGCCAAGATCAAGCGGCACGTGTGGCTCTCCTGAGACCTCTTTGGCCCCTTGCATGCAGAACCTTCTAGAATCCCGAGCGCCTCAGTGAACTGGAGCTTAGTGGTCTGTGCTGCTTGCATCATCTGCTTGCCAGCACCTCCTCCAGGTCCAGACAGGGTTGTGCGGCCTCGGGTGAGGGCGGTGGGAGAGGTGGGGAGCGGACTTTGTCTGCCAGCATCTGGCCCTCTAGGCAGAAGCGTCTGTCTGGTTGAGATCAGCTTCCTGTGCGCTGGGCCTCCCTTGGGTCCTCCTTGCCCACTCTATGGTCTCCAGATTGGGAAAGTGGCTTCGGCCAAATTGCAGTGGAGGACACATCTTTGGGTGTGAGTCCCCCCTCCTCTGTCCCTGGCTGTGTGACCTCAGGTGATCATCTCGCCCTCTCTGAGTCTCAGTTTTCTCCATCTGTAGTCTGGAGGGGTGGTTCTCCCTGCCCCCGGGGTAGGAGAGGGGTGGGAGACGCCGCAGCTGGGAGTACAGAGGAGCACCTGGGACTGTGAGTGCCCGGCTCCCCCTGCCAGAGGCCACACTGCTCCAGTGGCGGGTGAATGGCTCTGTGTTTCTGTTTAAGTGAGCACGTCTGTCTTTTCTGGTGGCCAGAAGTTGTCCCCTCTGGTGCAAGAGCAAAGGAGCCAGGCCTCGGGAGGTTGGGCGGGGGTGGGGCATCACTGCACATGTCCTGCTCCCACCCCGCCCGTCACCCGACTGCCTCCAGATGTGCCAGCAGCCCAGCGTTCGTCCCGGGCTTTTCCGTCCCTGCCCTGTGTTCTCGTTTCAGCGCCTGCCGACTGAGTCAGCAGATGCCCTAGTCCTAAGGCCTCTCGTCATCGGCAGGGCTGGCTGGGAGACCAAAGCCCAGAAGTGGGGGTGGGGTGCCCTCCATGGACCCACCCCAGATGTCAAGTTCACCTTTGCCTGTACAAGTTAACCCAAGTTGGGTGCTGTGCCCCTCCCACGTGTACCCCCAGCCTCTGACACCCCTGCAGCTCATTGCCACGCCCGTTTTAGAGATGAGCTGACTGAGACGCCGTGCGCTTCAGTGACAGTCCAAGGTTACAGAGACCAGTGAGCCGGCTGTTTGCTGACCGCTGCCCTGCCCTGTCCTCGGTCGGTGCCTGGGTTTCCCCAGCTGTCCACCAAGCTGTGGGCAGGTATGCCCTCTGTCAGCGGACCCGGGCGCCAGGACTGCACTGGCCTTGACCCACGAGGGGCAGAGCAGGGCCCAAGTCAGGGTGGCAGGCCCCGAGCTTGCATGCATCCCAGCCTCAGGCTCCCTCCCTGGCAGAGCTGGGGGCTCTGGGAGTCTTTGGGACCCATATGGTGGAGAGTGGGAGTGGCTGAAAGCAAATCTGCCTGCAGAGAACCTGCCTTCAAGGGAGGGAGAGAGAGAGAGAGAGAGAAAGAGAGAGAGAGAGAGAGAGAGAGAGCGAGAGCAAGAGAGCGCAGCTATGAATGAGAGCCGCAGAGAGAAGCTGGCTTGTCTTGCCTGTAGCACCCCGCCCCCCACTGCCCCACTCTCATTCATGACACACTTATGGGCCTCACGCTGCGGAGAAGGCCGTGTTAGGTACCAGGACAAAGTGAAGGCCCTCCCTGGGGGTCGACTTACCTGCCACGATGAGCAGGGAGACACACACAGACGGGGAAGAAAGCTGGATGCCCAAGGCAGAGCAGAGGCTGAGTGACCCACGGGGACCAGGAAGGTGGTGCACGGTTCCCCAGCTCGAGTTGGTGCCCCCGAGGCACAGGAGGCCCAACCTGGCCCATAACTTTGGATTTAAAAAAGGGAAAAAAAGCCTGCAATCTGGAATTTTACATGAAAGCTCTCAATTTGTAAGTCTTGGCAACTGATATATTAAAGCACCAACAAAGCATGCAGCAGGCACCAGCTAGCTGCCCGGAAAGACTCACAGAGCGCCAGCTCCCGCCTTGCCCTCCCAGCCCGAAGCTTACAGCTGGGGCCAGAGAGGCCCAGCGTGGCCACACTCAGCGAGCTCAGGACGGGGCCCCAGAGTCCTGACACCCAGCCCATCACTCTTCTCTGCACCCTGCCCAGGGGTGTCGAACTCTGTGCTCAGCCAGGAGCAGCAGAGCCAGCTTCCTAGTGGGGGGTTAGGGTCTCCTAGCTCTGTGCCCCCACCTGTACCCCACTTCGGGCTATCAGTGTGGACTGTTGTCCTCTTGGGATGGACGTGGGGCTAACCTGTCTCTCCATGTAATGTGGCATCTGAGCTGGAGGTGGGCTTTGACCTTCTTATTGCTTCACTGTGAATATTAAGAGTCACTTTGTAGGGCAAAGGATGGGGGTATTTGGGGTGCCAGGAGGCTTCTGGTCAAGGTGTACTTAGGGCAGGTCTAGTGGGGACATGGTGCGGGTCGCAAGGATGTGGGGTGAGGAGGAAGGGAAAGCTGCTGGCACTCACTGGGAATTCTGGAGGGGCCTTGGCTCCCCATCTGGGAAGGCCAGGACCTGAAGCCAGGCTCTGGCCCCAGGCCCGTGCCCCCAGCTGCTCCCTCTGGGCTTTTCCGGCAGCACCTCCCGGCCCTTCTTCTGCAGGCGGCACTTCTGTGTCAACACCGCCAGCCAGCAAGGTCACCTGGGGCTTGCAGGAAATGGCACTGGTGTCTGCTTCCTGTTTGCCTCGAAGAGGGAAAAAAAAAAAAGCCCAGTTTTTCATGGGATATTTTTTGTGTTTTTTTAAAACTAATCACTTTATTTACATTTTTCTTATAGTAAATACTGGCCTGGGAAAATCAACATGGCTTTGTAGTTAAACATCTCATTAGCTCTATGGAGTTCTGATGGGTTGATAATGAAACTCTGGGAAGAGCAATAAAACAGAACGAAGTCACTTACAAGACTCATCTGAAAACAAAATGCTGGATCCTGAGAGCTGAAATCCCGCCGAACTCCGGTCCCAGCAAAAGCGCAGTCTCTAAGGCGGTGGCAGTTCCTCCCTGGCGGTGACGGGACCCTTCAGCTTCTCGCTGAGGAGGGACGAGCACACCCCAGTGTCTGCATGAAGTTCTGGGAGTTTGAGTCAGGCTGGAAGCCTGTGAAGGGGCTGGGGGGCCTGCTCCGGGAGCCCGGGGAGGGAGTGGGTCCAGGGCCCACCCTGAGCCTCAGCAGGTGACCAGAGCTTGGTGAGCAGCGTGGAGGGAGGGACCGCTCTGCTGACCGAGGCCAGCACTTGGCGATGGCCATCATGGGGTCCGCCCTTGGTCACACGCTCTGTCCTGATTCTGGAACCATCTCCCAGTGACGGGGTCATTCTTAGGGATGAACCACCCTCCCCTGTGCCCCAGTGCTGGATGCTTCCTTCCACCCTTGGTCCCTTTCAGTTCTCCTCAGGCCCCTTCTGTCTGGTGGCTTTTTCTAGGGTGGCAGCCTCACAGTGCTGCTTCCGCGTGCTCCTTGTGGGCTTGTTGGGAACGTTTGCACTACTGCTAGCTGTCCGTTTGCAGGCTGCGCTTCTCCTTTTGCATGGCATCAGCTCTGAGTCAGAAACAGGTCACTGGAATGCGGAGGGCTCCCCCAGGGCCTGAGCACTCAGCTGCCACTTCCTGAAGCTTCCCAAGGACCAGCCTGAAGTCCAGCCGGGGCCTCGCGTCGTCACAGGCCCCAGTGGAACCCCTTAGAGCCCTTTGCCTTTACCAGCCACATAGGCCAACAGGCCAGAACCAGCCACACCACTGGGTCAGACCCCGGCGAGGCTGCCCGAGGGGGCGGGGGCCCTGGGAAGAAGCCTCAGCGCCAAAATTGTCTAGCACTCTTCCGTCATCTCGTTTGAGAGGCGTGTGTGTGTGTGTGTGTGTGTGTGTGTGTGTGTGTGTGTGTGTGTTTGCTGGAAATGTTTCAGCCTTGACATTACATGTTGCAACTCTGGAAAATGAGGCCTTTCTCCTGTTCCCACCCTCCACACAACACAACCACTGGCAGCCTGATGCCGTCGGTGCTCAGACTCTGCCTCTCTCTGCTTAGCCCACAGTGCATTGTGTGTGTCATAAAATAGTATTTAACACAGCCGATTGGCTATTACTTGACTCGTGTTTGGTTGTTGTAGCTCCTGAGTTCCCGCCTGCCGAAGTTTGTGTCAAAGTGTGCTGTACACACTCTTGAGTCTCCAGCTACCTAACCTCAGGACTCCCTTTAGAAGTTTCTCTTTCACTGACTGTCTTGCGTGAGCGTATGAACTCAGCGGGGCGAATGACTGAGCAGGACGGCTCTGGCTGTTCCACGTGTGTATGCCACAGCGCAGCCAGACGAAGGTGCCTGATGTCTCAATTCTTGGTTCCAGAATTTTCCTGGGCCCCTTCTCAGTCAGTTCTAGAGTTTTAGCCCATCGAGACCTCTTTCCCCACCATCACGTACTCTTTCCTATACATGATGTGTGTATAATGAGAACTGCATGGTCTGATTGGCTTGTTTGCTGCTTTAGCTCAAGGTTGTGGGTATGAACTGCAGCCATGATTTTTTTTGCATATAGCAGTAGTTACTTTTTAAAAGTTACTTTTATTATTGCATTGTAGGAATAAACTCTAGCTTGTTTATCTATCCTAGTGTTGATGGATGTATGGGCTGTTCTCAGCTTTTGACATGGTGAGTGCAGTTCTGTGAACACGCTTATGTCTTTGGACAGTGTGGGTGTGCGTTTAGTTTAGGCACTGGGTAGATACTTACTGGCAGACTGCTGCATCAGGAGACTTGGTTAGTGCTGGCTGATACTGCCCAGGCTGCCAAAGTGCATCGCAGTTTACGCGCCCAGCAGTGGAGGCAGGTCCAGCTGCTCCACATCTTTGCCAGTACTGAGTGTCGTCACTCCGTCAGACTCGGCCCCGGGAGTGCTGGGTGGGAAGGCCGAGTGACCCGAGTCTGGGCTCTCCGACTCCTGGCCTTGTGTAGGAAGAAGGGCAGAGACTGGCTGGGAAGGAGCCTAGGACTGCGGGCCGCTTCTCCTGCGGACACGAGGCTGAGTGCTTGGGCTGAACCTGCCTCCCTCCCTTCTTCACTTCCAGTCAGTTCCGCCCAGGCGCTGGCCCTGTGGAGCCTTAAGCCTGCTTGGGAACCTGGGACTCTGGGGCAAGGGGCCTGGGGTAGGTGGTGCCTGCTTTCTGGGCTGCCGCTGCTCCGTGCCACAGGGTGGGGCCGGGGCCCTCCGACTGGAACCAGAACGAAGAGGCAGCTGGAGACCGACCACATCTGGTTGGCTGGAGGGCCCAAGCGCCACTTCGGTCAGCCTGGGGTGGTGGGCAAGCGGGGGCGGTGCCAGCCTGGGGTGGGCACAGACGGGAGGCAAGGCGACGGGAGGCGGCGGGAGAGGGAAGGGCAGTGGAGACTGGCGGCCGCCAGCCTGGGTGGTCCGGAGGCAGCTCTAAGGAGCTGGATTGGATGGGCTCCTACTGTTTCTGGGCCATTCTCTCCCTTGTCTGACCCTGGGGCAGGAAGACAGCTCAGGAACTCTTCTTGTTTATCCACTTTACAGGCCCTGTAAAGAGCACTGCAGGCGCCTCACGCCTGCAGGTAGCCCCCCACTCCCAGAAAGCCTGGGAATATAATTTTCCCTAGACTGTTTGTTGAGCTCCCTCACACCCCCAAAACAGTCCTGTCTAAACAGGACAGCTGGCGGAGATGGCCTGCCCAGCACCCTCCTGCCAGGTGTAGGCATTTTCTCTGATTGCTTCAGGCTTCCGTGTGCAGAGGGGACAGTTCACAGGGGTCGTGACCTCAGGGCTGGATTGTTCCTGGCGCTGTTGCCCTTTGATCAAAAGGAGCTTAGACTGCCTGGAATCACAGACTCTTCATAACAGAATATCCCTTGAATGGCCGTACCTGCGTGGGACAGAAGGAGGCACCAGGCAGCAAAGGGGTAAACAGCGAAACGCCCATTTGCCTCCCTAGGCCGGTCCTTGTCCTCCCCCCACCCCGGCCACCACTGTTAGCATCTTTCTGGGTCTCCTTCCAGAAATACTCTGCACTCAAAAGAATGTGTCTGCATCCTTTAGGGAGGTAAGCGGCGGCAGGTGCGTGCTATTCAGCACTGAGCCTTTGAGAAAACTCTTCATGCCACAGCTAGAGATTGCCCCTGGTCTGATTAGCTCTTTGTAGCGCCTGCGTGAAGCTGGACCGCTAGCACCTCGGCCAGCGTGTCCCCGCTGTCGTGGGAGGAAGAGTCGGGCCTGTGCCCGAGGGGTCTGTCAGCAGATCGCTGGAAGCGTGGGTTCTGGGCCTCAGTTCTTCTAACAGCCGAAAGGCGTGATCATTTTTTTAATGCGACGAAATACGCAGAACATGACACTGACTGTTTCAACTGTTGTGAAGTGTGCAGGTTGGCGGTGCTAAGTGCCACCATCTCCCCACCCTGAAAGCCAGCACCCCTGGAACACTGACTGCCACCCCCACCTGGTACCCCCTTCTCCCCTCTGTCTCTGTGGATTTGCCTGGTCTCAACGCCCCATTAAGCAGAATGATGAAATATTGGTCTACTTGTGTCTGGCTTATGACTTAGCTGGCTTACATTTTTAGAGGAGTTTTTCAGTCTTTGGTCTTAACTTTTTTTCCCGTCCTACCTTTTCCCCGTACGGTTTGGATGGGATGTGGCATGAGCAGAGAGCACGTGGACTCCTGTGACAAGGTCAAGTGTGGAGAGCCGTCACCAAGAAGGCCCCAGGCCGGGGGACGAAGCGGGCTGGCCTCCCGGCCCCTTCCCAGCCCGGTGTTGCCCTTGACCCGGCTCCTTGGGCTTGAGTGCCTTCCGTTCTGCTAGGCTGACCGCCTCGGTGGTCATTTGCTCTCTTTGGCTCCCAAACTCACGAGGGCGTGCGGGTATACCCTCGGTGACCGGCCGCACCCTAGGCGTGCCCGAGACGCCCTGTGCTCGGCGGGCGCTCGGGCGCATCGAGGGTCGGGCTCTGGCCCCGCGCCCTGGCTCCTGTCCCCGCGCCCTGGCTCCTGTCCCTGGCACGTGCGCTGTTTCCGGTCCGGAGCTGAGGTTGCTGGGTCTCCAGCTTCTCCGGACGCACTCTGGGAGTGAAATTGCCGCCTCGTTGGGTGTGTGTAGCTTCCGCTGTATCGGACGACAGCCACGTGCTCTCCTAAGTGGATTTGCCCTCCTGCTGCTGCTCAGGGGGTCAGAGGTGGGGGTCCCTGCAGTCTTGCGCTCTGTGCTGGCGGGGCTCTGCACCCTCCTCTGTGAGGTGGGCCGTGGCAGAGGGTGCCGACACCAGGGCGGCCCACATCACCATTCGTCCCAGAAGGCCAGAGAGAGCCTGCTGGCCAGGCCGGCCCACCCGGCGGGAGCTGGCCTCGCCTCTGTCCACAGTGCTAATGGACAACAGCAGGCGAGGACGACCTTGTCCCCAGCGGAACAGGCAGGGGCGGGATTGCGGAAAGCGGCGCCAGCTGCTTCTGCTCAGAGCATCATCATCCAATTCCTCACTGGTCTGCTCCGGGGCTGAGGACTTCATTCAGAACAGCCCCCGGCACCTGCGTGCCGGGCCGGGGCAGGTGCTGCCTACGTAGCACCCACTTGCCAGACACACACACACACACACACACACCCCTTTGTTAAATGTGGGTGAGAGGGATTATTTGCACAATTTAGGGTGAAGGGATGGAGACTCAGAAGATGGGCGACCTGACTGAGCCCCCAGCTAGAGTGAGGGGCAGGGTGGGGCCTCGCTCATGGGGCTCTAAAGAAGTGGAGGGAGCGTGAGTGCAGCGGGCAGGCCCCACTTGGCATCCTCGGCGTTTTCCTGCCCCAGCCTGGGGATGTCTTCAGCCTTCATCGCGCTCTTGCACGCCTGGCCACGAGGACAGCGTGGGGCTTCCGGTTGTAGGTGCTAAACCCAGAGTGCCCCTCCAGCCTGATTCTCTCAAGTACCGGTCTGTGCTGGGCATTGGAGAACCTGAAATGTCTCAGACCTATTCTTGGCCTGTGAGAAGCTCCGGCTGGTGGTTGAGACGTGCAGGCCATCTGACAGTGACGTCCCGTGACATCGGTGATGCCTGTGTAGCCAGTATGGCCAGGAGTGAAGCCGGCAAGGCCACTGTGGTTCTGAGAGGGAGCTGGGTGCTGCTGGGAGTGGATGGAGAGGCAGGGATAAGATGGTGGTAGAGTGAGGGGCAAGGGGAGACGAGTAGGGTGCACTTTGGGGGTGACCCTGTGGGTGAGGACTGGAGGAGAGAGGAGGAATGAGCAGTAGTTCCAGGAGGCTCTTAAGACTGGGAAGGGCACTAGGAACTCTGATCCCGGGTGAGGTCATCCAGGGCCAGGGTGTAGATGGAGAAGCCCAGGATGGAAACACCGAAAGGCTGGTGCACAGGAACTTAGAAAGAACTTGGGGAAGTAGAAAGGGATGGGGAGAGGGGCTGGCTGGAGAACAAATGGGGTGTGCTGGAAGGAGACCTAGAACAGAGGGCGCCTCTGGACTGAGCCTTGAAGCCACGGGTGGGCAGAGAGGTGGTACCGGGCAACACGACGCTTGACCTCGGTGCTAACTCCCCCTCCTGCTGCATGTGGGCAGCCCTCCCAGCACAAGGGGTCTCAGCCCTGGGTTCCTTTGTCTGGAAAGCAGGGAAGCCAGGGTGGGAAAGGCCAGGAGAGAATGGTGGGAACCTCGCCAAGCACGGACTGAAACCTGGCATCTGACCAAGGAGGGGCTGGAGGAGGACATGCTCAGTCCACAGCAAAGCAGAACCACCTCTTGGCTGGTGACAGCTAGATACACAGAGATGGGCTTCAGGACCTCTGCATCACGCCTCCTGCGTGACGACGTTGGGGAGCTGGGCCGGAGAGGGGAAGGTCATAGGGAGAACGGAGGCGCGGGGCTTCTAACTCCCCTCCTCTCTATAAAGTCGGCATGGTAACACTACCGCTGCGAGGGTAGCGTGCGCTGACCAGCAGCTCCTGGGGCATTTGGCAGTCAGTTCCTTTCCGTTCTTACTGTTCTGATAGAGTGCCCAGCTCCTGTCATCTGGCTAAGGCCAGATATGTTGCAGTCTCTAAACTCTGTAAGTCATTCTTGGAGAAAGAGTTCAGTCCAGTAAAAGGAAGGCTCGGTGAGCATGAGGGTTGCAGAAAAGGGACAAGCTGCCTGCGTGGAGGGAGCTCTCCAGCATCAGAAGCATTCAAGCAGCGCAAGACTCCCACGAGCGTGTAATGACTGAGGATTTATCATGAATAGTGGCTTTGCTGTCCGTGAGCTCAGAGCTCAAGGTCTGGCTCTGGTCATTTATGTGCCTGTGACACACTGGACACAGCTCTCACTGCCCTGCGTCCCAAGGCTCCGTTCAGCAAGTGCCACTGAGCGCCCACTGCGTGCCAGGCACCGTGTGAGACTCTCTTAGAGCTGCCACTGCAGAGAGGGGAACGGGTGCCTGGGGACAAAGCTCACAGCTTGGCCAGAGGTGCCACGTGGGGACCCCAGGCACCCCCACACAGCGCTGGCCACGCTCCCTTCTGCTCCACTGAGTCTCTTTGTTGTAAGTACTGGATTCCAAGGTGTAGTCTTCAGAAATATTCTTGAGTATATTCTTAAACGTTTCCCTTTTTAGGTGAGTCCCTTTTTAGGTAGATTTCAGAATCCGCTTGAAAACCTTGTTGATTTTCAGGAGGTTACTATATTTTACTGGTATAGGTTCTTTGTCATCGCCCAAATGTCTCCCAACCAGTAGGAGTCCATTTGCGCCCCAAACTTTAATTTTGAGGGGGGCAGATACATTCATTTCTTAGGATTTGTGCTTTTGAGCATTTAAAGCGGCCCTCCTGACACCTGACCCCCTCACAAACCCACTGTCTACTCACATTTATTCGTGAGTTCACCTCTCTCTTGCTGCTGATTTCTTGTCCTGCCCTGTCTTGGAGTCTTGGGTCGGGCTGCTGGGAAGCACAGCCTGGGTTGGGGGTTCTGTGCCCGGGGAGTTCCTTTGGAGAAAGTGCCCGGTGGGGGCAGGGGAGGGGTGGGACCCAGAGCTGACCCTTTGAGCCTCTCCCCCATCATATGGGCCGTGCGCTCCCGTGCCCATCCTCCAGGGGGCGCACCGAACCGCCGGCCACTACAGCAGGTGCAGGGAGTGCAGTGACAGGGTCCTGTCCCATCGAGGCAGTCGGGGTGGCGCCGGCCATGCTCACCTTGGAACGACACGTCAGGGGCGGTGACCCTGCCCATGTCACCCACAGTGTCTACGAAGGACCTGATTGAGACGTGCTGTGCAGCTGGTCAGCAGTGGGCCATTGACAACGACGAGTGTCTGGAGATCCCTGAGAGCGGCACTGAGGGCGACGTGTGCAGGTAGGCCGGCCGGGCTGGCGGGTGGCCCTCATCTGCTGGCCTCGGAGCTCCTGCTTCCCCACCTCTGGGCGCGGGAGGGGATAGGGCCGGCCGGCGGGCTTCAGGTGTGGGGTCACTCCTTGGAGCAAGTTAGAGGACCCTTCTCAGCCTGGAGCAAGAGCTCTGTCTGCTGCCATGCACACACTGCACCGCACCAGGCACCGCAGCCCCTGCTGGTGGTGCTCAACTCCTCCCCCAGCCTGGGGCTGGGCTTCCCCACCCTCCTCCTGCTGCCCCAGGGCCTCCAAGACTGGCCTCCCGCTCCAGTGTCTCCACAAAGGAGCCAGTCAGGCTCACGCCCCTCTTTGTGCCAGGCCCCGAGGGATCTTGGTCAGCCACTCACCCCTTCTTTTCAGTGAAGCCAAATGACTCGTTTTTCTAGGAAAGGCTCAGAGAGGCGACGTGTGAGTCGCCCATGGCCTCACAGCAACTCGGCCACGCAGCTGTTTCGTTAGCTACTGCCCAGCCCACCGCACCCCTTCTAGAAAGGTTTACGCTCCAGCCTGCCCTGCCCCTGCCCTCTGTCATCGTCCAGTGTGGAGCTGCTTAGGGGCCAGAGCCACACCACGCGGACTGCTGGAGCTCCGCGCAGACCATGCAGTGCGGCCCGCGGCCCCTTTGCCAGCGGCAGGCGCTGCTTCAGGGACAGCCAGTCACGCCCCGGACAGGCGAGCCCTCACTGGGGCACCCCTTTCCTCCCGTGGGGCTGAGCCAGCCTCCCGGGCACCCGCCAACCTCCCAGGGCCCCACCAGGCTCTGTCCTGCTGTTGCTGCTGTGGTGGCCACCCTGCCCCAGGCAGCCCCCCTGCTCCAGGCAGCCCCCAGAGAATGGGAGGCCCCGGCCAGCTCCCCTCTCGCCCTCCCACCCAGCCCGTCCTGGGACTGCGTCGCGCTATGCTTCTTGGCCCTGCAGGAGGCTTCTGGCGCCGCACCCTCACTGCCCACGGACACCGGCCCTGAGTCTGGGCCTGAGTGCTCCTGATTCAGACCAGAAAGAACCCATGTGACCCAGAGGGGTGGCGCCGCCTTGCCAATACCCCAGCCCGCTGGCAATGGGCCTCGGCAGGGCTTCCCTCCCCGGTGGTGCCTCCTCTGTGGAGTGGGGCTGTCCTCCCTGAAGAGGGCGCCCCGGAGGGAGGGGTGGCGTGGGCGGGGCTGACACACACCTCTGCTGCAGGACAGCCCAGAAGCATTGCTGCGTGTCCTACCTGAAGGAGAAGAGCTGTGTGGCCGGCGTCATGGGGGCCAAGGAGGGCGAGGCCTGCGGGGCAGAGGACAATGACACCTGCGGTGTCTCCCTGTATAAGGCAAGGCACCTGCAGCGCCTGGGCTGGGCCCCAGGGCCTGGAGGGGCGGGCTCCCCGCAGGACTCCTGCTGCCTGTGGCAGGGCGGAGGCTCTTCATCCGCACGGAAACACGTCCGCGGCTGCACTCACCACTCACGCGGGAAGTGTCACCGCGTGTCTCGGGGCGATGGGGGGCGGTGGGATGAAAAGGGTGGGGGGTGGGCAACCCTCTGCCCCAGCCAGGTTGGGAGATGGGGAGAAGGGCGAGGGAGTCCGGTGTTTATGCTGCTCTGGCGTAACACCTGTCCCGTCCCCGCACCTGCTGTTTTCAGCGCGTGCAGAGCCTCACTCCAGGACTCTGCCCTGAGAGGTTTCTGGCTCGAACTTTCCCTGTTCCTGCACGTGCTGTCTTCAGCGCGTGCAGAGCCTCACACCGGGACTTTTGCCCCGAGAGGTTCCTTATCAGCTTTCCCCTTTTCTGCACCCTGAGAGGCACAGGAGAGTCAAAGCAAAGATTAAGCAAGGCAAAGACAGAGCAGCTGAGGCACACCCTAACCAGGCCGCCTCGATCGAGCACCGTGGGGCTGGGCCTGTGTTGGGTGCAGGGCTGTGAACGCGGCGGCAGAGAACCCGCCTGCTCGCCTTTCTTTGGCTGGGGTCAGGACGGAGGCGGGTGTCAGCTTGGTGCGTGGAGAACACACACCCAGCGGAGGAAATGGCGATGAACTCAGCCCACGTACGGGCCTCTCCGGGCTGCGCCCTGGGGGTCCCGAGCGAGGCCTGCAGCTCGAGGCCGGGGGGCCGCGGGCTGCGCGGCGGGGCTGGGCAGTGACGCCGGCCCTCTGCAGCAATGCTGTGACTGCTGCGGCCTGGGACTCCGCGTGCGGGCCGAGGGCCAGTCCTGCGAGTCCAACCCCAACCTGGGCTACCCCTGCAACCACGTCATGCTCTCCTGCTGTGAGGACGAAGACCCCCTCATCGTGCCTGAGGTCCGCCAGGCCCCGGAGCCCAAGGCCATGCCGCAGAGAGGTAGGTGCTGCCCTTGCCGGTGGCCCCTGGTCATCTGGCTTGAGGCACACGCTCTCTTCTGGACTGAGCTCTTCTGTGGCTTCTGGTGGACTCGCCCTGTTATTCCTGAGGGCAGTTTTCATGTGGCACCTTCCCCACCCGGCTACCTCCCCGTCACCCTTCACTCCCCACCCCCCTGTCCTCTCCTCTTTGCTCACCTGCATAGCCGAACGTCCTAGCGTGCGGCCTCAGCGTCTCCGGCGTCGCCTCTCCCCTTTGCCCTCCGGTGCTGTGGCAACTGTTCAGCTGCCATGTTCAGCCTCTGCCCCCTAGCCAGGGCCACCTCCTGTCTCATAGCTGTTACGCGCCTCCGTGTCCGTGGGCCCACAGGGGCCTCGTGCGGTGTCCTGCTGCGTCAGTGGCCCTTGTGCAGCTGGGCCTGGCAGCCCTGGAGCCGGTGGCGTGAAAGCCTGGTGGCCCGCACCTGAGGGGGTGGTGCCTCGGCCCTTACCGCTGGGAGCCAGAGGCTCGGAGCGTTGTGGGGCCACCGGCCCACAGACATGTGGCCGTCTGGGGGCTCCGTGGGCCTGTCCTGGACAGTCTGCAGACCGTGAATGAGAGGCAGAGTGGCGTCGACTGGGCCTCTGCATCTGGCAGAGGTTGCGGACACAGGCCGCCTTTGTCCTCGGCAGTCACGAGCCCTTCCCAGCCTTTGTTGTCGCCAGGATCTGCTCTTCCCTTTGCTCAGTGTGGGACCTGAGTCAGGAGCGCGTCACAAGCTCACCAGGGCCCCGACAAGGTGCTCCGAGTCGCCAGCCTCCCGGTGCCACCGTCTAGTGACTAGAGCAGGAGGCTGGGCCGCGAGCGCAGACAGAGCTCACCGGGCGCACGGCGGGTCTCCGGCACAGCCTGGCCTGGACTCGGCTCTGCCGACTTCCATTTCTGCCCCAAGCTTTCTGGTGCCCAGGATTCGACCTGGACCCGGTCAGCCCCGCCTCGAATCAGCGCAGGTCTCTGTCATGATAGATGCAGAGGCTGGAAATCGGTGCGCGAGGATGGGGGTACCTGCCATCACAGGCCGGGGCCCGGGGGACAGCCGGCACGCGGCGGCACCAGGTTTCCTGGGTGTGGTGATGGGCCCAGCCGAGACCTGGGTCTCCACTGGGCAAGGCACAGGCATGTGGAGGTGCGGCAGGCCAGGCCAGGGAAGCTGACGCGACAGAGGGACTGGCCAGTCTCACTGGCCAGTGCGGGCACAGAGACTGTCCAGTCTGGGAAACGCATCTTGCTGGGGCTGGCTGGGGGGACTGGCTGCGCACTGTGAAGGCCAGTTAGTGCCCACCCACATGGTTTGAGGTAAGTTTGAGAGGAAGCCTGGCTTCGGGTGGGCAGGGGTGGGCCTGAAGTCAGACACACGTCCCGGTGAGGGGCCGTTAGGGCCCGGGCCTCGGGACAGAGGAGGCAGAACCAGACGGACTGCCCAGGTGCCCGTGGGCACATCAGGTGACTCCTTGAGCCTCAGTTTCCCCTCTGCCAGGAGGGCCATGTGAGGGTTGTGCTGCTGGGCGCTGAGCATGGACCGTTGCGATGCTGCTCAGCCACGCGTGCCCTGCGAGCCCCAGACCCGAGCGCCGCCCCGTGACGCCACTAAGGAGGCCAGAGGAGGGCTCACCACGGGCCTGTGGGGCTCAATGAGGGGCCCCCTGTTGTCAGGGCGCTCAGCCCATCAGCTCTTCTGCCAGAGCGTCCCAGACTTCGTGGGCCTGGCACTGCTGTGTCCGTCACCTACCCACCCATCCACCTACTCACCCACGCACCCAACCTTCCTTCATCCGCCTGCCTTTTCTCATGCGTCCATTCACCCTTCATCCGCCTGCGCCCCCTCTGCTGGGCACACTGAACTTCTGACGCGCAGCTGCACTGGGGACCTGGGGTCTCGGCCACCGGACGGGGCCAGCTGGCTCTGGTCATGAGCTCTGACTCCCACTCCAGTTTCAGAGGCAGACCCGGTGAACCGGGAGGCCCTGTCTCTGAGCACAGAGACCGAGCTGCCCAACAGCCTGCCTGGCGATGACCAGGACGAGTGCCTGCTCCTCCCGGGGGAGCTGTGCCAGCACCTCTGCATCAACACCGTGGGCTCCTACCGCTGCGCCTGCTTTCCTGGCTTCTCACTGCAGGGCGATGGGCGCACCTGCCGCCAAGGTACGGGTCCAGCGGCTAGGCAGGGGTGAGGCAGACCTTGCCAGGGAGTGTGCATCCTGACACGGGGCCCAGGGGCTCCTTCTGCTCCTGCCCAGAGCCCGTGGTGACGACGGGTGTGCGAGGCTGGCAGATTGCCCGTCCCCAGAAGCTCCATCTGCAGGCCCAGCCCCCGTGCCCACGCTCACAGCAAGACCCGGGCTGGTCATGGGGCCTCTCCCCCACCTAAGCTGTGTCCCCAGCACTGGGCCCGTGGTGGCCAGCCCCCAGGAGGACCCTAGCCCCCGTCCAGAAGGGCTGGCTCCCTGCTGGCCTCCAGGAATAGATCCGTGTTCAGTCTAGAGACGCTCCCCTCCTCACCCCCTGCTTCTGTGCATTCTCTGCCTGGGATGGCTGAGAGGACGGTCTTGCCCGAAGTGTGAGGTCCGCTGCCCCTGAGCTTCCACGCGTGCGGTGCCCAGTGAGAAGCCTGGTGAGTGGGCCTGAGGCCTGGCCGACGTCACGCCCGCCCCCGCCTTCCCGTCTGCTCTGCCCCTGACAGATGGCAACCCCGCTCCACCGAAGGCCGCAGAGGAGTCGGCACGGAGACCCGAGTCTTCTCAGGTGGTCCCCAACAGCATCCCGCTGCCGCTGCCCCAACCCAACACCTGCAAAGGTAAGGGGGCGGTTGCCCGCTGCATGTGCGGTGAGCCCCTGCGGAGGGGTGCTTCTGCTTTGGGGGCCAGCTGCTCCGCTTGTCTGAGCTGGACGAGAAGCTTGGGTGGGCGGCAGCCCTGGGCAAGCGTGTGCGTGACGCCAAGCAGGCTGTTGGCTCCTTTTGTCTGAGTTCTGGGAAAAGTGGCAGAATAAAATTCTCTGCCGCCGAGAGACGGCGTTCAGCCTACAGAGAAAGTTGTTTTTGTTCTTTCCTGGTCCTCATCTTCTTCTACCCCTCTTTCTCCATCTGTCTTCTTGCCACCGTCTCTGTCCCTCGTGGGAGGGGTTTAGCATGCACATGGTGGTGATGGAAGGCCCAGAACCCTGTCCCACATCCCAGACACCAGCTGCCCCATGGATTGATTCCGTGGATGAGCTTGTGGAAGGGGCCAGGAGTGAGGTCCTTGTCGCCCCACGCTCCTGCCTATGGGTCAGGGCTAGGGTGCCCAGCCAGTGCGGGCCAAGGCTGTCTCTGGTGGTCTCTGATTTTTGTGCCTCTTCCTTGCAGAAAACGGTCCCTGCAAGCAGGTGTGCAGCATCATTGGGGACACGGCCATGTGCTCCTGCTTCCCGGGCTACGCCATCATGGCAGACGGTGTGTCGTGTGAAGGTGAGCGGACAAGGAGCCCGTCCAGGGCACAGTTCTGCTCGTGCCCGTGTACGCGGTCCGTGGCACAGGGACTGGAGAGGCCCCAGGCCACTTCCGCCTTATTGCCAGTCACTCCTAGGGTGCACCTGGTGGCATGGGGACCACATGGAGTCAGAGGCCTGCAGAATCCTGAGGTCCTGACCCAGTAGGTTTGGTGGGGCCCAAAATTTGTATTCCTGACAGGGTTCCCTTTGACACTGATGCTCTGGGCCCCAGACCACACCTGGACTACCCTGTCTCTGGGGCTGCAGGTGCTTTGTGGCTCCCCGCCCCTGCCCCAGCCGTAGGGGGAGTGGGGAGGGACGTGCATGGCCCGTCATGTTAGGCGGGACCTGGAAATGGACCCCACTTGCCTCTGGTGGGGCACAGCGAGTGGGGAGTAGGCGCCCCGGCGATGGTCTGTGCTCAGCAACACCAGAGCGGACGTGGGTGTTGGTGAGCGGCTGCCTCTCCCATTCACAGCGGGCGAGCGGGACCCCAAGGCACACCCCTTCGTGCTGGCGATGCTGCTAGCTCGGGGTCTCGTCCTGGAGGCCCGGGCGGCCTGGGGCCTCTCCCGCTGAAAGGGTGTTGGACCCGACACCTTCTGGGCGGTTCCTGTTGCAGATGATACCCTGAGAACAACCCGAGAGGCCCCAGAATGCACCTCCTCATGTCTGGGCAGGACAGACATGGCAGGTTGCGGGGGAGGGGAGCTCTCGGAAGCACTTGAGTTCAGGCTCAAGTTCAAGAAGCATGACCTGCTGGGTGCCTGGGGGCAGGCGGGTCGCCCGTCTGGGGAAATACCGCCTCTCTGCCAGAGCTGAAACTCTGTTTTAAACTTGTAAAAATACAAGTTACCGATCACGAAAAGTTCAAGAATTTAAAAAAAAAGTCCAGATTTCTGGTTTCTCTTGAAACTTCATAAAATCTGCCCACAGGGACCAGCCCTCGCCGCTCTGTGGACAGAGCAGGGCCCTGCAGCCTCCCGTGGCGCCCTCGCTGGTGCTTTCTCTGCTATGCGGTCACCTGACCCCTCGGCTGAGTCCGCAGCCCCTGCAGCTGTGTGGTTAGGGGGGCTCCTTGGAGACAGTGTCCGCTGAGCTTGGGTGAGGGGCCGCTGGTGCTTCCCTGCCGTGACCCTGGGCAGACGGTCTGCCCACTGAGCCGTGCCTCGGCACCGTCCTTGCTGGGGAAGCGGGCTCCAGCTCTCCTGTCCTGACGGCAGCGATGCAGATGTGGGCCGGCAGCTTGGAATTTGCATGGACGGGCTGGGGGCGCCAGGCCGCCCGCACCCCTCCCTGGGTCTGTTTCCCGCCGTCACTGGACGCGCCAGCCCAGCCCACGCCCCTCTAACGGCCCTTCTGTTTTTCCTCCCGCGGCTGTTACTAGACCGAGACGAGTGCCTGCTGGGCACTCACGATTGTAGCCGGCGACAGTTCTGTGTGAACACCCTGGGATCCTTCTACTGTGTCAACCACACAGTGCTCTGTGCCGAGGGCTTTATCCTCAACATGCACAGGAAGTGCGTGGGTAAGCAGAGCCCCGCCCGCCCCGCGTCACGGCTCCGCTCTGCTCCACGCCAGCCCGCCCTCCACGGCCACATGCTAAAGGGCCTGCCCTTTGCATATGAGCCCCAGCACCGCCGGCACCGTGCTCCGCGTCTGCCTGTGCGTCCTGGCGTCCTGTCCTGCTTCTCCACCAGCGCCTCCGGAGGCCGCTTTCCACAGGGCACAGCTGCAAGTCGGAAGCTAGCTGAGGGCGCCGGCTGCGGGGTCGCAGCGTGAAGTCGAGCGCAGGTGGCAGGAGGGGCGCCTGAGGGCTGGAGGCAGGGAGGCCGGGCTCACAGCAGGAGCCCCTAGCAGCTCTTCTGTGTGGCTTGGGCAAATGACTTCTCTTCCCCAAGCCTCGGCTTCTTCATCCACAAAGAGATGTCGGTCCTCCTTCGGGGATTCTGAGATGTGTGTAGGGTGTAGCCAGCACAGGAGCACAGGCCCGTAGCTGCTGGGTGGTCCTCAGAGGCACCCATGCCCCTCCAGAGGCAGATGCATGGAGCTGGGGGCTGCAGACGGCCTTTGCGCCCGGCGCGGTGTTCGCCCCCAGAGCCTGTTTCCTCACCGTTAACCCCAGACCCAGAGGGCTGAGCGCACCCGTTCCTGGCCTGCGTGTGGGTGAGGACCAGCTCTGCACGCCCACGTGGACCACAGGCTGGGCTCCAGGGGAATGGCCCCCCATGGCTGCAGAGTCTGACATTTTCTTGGGTGAAATGTCAAGGTCCGAGGCAGCAGGGATACGGGCAGACTGACTTCTGCTAGAGGGGAGACTCAGGCGGGAGTGGGGGGATCCAGCCGGTGACTTCTGGATGTCCCCCCGGAGAAGGGCATTGCAGTCTGTGTGGATGGGCAGCACTCGGAAACCAGGAAGAGCACGCAGGTGGTGGGACAGCCTGAGCGGAGGGGCAGGGGCAGGAGCGGGCCCCACACATTCGGGCAGCTGGCCAGAGCGCGGCCTGTCTCTTGTGCTTGGTGACCATGTCCAGCCCAGGCATGTCCTCTGCCTCAACCTCCACCACAGGGCAGATGGACCCGCGGTGCTGGGCTGAGCGCCTGCTGCAGACATGCTTGTCCCGGCCTCTAGCCCTGGGCAAACATGTGTCCTCCCAAACCTGCTTGTCAGCGGCTGGGCAGCCCTTCCTGTCTGGGGTGTGTGTGTGCGCGCGCGCACATGTGCAAATGTGTGTCTGGGAAGCGGATCTCTCCCAGGCCTGGGAGCGGCCCCTGTAGGATGCCCTCCTGCTTGCTGTGCCTGGGTGGGCAGTGCCTGGTGGCCTGAGAAGAGACTTCATGCTAACGGGCCGCCAGCAGCTGGAAGGCAGGTTCTGGGATCAAAAGAGCAAAGGTGCACTCCATTCAGCAAAATTTATGCGCTCACGTCTCGTTCTTTCACTTCTTTCCCTGTGTTCATCCTGCACACGCTCCTCGTGTCTTCCTTTGTCCTGCGCACCGTGCTCATCTGTTAGCACTCACTGTCCATCCGTTGCGCATTTGCTGGTTTGCTGTGGTTTATTCGTTAGCTGCGGGCATGTCTGCTCATCCTGCCTGGTGAGACGGAAGCCCGGTGCCACGTGAGGAATGTGGCTGCTGCAGCCGCTTTGTACTTGAAAGCCTCAGATACTCTCCTCGACCTTAGCTGGCCTCTCTCAGTCTCAGTCTCCCCATCTGTGAAATGGCCGGCAATGACACCCACCTCAAAGTGTCCCTGTGCAGATTACGTGAGCTAGTCCATGTAAGGGTCTTGCCAGCGTTTGATGTCGTTATTCTACAAAGATAATGTACCAAGGTAGCTTGCCTTGGTGGTGAGCTCCCCACCACTGGAAGGATGTAACTCATTGTACTGCAGTATTGGGAGGGGCTGAGCCCAGAGGACCTCCAGCGGACACGTGACCTCCCCCGGGCTTCCCCCTGCACGTGGTTTGACTTCATGCCGTGCCCTGGAGGAGTGTCCTGGCCCTGCACAGAGTGCTCCGGGCATGCTGGGCTGTGAGCAGCAGGCAGGAAGTGGACCTGTTTCCTCGTCCAGTGTCACAGGACCATGGAACAGTGGTCCTCCCGACCCCAGTGACCTTAGTGTGGTTGCTGTTCTTCACCCCCAAGACTCCTCCCACTCTGGTAGCTCCTGTGAGATGGTGTTTCTGTGGCCTGCACACGTGTCTCCCTCGTCGTTCTAGCCAAGTCTTCCCTGGAAACTGCTGGCCCAAACTTGCCTTTCCCCTCTGCCCCATCCTCACCCAAGCAGGATCTGGCTGGCCTCGACATCATTTGGTTCACCTGTGAGTTTGGAAGAGTCTGTTTCCCCATAGTCTTGCACTCCACTTCTCTAACTGGTCCCTACCTTCCTTGTAGACCCAGAGTGGGGGTGCACTGACATGGCCTAGATGCTGTGAGCATTCACATGCACCCTGTCTGCTTGTATCTTCCCCCCACACCCCAGGGCTGGCAGCTATTGGGTGGGGGGACGCTGTGGCCGGCGCACCTGCTTGGCCCTGGACTCGGCACAGAACAGCTCTAGTCAGTGTGAGTCCAAGGAATGAGCGAGTCGGCACAGGAGTCACTGGGCCATCCGAGCGTCTGGGTACCTGCCGGGCCACCTGTCACCCCCCCCCCCCCATGGCTGCTCTCTCTCCCTCACAGGCGTCTCCCCTCCTCAGCCACTTACCTCAAGAGCNCCCCCTGCCCCCCCCCCCCCCCCATGGCTGCTCTCTCTCCCTCACAGGCGTCTCCCCTCCTCAGCCACTTACCTCAAGAGCCAGGACTCCCCTCTTCTCCCTGTGCCCTGTCCCCAGTCACCAGAGCAGCTGACCGCTCCTAGAGAGCATCTCACGTAGCCCCTGCCATGAACCAGGCACGCCTCACATCCAGCCTGGCCACAGGGCTCCCCCGCCCCCTGCAAGCCTGCCCCTCCCAGCCGGCCCCAGACCCGTCTCCCGCACCGCCCACCTGCTTGGCCAGGAAACTGCAGACCTCGGGTTCCTCTTCCTCGTCTCCATCTGGACCCTCCATGGTGGACCTGTCCGTTCTGCCTTCATATTTTCAGAACCCAACTGCTTCTCCCCGCTTCTGGGGGTGGCAGTCTGAGCCCCATCGCCTCCTATTCCAGCCTCCCCCTCCCCCCTGGAGCGTTCACACCCAGCCAGGGACTCTTACAAGTAAGTCAGACACTTCCCTCCCTGCCGGGAGCCCCCGGCTCCCTCCTCCCTCTATCTCTTCTCTCTGGGCAGCCACACCCCCTCTTGCAGCCCTTGGGTAGCTCTGGCCGAACCCGCCAGGCTCCCACCTCAGGGCCGGGCACTGGTCTGCCCCTGCTAGGACACCTGCTCGGGTCACTCTGTCACCTCTTTCAGTGGCAAATGCAGTCTCCTCTGAGGCTCCTACCCAGACCTCCTGCTTAAAATCGTGCACCTCAGCCCTCCTGGTGTCCTGCCCCACCCCTGCACGCGACTGTCCTCCCTCTTCCTGTCCATGTACCTGTTGGGTCTCAGGAGGGCGGAGATTTCTGTCTTGTTCGGCCCCTGCCAAGAACAGTGGCGGCAGGTGCTCCATAAATCTTTGTTGAATGAATGGAGCAGAGACAGGCGGAGTCAGCGGCTTCCGGGCTCTGAGCTCCTCGGGCCGAGCCTGCGCCCTCACGAGCACCCCGGCCTCTGACGCCCGGCCCTCCCCGCAGACATCAACGAGTGCGTGACGGCCCTCCACACGTGCAGCCGCGGCGAGCACTGCGAGAACACCATCGGCTCCTTCCGCTGCTTCAAGGCGCTCACCTGCGAGCCTGGCTACTCGCTCAAGGAGGGCGAGTGCACAGGTGCCCGGGCCCTGGAGGCCCCGCCCCTGGCCGCCCCTGCCCCGCCTTTCGCCCGCCCCTCGCCACCGAGTCCGACCCTGCCACCCGCCCCAGCGCCAAGGCCCGACCGCCAGGCCTTCTGCCTTGAGCACGATCTCAGCGCAGGGGTTATTGCCTGTGGGAAGATCCCACCGCCAAAGGGGCTGGGGGTCGGGCAGACAGGATTCCCGGGGCTAGCTGCGGGGGCGAGTGCCAGGCAGGGTGCACAGGGAGGAAAGACCGGCCCAGCATTCATCTAGCGCCAGCCCACTCTGAGAACCCAGACCCCGGGTGTCCCTCCCTGCAGTTGCCCAGCACCCCTACTTTCCTCACATCTCAGGGCTCCGCTCCCTCCTTAGCGTGGCTGGGGACACTGCCCGTCTGTTTGCGTTTGTCTGGGGCCCTGGAACCTGGCCAGTGTGGGACTGTGGGCGCCAGAGGGGGGGACGGCAGGGAGAGCCAGGCGCAGACGGCAGAGGACACGCAGGCACCACCTGGTGGCCAGGGAGGAGTGTGCCTTCCACGTGCGCCTTGGTGTCCTCGCCCGTGAGAGGGCCCGAGGGGCTTGCGGTGCAGGAGGCAGGAGGGAAGTGTAAACTGGGGTGCTATGCAGAAGTGAGGGGCAGAGACCCAGCTGGTCCACACAGCCAGGGCAGGGGAGGAGCGGGGGCAGCGGGGCGCCAGGTGTGACAGCCCCACCCTCAGGAGCTCCAGCCCTCGCCGCTGCCGGTGCCACTTCCCGAGAGCCCCGGACACATGACCTCTAGGGATCTGGGCACCGCCGGCCACCTTCCCCTGACCCCGGCCTCTGTGCGGCAGACGTGGACGAGTGTGCGCTGGGCGTGCACAACTGCCAGGCGGGCTTCGAGTGCCAGAACACCAAAGGCTCCTTCTACTGCCAGGCCAGGCAGCGCTGCATGGCCGGCTTCCTGCAGGACCCGGAGGGCAACTGCGTGGGTGAGTGGACTCTGGGGGCTGCCGTGCCTGGCCCCGGGCCTTCGGGAAGTCGGGGTGGGGGGTCTCTGAGGGTGTTAGAGATCAGCAAGGCCCGGACTGCCGTTCTTGCTGTCTTCTAGCTTGGGTGGGCATCGGTAGAACTTGCAACTTTTTACCTGAGCTGTGTGACGGGCAGTTACTTCCTGTGGCTTCAGTTTACCCGCCTGTGGGGTTGTGATGGACCAGTGTGTCGAATGTCTTTACTTGGCAGCAGTACAGGCTCAGGCTGTGTTCTATATATTGACCTGCTACACACACACACACACACACACACACACACACACACCAGGGCCTCACCTACTGCATGGGGCACTCACGCTCTGTTGCCTTTGCAGAGAGCTGGTGAGATCTCTGGGGTGCCACTTGTCGACGCTGCACCTTGGGCCCCGCCGCGAGCGTGGGCAGAGACAGCAGAGTGGCAGGCGCCGGCCTAGTCGTCCCAAGTGGACGACCCCCACCCGCCGGTGAAGAGCCACTTGTTGGCAGAGCAGGGAGGCACCTTCCTGGCAGCACTCGCCCTGTCCTGCCCCGAGCGAGGCACCAGCGCCCCCTGCAGGACAGAATGCACCTCGACGGCGGGATCCCTGTTGCACCCAGCCCTGGGGCGAGAAGAGACCCAGGGAGCGGGAGGGCAGGAGGTGCTAGGCTTCTGCGGGGTGCAGGCAGAAACAAGGGATGAGTCAGAACAGTGGTCACATCATTTACTCACGAAACCAGCAGCTTGTGGGCCAGCCGGCCACATCTCACAGGCAAGCCCCATGGTGGGAAGCTGTCGGTAGCACCTGAAGACCTCCAGACGCTTTGGGTGTCCCCCTTGCCAGTCTGAGAGCGGGGGTGCTCCCTGAGGTGCCGCCTTAAGAGCTCCTCACTGTGCGAACCCAGTGCCTCCCTGTGTGCCACCGGAGGGGGGTGCGAGAGCACTCCTGGGGTGTGCCCTGGGACCCCTGCCAGACAGGTGGGAGGGCCTGTGGTCAAGCATCAGTCCTCGATGATTCAGCCACAGGCTGGTTTCCTGAGCACCTACTGTGCGCCTGCTCCAGAGGTCAGGAGGCCACAGAAATTGAGCAGGACGCTTTGGAGGAGGAGAGGTGCGATGCTCAAATAAAGCATACAAGTGGGAATTATTCAAGGGTGATTATGAATACTAAAGCAGGTAGAAACCAAACACTTTATAAGGGGGGCTCTTCTACCTAGCCTGATCGGGAGGACATCCCAGGGGAGGTGATGCTGGCACAGGGACCTAAGGAAGTGAGGGAGCGAGCTATGAAAATATTAGGGGGCAGTATGGGCCAGTGAGGGGGGGAACAGCATGTGCAAAGGCCCCGAGGCAGAGCTGTGCCCAGATGTCATGGGATGGTGCGGCCACAGGGGGCTGTAGCAAAGGGTGGGAGGGGCAGAGGGTCAGATGGATGGCCTGGCAGGCTGGTGGCTCTGGCCACCCTAGACTCTGCCTTGAATGCTCAGGCACTGCTCCTCTAGCTGCTCCCCTGGGCGGACGCCACGGGAAGAATGTGCAAAGTAACGCGACAGGTGCCTGCGTTCTAGAGCTGGAGGCCTCGGGTCACTGAGGGTGCAGAGAGTCAGACCCACAGACGGGCTGGTCTGGAGTCCAGGGCCGGCCGCCTGCTGGTGTGGCCCTGGACCCAGAGCTGGGACCTGAGCGGGGCTTTGCCAGGCCCTCCGTCACCACACCCCCTCCTGCAGACATCAACGAGTGCACGTCCCTGACTGACCCGTGCCGGCCGGGCTTCAGCTGCGTCAACACGGTGGGCTCCTACACGTGCCAGAGAAACCCGCTGCTCTGTGCGCGTGGCTACCACGCCAACCAGGATGGGGACAAGTGCGTGGGTAAGCAGCTGCCGCTTGCCTCCTGCTGCCGCGGCCTCCCGGCTGCCCCGCCTGTTGTGAGGCCCGTGTGGGGAGAGCCGGGCCTCAGGGACCCTGATCACCTCCCGGCAGATGTGAACGAGTGTGAGACCGGCGTGCACCAGTGTGGCGAGGACCAGGTGTGCCACAACCTCCCCGGCTCCTACCGCTGTGACTGCAAACTCGGCTTCCAGCGGGACGCCTTCGGCCGGGGCTGCATCGGTGAGGGCGGAAGGTGGCCGCAGCCCCGTGCAGTTCCCCTGGGCGGCATCTACCTGCCCCGTCCCCGCTCCCAGGCCAGCCTTCGGGTCACCTCCTCCTGCCGGCCCCTCCTCTTGCCTTTCCGCAGCACAGCGGGCCCTCCGGCGTGAAGGCCCCTGCCTCCTGCTGCAGCTGCTTTGCTGCCGAGGCCTTTGTGTCAGGCCTGCCCTGGCTGGTCCCTTCCTGGCGCTCCTTCGGGTGTCTGTGTCCATTCCCCATGCTACCCCCTCCAAGTCCCCCACCTCCATCTGGGTGGCACCTGGGGGCGGGAGGAGCTGCTTCCAGGCCGCCGTGCCCACCCGTGCCCAATGCCCGCCCCCGCAGACGTGAACGAGTGCTGGGCCACGCCGGGCCGCCTGTGCCAGCACACGTGCGAGAACACGCGGGGCTCCTACCGCTGCTCCTGCGCCTCCGGCTTCCTGCTGGCCGCCGACGGCAAGCACTGCGAAGGTACCACCGCCGGCCCCAGTCCAAGCTCGCCGCCCCCACCCTTCCTCCCGCACCCCTACCGCAGCACCCAGCTCAGATGGGCGTTAGCTGAGACCCGTGTGGCCCGGCGCGCAGAAGCGGTGTGCCCAGGAGAGGGCATAAGCCGCTGGCTCGCTCACCTCCCGCCGGCGACGTGCGCACACGAGCACCCCTTCCGTCAACACACGAGCGAATGTCACGTGTGTTGTAAGGTGCTGGCGACCCAGACGTGAGCCAGACGGGGGCTTACGAGGCCCTGCGTGATCGGACTCTCCGCTCCCTCTCTGCCCACTCACCCTGCTCGGACCACACAGGCCTCCTCACAGCTCAGGGCCTTTGCTCGTTGCTGCCCCTCCTCCCTCGTGGCTCTGGAGCTGACCCTGCCCCACGCCCCCTTTCTGTCCTTTCTCACAGCACCTGCTACCTTCCGACCTGCTAGGTGTTTTACTCCTTAGTTGCCTAGCACCCTCTCCCCACCCTCCCCAGGTGAGGCTTCACACTTTGGAGATTTTGACCCATGGTTCATGGCCATGTCCCCAGGCTGGCATACGCCTGGCATGTCCCAGGAACTCAGCAATTCTTGGTTGGAAGAAGGAAGGGCAAGCCCCTTCCTGAAAGGAGGTCAGAGTATAGTAGATGTTCCTGTAAGCCCCGCGTCCACACTTCACACCCTCATCAGCGCACACTCTCATGCACACCAGCTATGCCAGCCCTGGCCCCCACTCCCACTCGGTGCCAGCCCCCGGGATCAAGGCGGGCAGGGAGGTCCCAGCCCCCAGGAGGCCCTGGTTAATGCCTCGGCGATGGCCGTCCGCACCCGGTGCTGTAGGGTGGCTTCTCCCCAGAGCAGGCCTGGGCTGCGCCAGCAAGCCCCGGCCCGGCCCTGCCTCCGCTGCCTGCCCTGGCTGGGCCTCTGCCCTTTGCTGGGCCTCCCGCTCCCCAGTGGCCCCACAGGAGGCCGGAGCTCATGGCTTCCTGAGAGAGGCCCCAGGTGGTTGGCCTGGCCCTCCTCTCTGGGAAGGACCGCCATGACCAGGGTCAGTCTCCTGCAGATGTGAACGAGTGTGAGACCCAGCGCTGCAGCCAGGAGTGTGCCAACATCTACGGCTCCTACCAGTGCTACTGCCGCCAGGGCTACCAGCTGGCTGAGGACGGGCACACCTGCACAGGTACCTCTCTGCCAGGCCGCTGCCCGAGAGGCAGCCCTTCCCTGCACGCCGACTCCCAGAGTCCTATAGGCCGGGGCGCGTAGGACTCAGAGGCTTTAGCCTCAGATCTGAGTTCAGTCAACCCTGTGATTTCCTGGCTCTGTGACCTTGGCTGACTCTTCCCAACC
Source organism: Galemys pyrenaicus (assembly GCA_019455555.1). Taxonomy (NCBI): domain Eukaryota; kingdom Metazoa; phylum Chordata; class Mammalia; order Eulipotyphla; family Talpidae; genus Galemys; species Galemys pyrenaicus. The sequence continues at coordinate 7,515,503 of JAGFMF010011663.1, read as the reverse complement.
TTGAGCATAGCTTTTCTGTAACAGAGTGGACGGTCTGATCTCAGAGGGGCGAAGGACTAAGAGAAGTACTGGTGCCTGGTGGACCTTCCGCCCGGTGGCGCCATTGTGGAGGCGCTCCAGAGCGAGCACTGGAGTGGGAGTCCAACTTTGCTGTGACCTTTGGGTCCTCTCTGAACCCTGTCGTCCACACCTGTGACGTGGGCCCCTGGGCTCCCTGGCTGGGACAGGGACGGCCTGGCTGGGAGTGGCTGCGTCTCTGCACGGGGCTCATGCGGAGCTGACCCTCTTCCTGACAGACATCGATGAGTGCGCTCAGGGCGCCAGCATCCTCTGCACCTTCCGCTGCCTCAACACACCAGGGAGCTACCAGTGCGTATGCCCGGAGCAGGGCTACACCATGACGGCCAACGGCAGGTCCTGCAAGGGTGAGCGAAGTGTCCCGCCCCACGAGGGACGTCCGCGGCTCTGGGCAGACACGGAAAGCCTCACGGCATGTGTGTGGGGGGCTCTGGCACCAGGTGTGCGAGCACGGAATGGCCAGTGCCTTCGGTGGCCACGGTAACATGGGTCTATGTGAGGAAGGAGGAGGGATAGTCTTTTTGCTGGTCTCCCCAGCTTGGGCTCTTCCAGGCTTGAACTCAGCTCTGCACCCTTCCTCGGAGCAGTTCCGGAATTAGAAAAGATGGAGACCTGTCTAGGGAGAAGCCTGGAGGAGAGCAGCCTCAGGGTTCCTGGGGAAGTGGGGGGTTCCCCATCATGGGGGACCTGTAAGTGGGTGGGGCCAGCCACCTGTTAAATTTGCAGTTGAGGGGCAACTTTTCTGGACCTGGACTATGTTCTGTAAGCTCTGACCTCAGCCGGGGAGTCATGATTCCGAGCTCAGCCAGAGCTCACTGCGCTCACTAAATGCTGAGCCTCACGGGGCTCGCAGGCGCGGTGGAGCGGCTTAGACTCTACCTGGGCGGGGTGGGTGGGGGGGCACCAGCCACCTGGCCCCTCTGGGCTGTGTGAGCGTGGGGCTGAGAGCCCCAGCCCCGGGGTTGCAGCTTGGTCCGCTGTGGCAGGTCCTGGTGTTCGGGGGGCCGGGGGCCGGGGCCAGACTTGGCATTCAGAGGCCGCGAGTGAGACCAGTGCTGTTTGGCTGCTGGTTGCTACTTGTAGGTGGATTCTAAGATCAAGTTCACACTCTCGGCCAGCGGCTTTGTTTCCTCTTGCAGCAGGATAGAACAGAGTGCGGGGCTGGGTGGGCTGGAGCGCCTCGGCCTGGAGTTGGGCAGAATGCACCGCACCCCGGATGGGCGCTTAGCCCCGCCAAAGGATCCTCACCTCGGTGGATATAAGAAATGAAAAGGGCTGGAGGCCAGGTTAATGCAGACACGGAGTACTGTGGGGCTTGCAGAAGCTGCCTGGTCTCCCTGGCTGCAAAGCCCGTGGGTTTTAATGTAAAAGCAGTTGCAGGTGAGGGTTTCACCTGGCATAACCTAAGCCGCGTGGAAATCCAACTTCGTGTTCCTGGGGGGGACTTCGTGTTGGAGACCAAGGGAGGCCCTGTGCCCCGCCCCCGTTGGCCGCACCTGGGTGTGGTCACGGGCAGGAAGGCTCAGTCAGGGCCTCCTGGTTACACATGCTCACCTTCAGGATGGCCCCTCTCTGGCCTTCTCCCCCAGCCAGGGGGCTCTGCCCCCTCTTCCTCGGGGGCTGCCCTCTGCTCCTCTGGCCTACCCTGTCACCCACATGCCCGAGATGCAGAACGGCAAGGCCAGCCCCCTCGCTGCAGTCCCTGCTGCATCACCCTCATGTGTCTGCCTGTTTCTGGGTGGGTGTGAGCATCTCCGAGTGCTCAGCCTGTCTGAGCGTGGAAGTGTGCGTGTGCCTGAGGTCGACGGCAGCCTTCAGAGCTGCGCATCTCAGTCTGGATTTGCAGGTGATGGGTGTGGCACCTCATGCAGCCACGCCTGAGGAGCCCCTGCTGATGCCGGGGACAGCCAGGCCAAGAGAGATGCACCGGCTTTCCTGGAGCTCACATGGAGGAGTGGGGTGGACACAGAATGGACAGAGGAACATACGTGTGCTTCAGAGCAGGCCCAGTGGGGCAGGAATAATATGGGATGGGATGGGATGGAGGGTGAGGGGTGGGAGGGCCACTGGCGTGAGATCAGCTCACGCGAGAAGCCATGACCTGAGATCACATGATGAGAAGGAGGCAGCATGGCAGTGTTGTAGGGCTGGAACGGCATGTGCAAAGGCCCTGAGGTAGGATAGGGGTCAGGGCATTGGGACAACCCAAAGGTGTCTGGCAGGACTGCAGCCTAAGTGGAAGGAGAGAGGCCCAGAGCCAGGTCAAGGTAGAGGCCAAGGTGGAGGGTGGTGGGCACAGCCTCGATGGGGGAACTTGGATTTTTATTGTGGGCCTATGAGAAGCCATCAGAAGACATAGGCGATTTCCGTTTTAAGACAAAGCCCTCAGCTCCTGTATCTGGAATGGGCACGGTGGGGCGTGTGTGGCATCAGGCAGCACCTGAGCTGAGTTCTTCCTCTCAGGACTGGCAATTCTGAGACCCAAGGCTCCGTGTGGGCCAGGCTGGTTTGGACTGGGGTCCCCAGTTGCGGGGGGTCCTTCCCATAGCCTTCCTCTCCCCCCTCAGATCTGGACGAGTGTGCACTGGGCACCCACAACTGCTCCGAGGCCGAGACCTGCCATAACATCCAGGGCAGCTTCCGCTGCCTGCGCTTCGATTGTCCTCCCAACTACACTCGAGTCTCTGAAACGTGAGTGCCCCTGGCCTGGGCCGGGCCGCTGCAGCACCCTGCTGCCAGGGACGGGCTGGGGGACTGAAGGTCCTCCTTCACGCCCTTCTGCTAGCCACAGGCCCCGCTGTGGGTCTGCGCCCAAACTGAGCTCACGCGGCGCATCAGAGTGCCCGCAGAAGGTTCAGAGGAGGGACCGGTGAGACGCAGGGACCTTCCCTTTCTCTTTCCCTCCCTCTCCACCCCCGCCCCCCACGCACGTGCACTGCCCACTTCTGTGTAAGACATTAACCCAGCATTTGCACCTGGCCGTGATGAGCAGGCCTCCACGCAGCTTGGCGGGTCAGGCGCCTGCAGTTGGGTGGGGCCCCGTCCAGGTCTGCAGGGCCGCGTCACCCACAGGCTCACCAAGGGCGGCAGGACCCCTGCTCCCTTGATGGCTCTGGGCTGGAGGTCTCAGCGCCTCAGCTCTCTACCACCCAGGCTTCCCCAGGGGGCGACTTGTGACTGATGCCTCCCACCCCACCCAGCACAGACATCGAAGGAGCGAGGGGCAGGCCTTTGGGGCTGAGCCTGACTTGGAAGCATCTGCCCTGGCCGCACAGGCCATTGCTGGTGGGGGTGGCCGGCCAGGTGTGGCTGCCCCAATGCAGCCTGGGGCTGATAACACGACCCCCCCCCCCCCAGATCTGAGCACCCAGTGACTGAAAACGAGCGTTCAGATAGTGTGGCCTGGCGGGCGGCCTGGTCAGTGCTCGGGTTGGCAGTGCCGCTGCTGCCCGGCTGAGCTGCCGGGGCGCACCCGATGGCAGCCCCCCGCAGTGGCACTCCAGAGCGGGAGCAGCGGCTGTCTGGACAGGGCATGAAGGAGATACCCGCAGCTGAGAGGGCCAAGAAGAGAGGGGCGGTGCTGTGCTTGGAAGTGGAGGGCTCGGCCCCCTCAGGGTCTGGTGGGGTGTTCTACTGCTGTCACCCAGCAGGGCACCTTCGGGCTTCCTACAGGCCAAGAGTGCTGGGGTGGGGCAGGCTAGGCTTCCTCTGGCGCCTCAGGCAGGGAGTCAGGGTTAAAAGAGGACATGCCACAGAAGAGAGTCAAGTGTGGAGGAAAAGAAATTTGAAGAAAACGATTGGAACAATAAAAACATCTTGGCCAGAGAACACTGCAAATGCGCGGTGCAATCAAAAACCAAAAAATGGAGTAAGGTAGGAAAGACTGAAGGGAGGGAGGAAGGCAGGCAGGTTGGTAGGGGTGGACGGAGGGAGAGGAGGAGAGAAAGGCAAGGCGGAGGAAGGGAAAAGGACAGGAATGAATAAGCAGTAACAGCATGGGAGCACTCCTGGGCAGAGCTTCTTGAAAACCCCCTCCGCTCCCCGAAGCCCGCTAGCTGGAGGAGGCCGAGCTCGGTGCCTGGCCGAGAGCAGAGGCCTGGCGGACGAAGACTGGGCAGGGCTGCGGCTGTGGGCTCGAGCCTGCTGCGTGCCTGTGCTGGTCCCGGACAGCCTGGAGGGGTGGGCTCCACAAAGCTGGCGCAGCCGCCCGCTGACCAGCCCCTGCCCCCGCAGGAAGTGCGAGCGCACCGCCTGCCACGACTTCATGGAGTGCCAGAGCTCGCCGGCGCGCATCACCTACTACCAGCTCAACTTCCAGACCGGCCTCCTGGTGCCCGCGCAGATCTTCCGCATCAGCCCGGTGCCGGTCTTCGCGGGGGACACCATCTCCCTGACCATCACCAAGGGCAACGAGGAGGGCTTCTTCGGCACCCGCCCGCTCAACGCCTACACCGGGGTGGTCCACCTGCAGCGTGCGGTGCGCCAGCCCCGGGACTTCGCCCTGGACGTGGAGATGAAGCTGTGGCGGCAGGGCTCCGTCACCACCTTCCTGGCCAAGATGCACATCTTCTTTACCGCCTACGCCCTGTGAGGCCCCCCCTGCCAGCGCCCGCCGCCTGCGCCCTCCGGCCGCCCCGGGGCACCTTTCTGTGGCTGTTCAGCCCCCAGGGCGGGCTGGGTTATTGTGCAGGTTTTCCCATGACTGGAAATTAACTTAATGTTGCCGACCGGGTTCCTCTTGGGTTCCTGGGCCCCTCCTGTGCCCCTCCCCTGAGAGAGGGCGTGGCTGCAGAAGGGGTGCAGAGGCCGAGGGCAGTTCGAGGTCACCCGGGTCCCTGCAGGTGGGGCGGCAGCACTGAAGGCCGGCGGGTGACCGAAGACTAGGACCAGCAGCCGCTCTGGGCTTCTGGCTCAGCTGGTGACCTGCCCAGGCGTGCTGTCCCATGCTGTGTTCCACTGTGATTGGTTCTTCACTTTAAAAAGCATTTTAAGGGGTTTTGTTTAATTATAAAAGTAGTCCACGTACATTGCAAGAAAATATTCATTAGTACAAGAAGGTCATGAAGTAAAAAAGTGAAAAAAGAACTCCCCACTTTGTAAAGTGTTTGCGTTTGATGAGGTCATCGGGTGTCTGAGCTCCCCTGCGGGGTCTGTTAGGACTTTCTGGGTGTCTTATCCCAGGAAGCAGGAACCCCAAAGCAGGAGTCCCCCTTGGGGTTGAAAGGGGCAGTGGCGGCTTTGGGATCCTTGCTTCTTTCACTACTTATTTTTGTCCCCTCCCCTTTCAAACATGGGGCTCAGTTTGTCACTTTAGAGGCCCAGGGACCCCGGTCCAGGGACCGGTCTGGGCCTCTAAGTTGGGTCCTGGAGGGGGGTAAGCTGGGCCCTGGGAGGACACAACCGAGGCCCACAGTGAAGGTAAGAAAGGGCTCTTCGCCCAGATCTGAGGCCCCCACACTTCCCTCTGCCCTCTGCCGTCCGAGCAGGCAGAGGTCACAAGCACACACCATGCTCGTCCTGAAGAAAGTGAAGGCGGGTGTGTGGCGCCAGCGTTTGAAACAGCAGCAGCCAGTGTCTCGGTGCTTCCACTGTTGAAGGGAAGGCTGGCGCCGGCTAGTGACGCAAAGTACTTCATACCGTGTGCCCTGATCAGCAGCGTAGAGAAGCAGGCCCACTGGGGCCCTGGACCGTGGGGGTGCGTGTGCAGGTGGAGGGGCTGCTTCGGCACCAGCCCTACTGCCCTCCAGGAGCCAGACCCTCTGCCAGATGTGCCCACTCTGCGAGAGGTTCCTGAACTACGTTTTGATGCAAAATCTCCCTGGCTTCAGGCATGGTGATCAATTAAAGCTTTGCAACAACAAGTGTGAGCCCAGCTGAAGCCTGTGGCCCAAAGCCTTCCCTGGAGGGCCCGCTCTCTCCTGGCCTGTCCTCCCCACTCTGTTCCTCCTTGGCTGTCTCTAGGGGCGAGCACCCGAAGCCGGGGCTTGCTTCTCCCTGTCCGTCACTCTCTTCCAGCTGTCCCTTTGCTTTTCAGGGAAACCAGGGCGAGCAGCCCTGGGACAGTCATTCTCTAGGTAAGAAATGCTCAAAAGCAAGCTTAGAGGGTGCAGGGAAGGTGGGGCGGCACCTGGCCCGCAGCCACTGGCCCAGCACCCGGGTGATTCCCAGGGACCTCAGGCAACGACCTCATGTCCCTGGGTCTCCTTTACCCTTCGGTGGATGGGGCACTGCACAGCCCTCCTCCCCCACCCTTTGCACCCCAAGAGCTGCTGTGCTGATAGAGGAGCAGCACGGACACAGCGTCTGGCATGACCCATCCAGGGTGCGCAAAAAAGTTTCCTCCCCACTTAGTTTGCAAGGTCTGATGGTTGTAGAATCTATGCCTGAGAAACGCGTTGTCCCCTCCTGCCCTCTGCAGGTCCTAGGATGGAAACATCTTGGCCTGCCCTGGCTCCCTCTGGCACGTCCGTGGGGCAATGGTGCCCCCTTGTGGCTGCAGCCCCAGCCCCGCCTCTGCCCGACCCACACAGGGTCTGTGCGAGAAGGGTGTTTTGGGTGTCAAGGAGGGACAGGTGAACTCATGGGCGCACTGGACACCGCAGCGTTTGTCTGAAGAGAGGGGAGCAGCGGTCAGAGGGTTGGGGAAGGCAGAGGGTGGGGTGTAGGAGGGGGCGCGCTGGATGCTGAGTTTGCTGTGGCCCCCGAGGGCGTGTGTCCTGGCAGCGCCCTGACTTTGGCAGCGACCAGCGCTCGCGGGAGTAGCAGTTGTGTCCCAGCCCGAAGGCATGGTGTCCCTGGACCGGCCCCGCTGCCCTACCCATGGCACCAAGACTTCCCGCGCATAAGACTTCCTAGCCCGGAGCCAGAGGCGCGTGCCCGGCAGGCAGCGCCCGCCCTGTTTCAGCCCCCGCGATGGGGGCAGTGCATCCCCGAGATTTCACCCCACGAACCCGGGAGGGAGGGTTTTGTTCTATCTCAGAGCCACAGCCCGGGGGTCAGAGAGCGTGTGCCGCGCCGTGCCGAGGTCACACAGTCAAGCCAGGCCCAGCACGAGCAGACCGGTGCCGGCTGGGCGAAGCCATCTGCAAGGGCACAGCCTGTCGAGGATGCCGTCCCCCGGGACTCAACAACAAGCAAGCGTCCCAGCGGACTGGAGCCGGCCAGCGATCTGAGCAGACGCCCCCCCAGGGGGCCGCAGAGGCGGCGAGCACGCGCGGACGCTCCCCGGGGGCCGTGGGTGGGGCGGAAACGCGCGTCAGCGCAGGTGACCGGGCCGGCGCCCCGCGAGGGTCAAACGCACTGCGCGAACACCCGCGGGGGCGCCGGGGACCCTGGGCGGTGGTGGCGGCCCACACCTGGGGGCTCCCGGGGGAGCCGAAGCAGCCGCTCTGCTGACGGCGGCTGTGCCTGTGGGGCCACGCGGTATGCGGGAGCTTCGCACCTCCACGCCACGTTGCTGGGAACCCGAATACCCTGAAAAACAACCTACTAAACGAGCACGTGCCTTACCGCGTGCCCTGCCGGCCGCCGGAAGCCCAGCCCGGTGGGCGCTGAGCCCGGGAACAGGAACGCCGACATGGACAGGCACGGCCGAGATGAGGCACTCAAAGGCGGCCTCTGGACACTCAGAGGGGCTGTTCTGCTGGCATCAGGGAAGGCTTCCTGGAGTAGGTGCTGCCCCAGTGGGCTCGGAGGGCCATTGAGTATCGCCCAGGTGGAGGTACCAGTAGGCACTAAGACACCAGGTGTGAAGTGTTGAAGGAGCAGCATGAATTCTAAGGTGCAGAGTGAGGCTGCACGTACGAAGTAAGTCACAGGAGGCAAGCGAGAGGACTCTAGGTGCTGTCTCCTAGGGCGTCACAGAGGACCCGCGACGAAGTTAGGTCTGGGGTTGCCCAGGTGCCTCCTTGTAATGGTGGGGGAGGCGAGCCTGGTGGGGTGGTGCACGGTGACACCTCGCGGTGGTGCTCGGGACTGCAGGCTCAGACCAGGTAGGTCTGTGCCTGCCTGGAGGGCTGGGAGCGGGTCGAGTCGCAGAGCAGAAATCAGGGGTTTTGTGAACATAGATGCGCAAATGACATCTTTTGTTTGACACTAACCTGTAATGGAAGCGAAGAGTTCCCTGTCATTACGACCGCGGTCAACAAAAATCCACAGCAGATCAGCTGTGTTCACATTTCGGATATCTCAAAATATGGTTTATGTTCAACAGGGCTTTGAAATTACTGTGGGTGTTAGGCCTGCAGCTAGACCATGCTATTCATTGTGTTCACAAAGACGCGCACACCGTGCCATATTACAGACTTCTTTTTAGTATTGAGATGACTATAATTTCAATCTAATTGGCATTTAAAAACCCGTAGGCGTCCTCAGACTGCCAAAGGTGTTTCTGGGGCACGCACACAGAGACACGAGCCGTGCACACTCGGATGAACATGCTCCTCCATGGAGGGGCAGAGGCAGGTGTGCACACAGGGGCACACGTGCATGTGGATGCGCACACGCATGACGCAGAGAACCCATCTCTGGAGGGAGGTGACGCCACTAGGGGGCACTTGAGGGAGAAAGGCTGCAGTGGGGTGCAGGGGGATAAACAGACACAGGACACAGACACAGGTTGCCTCTGTCTGCAGGGGTAGGGCTCTGCACGTGCATTTCTGTGCAGGTGAAGGTGAGTGTGTGTGGCTGCATGCTCTGGTTGCAGGGGTGTGTGTGGAGTGGGCCCCGATCTCCAGTGCCTGTGTTCTGCAGACGCCTCACCTACAGCCTGTATCCAACAGGCCACTGGGGCGGGGGGTGGGGCAGTGGCCTGGGGTGGGGGGTCTGCCTTGCCTCCCCAATGGATAGAAGTGGGCCACATGTGTAGCCCCAATTCACCAAATTTTCCTCCCCTCCATGATCATCCCCAAGCACAAACGGGGCCCAGAGAGGGGGGCACACAGGAATCTCCTCGTGGATGACAAGGGCAAGATACTGGGTCTTTCCGAGCTTCAGCGTCCTGGCTGGCCGTGTCCAGAGGTGAGAGGGAGACATCTCCGGCTGACCTAACAGAGGAAGGCGTCGGCTCTGGTCCCTCTTGTGACTTCCCACTTTCCATGGCATCAAGTCCAGTTTCCACAATCTGGCACCCTGGACCCTGTCCCCTCCTGCCTCATCACCCATCACTCCCTGTCCATCCCCTCAGTAGCCCTTCCCAGCTTCCTCCAAGCACCCTCATGCTACCACACTTCTTCCCATCCTGTTTCCTGTGCTGGAGAGCCCGGCAAACTCCTACTCACTCTACAATGTCCTACTCTGACCATCCCTCAGAGATGGCTCCCTTCTCTGTGCCCCGGACGCCGTCACAAATCCCTGTAGGGTAACCCTTCTCAGAATTTACCCAGATAAACTTCCACCCTGAGTCCCCAGCACCTAGCACCAGGCACTAGTTAGTAGGCACTAATAAATGTCTGTTGAATGAATAAGTAAGGATGTTTGCGCATTGTCCCGCTTGTCCGTGGAATGTTTGAGAGAAGGCTGGTCCTCTCCTGCTATTTAGGTGGAATGTCAGGGGCCCAGCTCCCTAGGCTGCAGAAGACCAGGGCTGGTGGGAGGGTAGTGGCAGTTGAGTAGGGGAACCCAGGTTGAGGACTGTGAACTACACTGCTCCCCAATACCTGGCCCCACTCCAGGTCCCACTCCGCCTGCTCTTGTAGAGGGGGGAGCTTTACTGTTGCTTCAACATAGGCCCCTGAGGGTCCCCAGTGGGGCTCAGCTCTCTCTCCTGCCCTAGAAGGTCAGTGCGGGGCCAGGCCTTGTCCTCTTCTTGGTCCATTTATCAGGTCGGAAGCTCAAGGTTGGTCTGGCTTGGCTGGGGCCAAGTTCTCTGTGCTCATCCTCCCCACCCCAGGCCCTCTGACCCTGTGAAATGCGCCAGGAAGGGTGGGGACAGGAAGGGGATAGTGGGTCTCAGTGATTGCCCTGGGCACTGTCAGCGCTCAGGATTTATGCCTGTGTTCCCAGGCTGGCCACCAGGCCGACGCCCTCGGGCCGGCTGAGCCCAAGGTGGTCGGAGGAGCAGGAGCAGAAGCCCCCTGCCATGGTGCCCGAAGTGAATACAGCCCGCCCCTGCCGGCCACGTCCTGAGCCTCCTCCACCGAACGGGCATCTTAGGACTACCCTCGGGCCTGTCACGTAGTGTGTCCACAGCACATCTGCTCACGTCCGGCCTGCAGGGTGCACTGGGTGTCTGGGTCTGCCTCGACCCCTCCCTGCTCGTTATACTAGCCACCCCCATTTTCTTTTGGGGAGCTCCCACCCTCATCCACATGGTCTTAGCGACACTGTCCCCTGCATACCTTCTGGCCTGTCCCTTCAGGATGGGGCTTAAAAAAGAAGGCTTCTCGGGCCTCCCTGGTGGCGCAGCGGGTTGAGCGCTGCACTGTGAAGCATGTGAGGCACAGCAGCGCGAGTTTGATCCCCAGCCAGGGAGGGGACCCACATGGCGCAGCAGACCTCTCCTGCCTCGCCCGCTGCTCCCCTCAGCAGTGTACTTCAATCAGTCTGGCTGTTCTGCTCCCCGCTCTGTCTCTGGTGAATCCTCTCACCTCCCGCGCCTCTGGCCTGTACCCCAACTCTTGTATGCATTAAAAAAAAAACTTTAAAAAAAAGAAAGGAAAAAAAAGGAAGGCTTCTCAACAGGTGGCCTCAGGAGCCAGCCCTGACTCGGATGGGTGAGGAGGAGGGGAGAGGGGCTTTTAGGCATTTTGCTGGCTGCAAACTGAGTTCCAGAGGTCCCGGCGGAAGGGACAGAATGGGGGCAGGTGAGCAGCCAGCTTAAGGTGGGCCAGGGATGCCCAGGAGATGGTGGCGGCGAGAAACCCGGCGTAGCCAGACACTCCACTCGTTCAAACCCTCCTGAGTCCTACCTGCTGGGCCCTCAGAACATTCCAGAATCCGACCTCTTCTCCAGCCTCTGCTGCCACCAGCCTGGCTCCAGCCAGTCTCGTGTCTCACCTGGATCACTGCGGTTGCCTCCTCTCTGTTCCCTTTGCCTCCTTCTCTCCCAGCCCCCTCCTGTCCTCACCAACCTTCTCACGGAGCTGAGCAGGTAAGCACCATTCCTGCTCTCAGGCCCTCCCCACCGCCCAGCAAAAGTCAGATTCCTCACTTGGTCTCCTGCCCTCAGTAGCTGCCTGCCTGCCTCACCTTCCTCACGGCCTCTGCACATGGGCTGAGGTGCTCCTCACGGTTCCCACCTCAGGGCCTTTGCACTTGCAGCCTCCTGGAGCAGATCACCTCCAGGTGTGTATGAAACTCCTTCCTTCCTTCAGGTCTTTTCTCAGCTGTCCCCACCCCAGATAGGCTCCCGCCCACATCTGCACAAACCCTCCGCTCTCACCCCTGCCCTTCCTTACCTTTTACCCTTTCTGTTTGCTCACTGATATTATTGTCTATATTTCCTGTGCGATTCCTGCCTGGGGGTGCCGGGCAGAGAGCCCCTGAGGTGTGGCAAGTGCCGCAGCAGGGGAGCAGCAGGGGCCTGCAGAGACTCCGAGCAAGCTGCTGATGCTCTCTAGGTCTCAGTTTCCCCTCCCGTACCCTGAGGCCTGGGCGCTCCCTGTGGCATAACCAGCCTGCTTGTGTGATGAGGGTAATTCTGTGTCTTCCTTTGTCCTGGAAGAGGGGTTGCCATGGAAACAGAAGCTCCAGCAGAGGGAGCGCTGGTCTCCCTTTGTTAGACCCTGGGCGGGCCTGCCTTCCAGGTACCCAGCAGCAGGAGTTCCGTGCTTGGTAGGAGCCAGTGGCTGAAACTTGGGGGTCCCAGCCTAACCATTCTTTTGACCCTCCAGCTCCCACTTTGTGAAGCAGATCATGAAAAGGTAGCAGTGGCTAACCAGGGCCACTGAGACCCAGGGCCACGACCCCAACCCACTGTAGCTGTCAGCTGGCTCCTTTCTCTGCATGCCCAGCCCTGGCATTTCCCTCCATTCTCAGCTCTGCTCTGAGAACATCAGTGCTGAGTCCACCTCCCTGTCCCCACCGCCCCTGGGCTTGGTGGGCTCCTGAGCATCACTGGCTGCAATGATAGTGCACACGTGGCACAGCTGCAGATAACCCCTCTGCTCCCGGTGCCCCACAGGGCCTGCGAGCTGCAGGAAGGCGGACCTGCTGGCACAGCTAGGGGTGGGGTGGCTGAATTCCTGCTCCTGCCTCCCCAGGACAGAGCAAGGTCTGTGACCCCCAGGCTCAGGGTGTGGTCACGCTCTTCCTGTCCACTGCCTGCTGTAGGGGTGTGGAACGGGGTTCTGCCCTGGTCTCTCTGGAAGGATCAGGCCCCCCTTACCTGTGACCAGCAGGTGATGAGGCTCAGCCCACCAGGGAACCGCTGACTGCCCTCCACCCCCCACTGCAGCTGTTGGCCCTGAGCTGCTCCCTGCCCGGTTTGGGGAGCCTCTTTCCTTCCTTCTAGGCTCGTCCCTGCCGAGCTGGCCCCCATCCCGGGTTCAGAAGAAAGGGCCAGCCTAGCCCAAGGTCAGCGCCAGAGCCGCAGGCCAAGAGCTGCCACCAGAGGGCGCTGCGGCACCGCGGGATGCTCTCGGCTTGCCTGGCCCTAGGGTCTTCTGGGCTCCTCTGTGCCTTTGGTCTGGCCACTCACTGCTCCTTCGAGCCCCGCATCCCTCTCTCAGCTTCCCTCTGGTGCTGGGGGTGAGCGGATACAGTGTTGGAGGGCTCCCGCCCAGGAAGCTGCCGGCCACGTGTATGTTTCAGGAGTGGCAGCGGGACAGAGGTTTCAGGGTGCCTTGAATCTAATGTGTGCCCGGAGACGTATGGGCAGGAACGTTTCCGCAGCGAGGCGAGGTCACCGGAACATCTCCCTTAAGGCGTTAACAATCTATACTCTGTCTATAATATGGCAGCTTTCAGATCTCAGCTGCACAATCGTGGACCTGGCGCTTTCTGGATTCAGGTGCAGCGTAGGGTGCCGAGACTGGAGTCTGCCACTTACCAGCTCTTAATGTGGGCAGGTCGCTTCACTTCTCTGTGTCTCGGCTTTCTCACCTGTGAGATGGGATTGCAGCGACATCAGCCTCACAGGGCTGTGGGGCGGACTGGCTGCGCAGTGCAGGCTATGCCTCTGTGAAGTGACTGTTCACACTCACTGCAGCCTGTTTGCTCAGAAGTCCAGGGACTTCCAACTGGAAGTGCAGAGAACTGTGAAGCTGAGAGATGTAGATGTCTGAACCTGAGAGCTGGGAGCATCAAGCAGACATTTGGCCCAGAATTTTCTCTTTCTGGGAAGAAAAGGGAAATAAGAGGCCCTGGCAGGTTGAGCTACAGAGGTGAAGTTTTTGCCAGGCCAAGACCATGGCCTTGGAGAAGCTAACAGATGTTTTTATTGTGTGAATGACTCTATCAGGTCACATTACCAAAGATCTATGCTTGCACAAAGGAAAGGGATGTCCATCTCTGCTTTGCTCTTCTCTGCGTTCCCTGGCTCCTGTGCTCAGCTCCAGTGGGCTCTGAGATGGATAGAATACTTGGCGCCCCATCCTCGAGGAGATGGAGTGGTGCAGCTTGGAGGAGCACAGCCTTGGGGGTTCCAACTTCTGTCTCTAATTCTCTTCAGGAGCAGGAAGAGCAGGGGGTCCATGGGCAGGACCGGGGGTCTGGGGAAGACAGTACCCAAACTTGTGATGGATACTCCATCACGAGGGTGAGCAAGTTGGGATGGCCATTGGGAACATTCGCGAACTTACTGAAAGTCATTACTGCTCCCTACTGTGTGTCAGACACTGGCGTTGTTACAGCTTTTCTAGAGGAATGTACAGTCAACACATGTAGGCAGTTAAATTAAAAACAGAATGAGGTGGTGACCAGTAGGAAAAGGACAATTAGAAGTTGGGGGCAGAGGAATGAGGGGGCTGGTTTGGACAGAGGAGATGTCCTAGGACAGGAGACTGGCTGGTGAGGAGGTGACTAGCAAAGTGTCCCAGGGAGAAGGACCTGCAAGGGTGAAGGACAAGAAGTAATAATGTGCTAGCGAGACCGGAGTGGGGTGAGTGAGCCTGGCAGAAGATCTGTGCCCACACGCTGGCACCCTTGCCAGCTGTCGGGTCTAGACACCCCTTCTCCCTGCAAGCTCCCTCCCAGGTCCCGCATGCATCAACTCTACCAACCACACGGGGGCGACAGAGACACAACTGAGAGGAAACGGAGATTGAGGGTAGCATCTGAGGGTTGTGGGGGGGCTCAGGATTTTATTCCTGGCCCCAGCGGGGCTAGGTGGAGGGCTCCCTCTTCACTGCTCTGACCCACCTTGCTGCCCTCTCCTCCAGCTACTCCCACCTAGCCAGCCACTGCAGGCCTGCTGACCCCAGCTCCACCGCCACCAGCAAGTTTCCATGGGCCTTGATACGTGTGACATGGGACGGGGCGGAGTCTGCTTCCTCGGGGCACGCGTGGGTCTCGGTAGATTGCCTCCTGTGCGGCCTTGGGCAGCTCGCTTGCAGCCTCCGAGCCTGTTTCCCCATCTGTAAAGTGGGCACATGAGGTGGGGCAGTGGCATGGGAGCCCCAGGCAAGGAAGCAGACAGAATGCAGAACTGGCCCGGTGTCAGCACAGAACCGTTATGATGACGAGAAGGAGTGATGGTGATTGCATGACAGTAACACTGACGTGTCGGGGTGTGGAGCCTAGAGACCTGGGGGCTTGCAAACACCAGGGGTTACCAACCTGTGCATGTGAGGAAGCCCCTCTCTCTCCAAAGCTGCGTGTCCATTGGACAGAAGGGGACACTGAGGCCCAGAGAGGGCTGGCAACACGGCCAAGGTCCCCCGGTGGCAGGCATGGGGTTAGAATCTGGGGGGTTGGCTCCCTGGCCACAGTTTACCCCCACTCCCAGTCCCGGCCACCAGCCCCGTCACTTCTTCCCAGAGATCTGCAGTCTGCCTGCTCACCCAGGGAGGCCGCCCTGCCTGGCGAGCTAGTTCCGGTGCGGAGAGACAGGGCTCTGCCCTCTGAGGAAGGCGTTGTCGGGGCAGGGCGGGTGCTCTCAGCTGTACCCCTTGAGTTCCTTTTTCTTCCCCAAGGCCCCCTGGGTCAGGCGAAGACCTGGAAGCTATGGTCTCGGGACCCCGGTCCCGCCTAGTCTTTGAGTCCCCAGAGCTTGCTACTGCAGCTGACACCCCTCATTTCCAGTGGAGCCTGGCCAGGGAGCACCTTGATTGTGATGTTTTTGGGGGTGTATGAGGTGTTTCTGGGGGTGAGCGGCCCAGGGGAGGTAGTGGAGGTGACACTGGCCATGGGGTTTGGGGCAGGGAAGGGAAACTCCCCCCATTGGGGTGAAGTCCTCCTGGCTGGTGCCCTTTTCCCCGGCGAAGGGAGGAAGTGGTCTCTCATGCCCCCTTCTCTCCACGTCCTGGTGAAACACCGCGGCCTCTTGGAATAATTCCTCCAAAACCTCGAATACCTCCAGCGTCTCCCAGGGTATTTTTCTTGTGGTTAAAGTGGTATTTACAGTGAAAACAGCTATTGAAGCGAATCGTGAAAATAATGTCAGTGTTTCCACTTTTGACAAAAACGGGAAGGCAGGTGCTTTCTTGTCCGCGATAAGCGCATCTGCTCCCGCAATAATTACTATTTGAGATAATTATGAAAAAGAATTTAAATACTTAAGGCATGCACAGGGGCCAGGACAACTTTCTTTAGCCTTATTCATAATTTCTCCTGCAAGTTGGAGTCTTGTCTTGACGGGGCCGTGGGAGGGGTGCAGGGAGGTGGTAGGCAAGCTCAGACCCCAAGACCTATGGGGCCGCTCCCAGCACGCGGGCAGGGTGGGGTCCCAGGCGGCGTGTGGGTCTTGGGGCAGACACATCTGGCTCGATGAAGGACAATTACTCTGTGCCTCAGTTTCCTTACCGCTAAAATGGGACTAATAATTGGGGCCCTTAGAGGACTGTTTGGGAAATCAAAGCAGGCAATGTCGGCGGGCACTCGCCAGGGAGGCTGACCACGTGCTCGCTGGCTCCTGCCTGGGCCGAGGAGCCCCTGGCTGGCTTCTCTGCTCCGTTACCCAGCGGTGAAAGCCCAGCGCAAGGAGCACCCCAGAGAGCTTGCATTCTGTCCTCCCGCCCAGCCTTCTCTCTGGGCTGCAGCATTCGGAGAGGAAGCGTGCAGGGTGGGGAGCCAGTCCGGAGCCCAGTCCCTGTCCCAGGTGGGCTGGGCGCAGGCCACGGCTCAGACCTGCGGCAGATCCGCCTCTGCCTGGGTTCCCCGGGTGGGGCTGCGCTGGACCGCGGAGGAGGCAGTGTTGTCTCTGAGGTGTCCAGCTGCACTGGGGGCCGTCTGCCCTGGGCGCTGCAGAAGGGGCAGAGCTTGGGCTGAGGACCCCAGAGGACTTAGGGTTGGGGCATATCAGAGACCAGAGGCCGGGTCCAGGAAGAGGTGAGGAGGGGGGGCCAGGCGTGAACCAAGACTGACGAAGCACCCACAAAGCTCAGAGACAGGAGGGCCTGGCCCAGGCTCCCGCTGATGCCCTGGGCAGAGCCACGGAGCTGTGGGACCCCTAAGGACAGAAAGGAGGAAGGGGGCTGGGCTGGGTGACCTTGGGGAAAGAGGGTTCTGGATGTATTGGAACAAAAATCAGAGGAGCCAGTGCTCACAAGACCAGCAGGAGCTCAGTTCTGTGCTGGCCCTGCCCTGACTCTTCCTCGCCCTTAATAGGGCCACGCCTGCCCCTGCCTCACTTGGCACATCTGTGTGGTGAGAACACCGGACTGTGAGTGAGCACACCCAAGGGTGACGGCCTGAAGCAAGACAGTGGATTCTCTCTCTCGTATTTACGCCCAGAGGTAATGGTGTAGGTCTGGTGTGGGGATCAGCCTCCTTTTAGCTTCTGGTTCTAGCAACCGAAGGTGACTCAAGACTGCCAGGGTTCCAGCCATCACATCTGAGTTCTAATGGCAGAATGGAGGAAGGAGGGAAGGAGAAAGGGCAAGTGTGGATATTAGGCGTCTGGCGGCTCCTGGAGTTGGTGCTGGCCGCTGTTTCTTACATCCCACTGGTCAGCGCTTAGTCATCCAACCATCCCCACATGCCAGAGGGACTAAGGAGCTAAGAGGGAGAAGGAGGTCTGCATTCTTCTTTTTCTGCTGAAAATCAGAGGATATAGGGGAAGACGGTGCTGGGCTTCTTGGGGTGTCCTGCTGGAATGGTCTCGTGGGATCTTTGGCTCTGATTTCTTGAAGGGAGTGAGCACCTGGAAATGTACAATTTGCCGTGGCCCAGACTGGCAAGAGCAGAATGTGGGCTAAACTGAAGTAGACAAGTTTTCAAAATTCTAAGCTTCTTCTGTGAGATTCTAGCATTTCCGAAGGGACTGTCGGTGCGCCTGTGTGCTGAGCAGGCTCTGCTCAGGCAGCAGACTTGGGGCTCTCCAAGAGGCGGGGACTGGAGGCGCCCCACGGTGGGCCGAGCCGATGGCCGGGGGCTGCTCCCTTAGCTCCTGGAATCCACTCGTGCGGCCTGTCTGCACACGTGCCTGGTGTGCGCCGGGGGCCGCGGGGGCAGCGGAGGGGCCCAGGAATGCCTGCTCTTTTCGAGGCAGAGCTGTCTGCTCCGGGCCCAGGTCTGCGCCAAGGCCGGCAGGGGCAGGGGGGGCGCCCGAGAGCAGCTCCAGGCGGCCGGGTCAGAGCTGGAGCAGCCATCTACCGCCTCCTGGCTCAGGTGTGTACTCTTGGTGACTCTGCCAAGACTGTCCCAGGCCCCGGGACACAGCAGAGGAGCTCCTGCCCCTGGGGACCCCCAGGCGGTGATGAGACACGAGAGCGAAGGGTCTTAGGAAGGACTGGGGAGCAACACGCAGCAGGCAGCGGGCAAGGGTGCCGGTTTAGACACCTCTGGCCAGGGGAGGGTGCCTGCATGCGTGCCTGCGCTGGAGCCTCTGATTAGGGAAGGAGTGGAGGAGTGGGCCTCCTCAGCATCTGGGGGGTGTGCCTGGAGAGAGCGCAGCCCAGGCCAGGACCCTGAGGCAGGTGGTGCCTGGGGTACTTGACCTAGGGAACGGGTTAGGGTGGAGCAAGCTGGCTGAGGGGCGCTGGTGGGAGATGAGGTCAAGGAAGCCACGGGGCTCTGTGGTTTGGGGCCTTGACTTGGGCTGCAACAGGAGCCCGAGAAGGCCTGAGCGATGGAGGGGTGTGAACTGACCTAGCATTTCATAGGGTGGTCCCTGGCTGCAGTGGGAGAACGTAGGTGCAGCCATTGTTCAGCTCACACATCTTTGCTCACCGATGATTCTCTTGCTCCTGCCTCCTTCGGGTTTCCGTTCCCTCAAGATGGCAAAGTGGCTGCAGCAGCTCCCAACCTCACTCGCGGGCTTTCTAGCAAGCAGGGGTTTTGGCCTTGGCACAGACTGGGTCGGAGCTATGCCAGTTTCTCCGGGCAGGGACCTACCATGATCTGCTATGTCCTTCTCTGAGTCATCTGGACCAACTGTTGAGGCAGAGGGGGCAGGGGACGTCGCAGACCAGCCCTGGAACTAGGGGGCTCATTACTCGAGCTCCATCCTGCAGAGAATAAGCTGGGCCACTTGTGGACCCCTCCCCTCCCAGAATCTGGAGAAGACCAGAGGTGAAATAGGACCGTGGAGCTCCAGGGAGCCCAGAGGCATCAGCAAATTGCCCTGCGGCTGGGACAGAGGCTCCAGGTGGGGGCCAAATTACCTGCACTGCTGACTGCTCCCCGGCGCTCGGCTGTGTTTGCATCGGCCCCACCCGGCTCTCTGTGCAGGGCCCTTCTTCAGCCCGCACCTGGGTTCTGTCTGAACCTCAGTATTGTCAGGGACTTTATATAAAATCTCATGAGTTTTCTATAACATTCAGTTGTTATGTAAACATCTGGATTTGTTGCCTTTCTGGAAAACAGTATGTCAACAATAACAACCCAAGAAGCCCCTACGACCTATGGTTTCTCTTAGTGATGGGCACCCATCTTTTGATGAGGGCCATGCTCTTTATTTGCCTCAGTCCCCACTACCCCCTACAGTCTGCCCAGCCAGAGCCCTTCTCTCACTTCTCTCCTGTTGCTTGCCTGCTGCTCGGACCTTGATTTTGCAGTCTTATCTGGTTCTCACCTCTTAGCACCTCCCAGATTACCCTATCAGATGCCCTCAAATGGGTGGTCCTGGCTACAGACCCCTGCCCTGGAGAAGCCATGGGGTCCTGAAAGCATGCTAGAAGGACATCAGCCCCCTGGGGCCCTGAGAGGCCAGAGCACTGGCACAGCTCGCCAGTCTCAGGCCTGGAAGACCGGCTGTCCCTGAGTCCCCCACTGGTCCCGGGTGGGGCAGGTATGAACCCCAACCTTCAGCGTGCTGCTCCCTTCGATCACTATAACCTCCAGCACAGACTGCCCCTTCTGGGCCTTGGTGATGGAACGGGCTGGGAGAGATGTTCTCCAAGAGGCTTTCCAGCCCAGACCCTGCGTTGGAAGTCGTACGT
This sequence comes from Galemys pyrenaicus, assembly GCA_019455555.1. Taxonomy (NCBI): domain Eukaryota; kingdom Metazoa; phylum Chordata; class Mammalia; order Eulipotyphla; family Talpidae; genus Galemys; species Galemys pyrenaicus. Next base: position 7,495,947 of record JAGFMF010011663.1, on the reverse strand, counting down.
GCTGGACTCTAAACCTGCTTCCATTTGATACCCCCCGCCTCTGCTCTTTCCCATCTGGAAAGGGTGTCATTGTCCCCGTGACGCTGTCTTCACATGGTTGCTTTAAGTGTGATACCGGCCCTGAATATGCTACTAAATATCCAGGGAGGAGGCACTTAGCATTTGTTAAGCACCTGCTGTCTGCCAGGCTCTTGTTCCACTGTCGAGAGGGGAACCCCACGGCCACCCTGTGAGCTGCCCTGATGGGCTGGGAGGTGAGGGGGTTTGAGGGAGGGGGCTGCCTCACACCTGCAGCCAGCTCGGCCAGGTGAGCTGCTGGGGGAGCCCGTCTGAGCTTGGTGACGGTGCCGGCGCTCACTTGCCGCTGCGGTGAGCCTGGCGGCTCCAGTCTGACTCTGTCCGGGGGTGGGAGGCTGCCGGTGGGTTGATCTGCTGCTGGGCGGGCTGCCGGGAGGGGCAGGCAGGAAGACAAGGGGCCTTGGACCTGCCAGGAGGTATTGATTCTGGGCACCCGGCACTGCTGGGACCCGGCCAAGAGATGAGGTCATGAAGGACGGGGTGGTGACTCCAGGCTGCAGCGTCCCGGCCGATGATGTGAGTGCCAGGCTGGGGGATCTCTGCCTAGAAGACTCAGCTCTCTCCTTCCTGCTCCTTGAAGCCTTACTCCCACATGTGGCTACCGGGGAGGTGAGGCCTGTTGTGCTGTGCGACCTGGGGAGAGCCTCAGCCCCTGTCCGGGCCCCCTCATGGGACCCCACGTTTCCACGGGCACCTAGCAGGGACGGACCAGTCCCCGCCCTAGTTCTTGGTCTCTGGAGGGCTGGGTGGGAGGCCGGGGTTCCTGGGGAGTCATAAAGCACTGCCATCCACAGCTTCCAGCAACTTCCCCACTAGTTCGTAGGGACAGGCGGCGGATCTCTCCCCGCCTGCCACTGTTCGTTCCTCAGCGCCAGAGCTGGAGTGTGCAGTGGGGTACCGGACCCCCAGCCGCACCCTACAGGCCGTGTGGGCTCTGGGAGTCTGCTTAACCTTTCTGTGCCCAGTTGCCCCTCGGGAGACTGTGCTGAGGGGAGGCCGGAAGTCCCGCTGGGGCCTGGCGTGAGACAGGAGCCAAGCTGTTGAGCGCACGGCAGACGTCTGGCTGTTGGCACTGACTGTGACTAGCTCAGGTCCTCTGGAGTTGTCTCCTCCCGCTCTCTGCGTCCTCTTGTTCACTCTGAGCCATCACAGTCACTTCGCAGGGCCTCCACATGCTGCCTCAGGGCCTTTGCACCTGCTGCTCGCTCTCTGGCATCTGTCCCCTTGGATGGCCACAGTTTGTTTCTGTCGCCCCAGGCTGCCCTGGCTCACACAGACCTGCCTGTGCCCGTGCCTTTGTTATCCCGGCTCGTCTTCATCACCGCACTCCCACTTTTGAAATGTGTCTCTCATCCATTTGTTCACTGGCGTGAAGTCTGGCTCTTTCCGGGGCAGCCGGGGAAGACAGCAGGGCAGACGCTGGCAGGCCAGTTAACGAGAGGCTGCGGGGATCCTGCGGGGCCCCCGGGGCCCACCCGCTTGCTTCCTCGGAGCCTGCAGGACGCGGGCATGGCTCGCCTGCCCGAGGAGGAAGCCGCTCCGGTCCGAGAGGTGCTCGGGCAAGATCCGGACGCTCTGGGAAGACGTCCGGCTTTGCCTGAGTCAGGACCACTTCCGAGCTCCCGTGGTGCCAGCGTTTTCGGCTTCGCCTCTTAAAAATTAAGGTCTTCTAGCTCGACTGGGATGGAACTGACAGAAAAACTAAGCTGCATCGACTGTACGCTGTGACGCTTCGCGCACGCATGGAAGCTCGTCCGTCTGGCCCCGGGCACGCCCGTCAGCTCGCGCTGGTTCCGGTGACAATACTCACCCTACTCGCAGCACGCACAGGGCTGCTCACTGGCATCGTCACGACGTTCTCGGCCCCAGGCCTTTCGCCAGGCTCCCCCGCTGCCGCACCGGCCCCTGGTGACTGCTTCTCGACTGCTTCTGAGTCTGACGCCTATCTTTTCCGTTAGGATTGCACATGGAGGTGAGACAGTGCGGCGTTTGTCTTTCTCTGCGGGCCTTATTTTTATTTCCCTTAGCATAATGTCCTCAGCCTCCATCCAGTGGCCCCAAATGGTGGCTTTTCTTCTTTTCGTGGCTGAGCAACGCACGTGTGTGTCATCGTCCTTGAGGGGAGGGGCACTTGGGTCGTCTCACGTCCCGGCTGTGCTGACCAGAGCAGCAGTGCCGCGGAGGCGCAGAGTCCTCTTCGGCTCCGGCTCCCGCTCCCTCCTCTGGGCCTGCCCGCGTGGGGCTTGCTAGACCACGCCCTTTCTCCTCGGCTGCTGGAGGACGCGCCATCCCGCCTTCCAGCTGGCTGCGCCTGTTTACCTTCCCAGCGCGCCCGCCCAGGGCTCCACGTCTGCATTTTCGCAGCCAGGGTGAGCTGCTGTCCCCTGCCTGGAGCAGTCTGACCGCCGTGCCCCCTCGTTGGAGCCGGAGAGCTGAGTGGACGCGGAGGGGCACGGTGGCCTGCCCAAACCCCCCGCGCTGGTGACTGGACCAGACCTCCTGCCCTTGGGCCTGTCCACTGGCCCCTTAGAATGTCCTCTGGGGTGTGGGGGAGGCTAGAAGAGGGTGGGAGCCCCCGCACCAGGCAAGACAGGGTGGGTCTATTTCCCCAACCCCACGAGGACCCCCTTTCTGCAGCGGGTGGCCCTGTGGGCAGCGGCAGGAGCTCCCTGCTGTTGCCAAGAGCCAGCAAGTGGGAATTCGGGGTGAAGGAGAAGCTCGCCAGCATCATAGAGCCCCACTTGAACCTTGGAAGGGTTCAGCTCAGCTCTCGCCTGAGGTCCGATCAATCTTTTGGGCCACCATGTTTCTGGGGCCCCTTGTTCCCCATGGGAGAGGAGCCAGGAGGAAAAAGACCCAGTGCTAAATCTTTTTTCACAGTTTGAGGATTCCTTGAATGGTTTCGATTGAAAGATAAATGGGGGTTCAATCATTAAACAAGGGTTACACGCACTGGGCTCCTGTCTACAGCCATCTCACGGATGGGAACTGAGACTCCATGCACTCGGCAGGCCCTTTCCCAAGAGCGCTGGGAGCGGGGAGCCGGCCCGGTGCCCGCCGTCCGGTGCTCGGGCTTGTGCGACAAGTGCCTGGCCTCGCGCCTGCCCTGAGCATCGGTGATGTGGTGTGGGGGCACCCCCATCCCGCTCTCTGAACCCACAGTCACCTTCAGTGAAACCAAATGTCATTTCTGCCTTGCCAGAAAGGACAGATGAGTCAGGTTGGCGGCGAAGGGACTGACGCAGTTCCCCAGCCGATTCCGTCATCCTTTTGTGCCTTGAATGAAATTCCTGCTCGGTACGTGCCTCTCAGAGAGAAAAAAAGAACACAGGGTAAAGAACCTAGGGAGATGAATTGACCCTGATAGTATCAAAGAGTTCACTTCTGAGTTCATTCCTGAGCTGTCAGGGACTGGGAGACTTTCTGTAAGCCATAAATAACGCATTTTAATAACGGGACTTTGATTCCTCTCTGGGGGCTGAAACTGTATTGTGATTCGGGTGGCAACTTGTCGGGCGCCAATGTGGGGTTTCTCCAGCACTTATTAAGGGATTACATATTTGGGGCATGCTCAGGTCTTCATGGTCTACTGCAAAACCATCCTGCCGAAAATGCTTTTGACCCGAGGAAATGGACTTTCGGTGGAAAACAATTTTTTCCACTTCTCAAGTTCATTGTTTCCCAGTTTCACCCTGAATTTGGATGAAAGTCCGTATTAATTGACCGCCCCCTCCCCGACCTTGCGGTGGCTGTATGACTCAAAGACGACTCCCACCTGTGGCCTCATGGCTCAGGCCACTGCGGGGCTCAGAGTCTTGGGAGAGGAGAAGCCCTTGTTAGACGACCTTCAGGGTCAAGTTCTGCCCAGACCCGGCTCCATCTGGAAGCTGTCTCCAGATGCTCGTGGTGGCCACCGACCTGCTGTGTGATCATGGACAAGTCACTTGATGTCTCTGTGCCGCTTCTCCTCCGCTGTTGAATGACCTCAAGCCCAGTGTCTGTGGTTCGATGCCCTTTGAGGAAGAACTGTCTCCTCTTCTATAAAATGGGGCTAATGATTCACCTCTTGACAAGAGACCTTGGTTTCTTTTCAAGAAACTGCAGACAAAGCCCCAGTGAAGACAGACACAGAGTTTGTAACTGCCCTGAAACGAAAGGACTTTTGTACTGCTTTCCACTCCAACACCTGTATGTCTCTTTATTCTGTAAAGGATGAAAGAGAAAATCGTAACGGTCCGTGGTAAATGTTGCTATTTATCTCCCCAGCATTGCACTTCTCCTTTGCTCAGTAAGAGGACTTGCACCGTGCTAGGCCTGGGTCAAGAGCTATACTTCTTAGCTATACTTCCCTTGCACAAAAGGCAGTCATGGGCCTGTCCCAGTCATTGATTTCAAAGCTGAAGTTGCTGGGAAGGTCTTCTAGAAAACTCCTTTTGCTACTCATCCTCTGGCAATTCTTTTCCTGTTCACCTGGGATATGGATGTAATGTTGGATCTCTGCAGCTACTTTGTGAGCATGAAGACAAAGGGCCCACCCAAAGAAAAGCAAAGTAGGATGAGGTGGAGACCAAGTCCCTGAGAGTAGATGGAGTAGCTGCCTAGGTTTGTTCTGTATCCCTGCCGGCTCCTAGCTGTAAGAGAGAAACCACTGTCGTGTTTTAAGCCAGTTATTTAGATTTTCTATGAAGTACATACCACCAACAAATGAAATGACAAATGAGAATTGTGGGCAAGGCCAAATAAAACTCTTACTCGAGATCAAGTCTCAGGAGAAAGTATAAATGCCACTTGGACCACAGAATTCTAGTTTTAAAACCTGACATTCAAATTTGGCTCTGAGCTTCCTAATAGCCAAGTAAAGAAGGGAACACCAACGTTGACATAACTCATTGTCCCTCAAGAGGGAATATTGAAAAGCTGCATCCCAGAGTTTCCCCCAGTACCTGGGCCCAGGGCCTGATGGAATAAGCACCTGATGAATATTTCTCAGATGTTATTAACTCTCTTGTTTATGTAGAATATAAATAGACCCTCACACTCTTCTCTGGTGGCCACATTAATTTGAAGTAAGTTGTTGATATATGTCCTTTCTATGCTGTACCTATCACGGGGCCGCTTCAGAGGTGTGCTAGAAAAATGGACCCTTTTGCCCCCCACCTATCGGTGCCCCTCCAAAGCCTCTGCAGGCCAGCAGTCCACAGGGGAGTTTGGGCCCCTCCCTGCCACCTCTGGACAGCTTCTGTCTGTGCCCCATCACATCTTGACTCCTTCTCTCTTCCAGCTCCTTCTGACAGCCACCAGCCCTGCCTTTCTGACACACACACGTCTGAAAAGCAAAGCCCACCTGCATTTCCCAGCCCCTGTGTCCTGATTCTTTTCTCCCATCATAGCCAGACTTCCTGATTGCACAGGCTGTACCCTACCCGCACTTCCTCTTCTCCCACTTCCTGCATTCATTGCCAGATCCAAGGAGCTATTTGCTGTACTTACTGTACTTGATCTCCACTCGTTCATTCTACAAATTCTGGCTACTTTCTGTAGGCAGACACGCTTTTAAGCACTGGGGATACAGGAGGGAACAGACAGACTCAGCCCGGCCCTGGGGGGTGGGGGTGTTCGAGCTGACCATCATGTGCAGCCTAGGCACCCCGAGTGTGCTGCCCGTGCAGGCCATACCCCCCAGCACAGGCTCTGGTGGGAGCTGCGGAGGGACTGTGTGGTGCACGGGAGCCGCGACGGTCCCGCCGGGGAGGCGAGCAGAAGCGAGTGAGCTCACATTTGCTCACATTCGGGAAGCCTGTTCGAGGTAGCGCCACAGCAGGTCCCGGAGGTGGAAAGAAGCTCAGCTCGTCCAACAGCCAGAAAGGAGGCTGCGTCTCAGACAGCAGGGGGAGAGCTGTCGAGGGGAGGGTAGAGAGGTGGGGTGCGGTCTTTGGGGCCTCAGCGGTGGCTGTGAACGGAAGACGTTGCCTCTTCCTGAGGGAGAGGACACAGGAGCCAGGGCAGAGTGTGGAGAGGAGGGGCGGGAACTAGCTCCCGTTTTCTCAGGTCCCCTCCGGCCGCTTTGGGAGAACACAGGACCAGGGAGAGCATGGGTGGCTGCAGCGCCCTAGCAGCTCAGACGCCTGGTGGGCGCAGGTGGGAGGCGGTGGGGAGGTGGGGCCTGGGGGCACTCACAGTGCAGGCAGGAACCATGGCTTTGCTGTCTGGCAGCATCCTACAAGCCGCGCCCTCCAGAAAGGCTTTCTGCAGTTATCTCCTCCTTGCTCTGACCTCACTCTGTGCCCTCTCAGTTTCCTCCATCTCTCAGGTGTCGGTGTCCCAGGAGCCTGTCCTCATCTCTTACTGTCCACGGCTTCCTTGGCTCCTCCCACATCACCGCAGTCCCTCAGCCACTGAGGCCGTCCTGCCTCCTTTCAGGCCCCTCGCCCCCTCACCACTGTCACCGCCAGCTGGCCCCCTGGCCTCCCTGCCGCCAGCCTCTCGCCACCCTCCTCCACATCCCTTGCCCTGCACCTGAAGTGGGTCCTTCCATGCTCTGGCGTCTTCTACTCCAACCTGCTGGCGCCAGGAGGCCGTGCCCACCAGCAGCTCTGTGCGCCTCCAGTCCAGGTCCCCTGGGCCACGTGTCCACAGGCTGTGCTCCCACGCCTCGCTCTTGCCAGACTGCACCTGTGTGCCTTGCCCACCTGCACGCTGACTCACCTCGAGCGAGAATCACGTAGTGTGCTTTGGGCAAGCAAGCTATCCAGCGAGAACATTTGCTTTTACCTGGAGATTGGGGGGTCGGGTGGGTTCAGGGGCCCAGCAGAGACACCAAAGCCCTGGTCTCCCCGCCCCCCCCAACCCCAGGCCTTCAGGTGTGCTCACTTCCCTGCGGCTGGGGCTTCGCCAAGTGGCACCGAAGCACCACCAGCTCTCTAAAGCTGAAGCAGGACTCGAGAGTGGGGTGCAGAGGGATGCACCCCTCACATGCGTCCAGGAGCCTCCAGCAGACGCCCTCGAGTCACACGGCACCCGACCAAACAAGGCTCTGATGTGCGTGTCTGTGGCCAGCGGGCGTCCTCACCCCTGAGAACCTGCTTCTCAGCATCGTCGGGAACCGGGTCCTGTCAGTGAGCAGGAGGGAGGGGCGGGTTGGTGTGGGCACCCCAGCGAGCAGCATGTGGGGTCAGCGCACACGCCCTGCCTGTACTGTCCACCCAGCCCCACCTCCACCCCTGAGTGACCACCTCAGGTCGCCACTGGCCCAGCTCAGCCGTTCCAGCCCTCATGTCCGTCCTGCTGAGCTTGGCGCCATCATCCTCGATGGCGGAGCTGGAAGCTGAGGCCCAGGCAGAGAGCGTCAGAGAGGAGGAGGGCCTGGCCCAGGTTCCCTGCAGCATTTCTCCCGAGGTGGGCTGGCCATAGGCCTTCCTGCCGCGACGGCAGAGTTGCCTGTCTGCGCTGGCCACAGAGCCCGGGCAGGCGCCAGCGCCTCTGGGACCGACTTGTCACTGGAATGGCCACACGCGTGTGCTGGCCACTGCTGTGTAGACGCCGCCCCAGGACCAGGACTTCCTGCGGTGGACAGACAGACAGGCGACAGACAGACGGCCTCAGTGCGTGAGCGGGAGCTGGCCACTCTCTGGCCTGGGAGGGGTCCAGCGAGGGCTTGTACCTGGGCAGGTAGGGGTGGGGCTGGTTGTCTCAAAGCATGAGGCAGTCCCTGGCCCCTGTGAGCCCCAATATTTTGCACTCCCGACTTAAGTGCCCCCACTAGGCTTGGAGCCTGGACATTCTGTGCCGTCTGGAGGAGGACCTCTAGCTGAGCAGCCCCTGTGTGCGGCCCTGCAGCTGGCCGCTCTGTGCCCTCAGGAGACAGCCCGCACTCAGCCTCTGGCCCATAAAACAGCTTTCGCTCCCCGGGAGTGGGCACAGCAAATGGGCACTATCTGGGCAGTCACAGCAGGGTGCTGATTCGGGCTCTCGACGCTGGGACATCCTTGGGCTTGCTGCTTTCCTGAACCACAGGCTTCTGAGTTCGCAGCTTTGTGTCATCGTCCCCGGGGTGTGCCATCAACACCCCAGCCCCAGCTCACCGGCCCCGGCTCCTCGAGAAGGACGGGAAGGAGGACAGGTGGCGATCTCGAGCAGCTGCTGTCTCCAGGAGGTGCACGCGCTCTGCGGCGCCCCCGGCTCCAGGCCGGCTGGGGACAGGCTGAGGCCCCGCACCACAGTCTGCAGCCCCCACCCTTCTGTGCTGGGTGGACACAGGACCCGGCCCGCCAAGGCCAGGGGAGGCTGGCGTGGGAAGTGATGGGCGTGGCGGGACTTGCAGAGGAACTAGGGGGCACGCATGTGTGGGCGCCCATGGGAGTGTGGGCGGGCAAGACAGGACAGAGGACCAAGAAGGAGGCCGCTGTGGGCACAATGCGAGGTTGATGGTGGCTTAGACCCAGCTGTTGTCATGTGACTAGAGCCAGAGGCGGGTCCCGGAGAGGAGAGGGGACTGCTCAGGGTTCACGGTAGCCGGACCCGGGGTGGGCAGACAGGTGGTCTCCAGCTGTCTTCCCAGGGGTCCTGGCTGCCTCACAGCCACGCAGGTGGGGACCCAGAGGTGCGTGCCCCTGCAGCCCTCTGTGCTGTTCCCCCGATGCAGGGGTCCTGAGAGCCCTGGGGGGCCAGGGTCTGGGCCCTTCCCTCCACCCTCAGGCCCTAGTGGGCCCTAGACAGAGAGGCAGGCTCTGCACAGACCGCATCCTCCCTGCAGCCCCCGCCCGAGTGACTTCTCCACCTCCAGGAGATGAGCTCAAAGCTATTCCTGCTCGGTGATGTCACCCGCCCGGCTGTGCTGGGGCCAGGGGTGCACCAGCCCCTGCCTCAGACCCCCAACCCTTCCAACTTGCACTCACAGTCACACGTGCCTCCCAAACACATGCGCACACAGCCACACACGCACCTGAGCTGCTCGTCACACACTCACACTCACAAACACACCGCTACCCTCCCGCATGGCATGCTCACACAACCACACGCATGTGCTCACAGGAACAGGTCACACAAACACACACTCAAGCACACCCACGGCACTCACACCCCCACCACAGTCACGCACACACGTTCTCAGACGGCAGAGGCCCGTGACCCCTTCGCTTTCTTCCCCTGACACGGCCTGTCCCTGCGCTGCCGCCTCGCTGGCCCGGGCACGTGCCCCAGGCGCCTCTCGCCCCAACCTCCCCCGCCACGCGCACCCTGCATGGACACTCACACCCGTGCCTTCGTGCTCTGATGAGTGTGGGGTCGCCAGCGCCACGTACTCCCCTGCACCCCAACCCTCACGCTCCCCTGTCCAGAGCCACGCCTCACCCACAGGTCACGGCCCCGAGGTCAAATCACCGAGGTGCACCTGACCCGGGGTCACACCTGCACCCTGCAGGCCGCCCGGCCTCTGCAGGCGGCCTGGGGGTGGAGGAGAGGAAGCCTGGACCCAGAATCAGGGCCAGCCCTCAGGAGGAAGACGGCAGAGCCCCTGGAAGCCCTTCCCAGGCCCATCAGGGCGCACCTGGCCTGGCCAGTGAGCTCCCCGGAGGGGATGGGGCTGAGGGGCCTCGCGACTCTGGAGCTGGCTTGGGGTGGAGGTGCTGGGCCGGCGAAGGGCTCTGGGCAGCAGGGGGGAGAGGGCGGAGGGGCAGGTAAGGGTGGGGCTGGCGGTCCCAGGGGTGAGGGCCGTCTCGCCGTGGCCACCATAACTCAGCCAGGATGGACAGTTTCCTTTCTCCTGCCTGATTTACTGCCTGCTTCGCAGGGGCGAGGCCCATTCTTTGAACTTCAAAGGGAGCAGCCAGCGAAGCCCGGGCAGCGGGACAGCCCACTGAGCCTGGGGGGCCTGTCCCTGTGGGTGCGGAGGCCCTGTGCGGCCCTTGCCAAGCCAGCCTCCGGGCCGCAGGCGGGGCCCAGACGCGGGCCCAGGGAGGAGGAAGGAAGAGCACTCGGGCACTCTAGACGCCAGCGCCCGAAGCCCGGGGCCACTCAACCCCCAGTCCTGTGGACTCTGTCTGGACACAGAGGGCAGTCATCACTCTTTGTTCTGGGAAAGTTTTCCCCCTTTAAGCCATCACTCCTTTCTCATCTTTGCAAAGACAGAAGCCAGGAGAGACAGCTGTAACTTCCTTTTCTCCGCTCCGCAGGTGGGGAGATGGAGGACCAGAGGCGTTCGGTCTGCCCCTAACCCCAGGGACATCCCTGGTGTCCGCCCGGCCTGGGTCTGAGGTCAAGATGGGCTGGCTCCGTGGTGGGGTCCTCACCCCTTCTGTGGAAGGACAGGCTGCCGGGCTCTGCCGCTGCGTAAACCCCCATCCCTGGGCCTCGGTTTCCTCATCTGTAAGAGTCGTGCTCTGGAGCTCGGACACGCTTATCTGAGAAGAACCCCCACTGGCCTTGGTGCCAGGACAAGCCGGCGGGGGTGTGTTCTTGGTTGTGCCTTATGCCACATCAAACGTTTAAGACGAGGTTTCCCTTAAAAGTCTGGGTTTCGACCTTCTCTCAAAGAATCAGAAACTGTAGCCGCTCTGTCCCAGCCGCTAGCTGCAGGTGGAGCTGGGAGCCGCTCGTGGGGCAGCCCCTCCCGCCTCGCACCAGCGCCCACTGAGCTCTGCTCGGAGCCCCGAGCCCGCCTGGCCACCTGCGTGCGAGCCTGCTTCGTACCCACTGGCGGCCTTGGGCCTCGGAGAGCAGCCGGCCTGCAGAGGCCTGTCCTGTCTTCTCGGTGCGCCATCCTGCTTAAGAGACGTCACCGTGCTGACTGAGGCGAGCTTCTTGGGGACAGTGAGGGCTCAGAGAGGTGCCCTCGGTGTACCCAGAGGCTGAAGCGTGAGAAACGGCATCAGAGCAGCACGGGGACACGGGCCAGGTGCCTCTGCTGTGACGCCCGAGGGAACTGGGGTCAAGGCCTGGTTCTGGCACCTTCGAGCTGTGTGACCTCATCAGCTACATGTTCTCTTGGTTCCCACATCTGTCCCCATTTCCATGTCTGGAGGTCTCGTGACGGGGTGCTTGTGGGGTGTGTGGGGTCCATGTGGGTGAGCTGGCGGTGAGGGGTGCCTAATGAGTTTGGGAAGTTAGGAGTCAGACGTGGCACCTGACGGAGGACCCAGAGCCTCCCTGGAGAGGGGACGTGAGAGGCTTGACGGGGAGGGTCTAGAGAAGAGGGGTGGAGCTCTGTGGAGTGAGTTGGGCTGGGAGGGGATGTGGGGGTGTCTGGGGGGCGGAGGACTGAAGAAGTGACCTGAGGCACCGGAGACCTGGGAGGAGGGTGTTGACCAAGGGGGAGCTTTTCTCTCTCAGGCCCATTGTGACGGGAGCGAGTGCCTTACCTCATGCCCTCCTGCGGGGGCTGGCAGTATTCCTAGGGAAAGCCAGGCCTGTGGAGAAGCCTGGGCCTGCAGTTAGAGCTGGGCTCTGAGCAACATCCCCGCTGCCGACCTGCTGCCCCTGGACACCAGGACCTGAAGGGCGAGCCGAGCCAGGGCTTTCCATTCAAAGTTGTGAGATCCCAGCCCCACCGTGTGTGGCCCTGGAAGTCTCCTTGTGCCCCCTGCACCTTGGTCTCCTCCTCCTGAGATGCAGCACTGAGCCACCGAAGAGTTCAGAGCCCCCATTCAGGGCAGGCACGTTCCAGCATCTCCTCTTCAAGGGTGAAGTGCACATGCATGCACACACATGGCTGGTGCATGTGCTGCGTGTGCATGTGTGTGCGTGTGTGTTGGTAGGAGGAGGGTGGGCTTAGTGGCCTCAGCCCGGGCCCACTGAGCTCAGGCCGAGACAGTGTCTGTGACTGGCTGGGGGACCGGGACGGGGCCCTCCCGAGCTATCTTGCTGCAGCCACCAGGCAGCAGGAGGCACAGACGGAGTGTTTGTTGAGCGTTTACTACGTGCCGGGCCTCATCGGAGCCCCGCGGGCAGAAGCACGTGACCTGCCCCGTGCACGCAGCCACCCGCTGCAGCGGCCCCAGCCCACGGAGCGGGCGCCGGCTGTACCGGAGGAGACCCTGGGCTGGGAATGTGCACTGTCTTTCAGGGATGATTTGGGGGCCATAAATTTTCAGTAGCAAAGCAATCCTCAGAGTTTTCATAACGCTGAAGAGTTTAGACTTGTCTTGAGGGGTAACGATTTCACCCAAGCAGAGCACCAGCTCCAACTATTTGTTATTGCAAAGGTGGATATTTTTTTCCCCTTAAGGTGGAATCCTCCTCAGATTTCATGCTCTGCTTTAACTTGTTTTATTTCACCCGGAACACGAATAAAAACAGCCACGAGATGCTCACGGGCTGGTGAGGAGGGGAGGACGGAAGTTTGCTGCACTCCCTCTAGGTGTTGGGCCTGCTTGGGCCCACAGACCACCACCAGGCCTGGCCTCGGCAGGCTCTGCCCAGCACCGGGCTGGGCGCGGGGCTCCCTCTGGGAGTCCTCGTGCGGCGTCCACCCCACCCCAGCGGCCATTTCATGGAAATGAGGCCTCAGGCCCATCGGCAGCTGCTCAGAGCCTCTCGGGTGGGCACTGGGGAGCCGAGAGTCAAACTCAGGGCCACGTGACTAGAAAGTCCATTCGGGAAGCAACACTTTATTCGGGGGCAGGCCTCTTGAGTCTTACTCAGAACTCAGCCCGGAGCGTACCCGTACCCCAGGGGCCCAGACGAGCCACCCTCCAGCCCAAGTGTGGGTTCCAGGGTGGGCAGGATGCTTGACATAGCTGACTCCGGGTGCTCTGCCGGTTCCCCAAGCGCCCTAGAAGCCCTGTTTCCATGCCAACAGTTGCTGTGCCACTCACAGCCTTTCTTATCACTGATGAAGGCAGACCCTGAAAGCGTGCCCAGGGGGGACTCTCTGCTACAAGCACGCGATTTGCATGCGATTTGCATATTCAGTCATTTTTGTTGGCTGTTCCCCAAACGGGTGCCAGCTGACACAGTGAGGCCTCGCCTGCATGGCTCCTTGACAGAACGAAAGGGTCTCAATATCGTGCTATATATGACAGAGGACTGAGACCCCACACCCCCACCACGTGCTACCCCAGCCCAGAGCAGCCTTGGGACCCCATGCAGGAGCCCTGGGCCTTTGCAGGGCTGTCTCCCAGGGCCCAGACACAGGGTGGCTTAAATTGGGGGGGGGGGCGTGTCCAGACTCAGCGGGGTCTACCTTTTGCAGATCTATTTACTGGGGACTGATGGGCCTTCCAGTCAATGAAAGGTCACTTGGTCTCTTAGCCTGGCTTCCCCTTAAAGCAGAGCCTGAGTCAAGGGTTTAGGACCTGGTAGCTTATTTTGGGGTGCAGCTTGTAGTTAGCCGTCGGCTTCTGGCCCTGGCCTGTGGGCAGATGTGGTGCCTGCAGCTCACATCCAGCCTCCCCGGGAAGCGTCCTCCATGTGGTGGCCCTGCGCACTGAGGGGTGCTGCCAGGGCAGCCTCCTGGCCACACTCGCAGTGCCCGAGGTGAGTGGTCCCTGGTGACCGTTCCCCGGTGGGGCCAGGTCCCTGGAGTCACCAACCTCGAACCCCAACAAGAGTGAGAGACCAGCCAGGCCGCTGAGCGGGGGCTGCTCGTTGCTGCAGCGAGCTTTCCCTGATGGTGCAGGAGTCAGTGCTGGGGAGCACCGTGTCCGCGTAAGAGCCCAGCTGTGTGCCGGCTGCTGAGTGGCTGCGGCGTGGAAGCTGACGTCACAGCCTTTGGAAGTGGGGTCTGTTTCTTGACGTGCAAGGTCCTGGGGAGGACCATTGCCGAGGCCAGCCTGGAAGGCAGAGTCACGGGCGCGGAGCCTAGGGCTCCAGGGGGAGCGTTGGAAGGAAGGGATCAGCGTGCTGGGCCCCGCGCTGCGCCCGGCAAGGTGCTGCAGGACAGCGAGGTGCTTGGGGGTAACGGCTGGTCTGAGGCCGAGACAGAGGGGACAGGGTGGGTGGGGCTCAGGGTCGTAAGAGTCAACCGCTTCTGGGGCGAGACTCTAGGAACAGGGTCGAGGAAAACCTCAGGCGGCCGCGAAGACTAGATGAAGGAGGAGCATTTCCTCTCAGAGACCCAGCCCCAGATTGTCTTGATTCCGTGGAGAGCAAGAGGCAGGGGCGAGGAAGGAGGAGGAAGGCGAGTGTGGTCCACAGTGAAGTCCCGGGGAGAGCTGGAGGTGTGATTGTTGGCGCTTGGAGGTGACTAGACGCACACAGGTCAGAAGCAGGTTTGGAGGGAGTTGTGTTGCTAAAGAAACAAAGACTGCGCACACAAAAGAATCTGACGGAAAACGAACTATCCCCGGGGCCCCCTCTCCACTAATCGGGAGCAGACTCTAGAGACTGCAGTGGCCTACTGGGCATAGAAGCAGGGAGAGGCCGCCTTGGTGGGGAGGCGGGTGGCTGCGTCCCGCACAGCCCCAGAGGCTCTTGCCGTTGGGGAGTGGGGCGGGCAGAGGTCTGTGAGCACCGGCCGAGAGCTCCAGACCTGACTGCAGGACCGCGGAGCCGCTGAGGGAACTGCGCCAGGGTTGTTTCAGCGGTCAGCCGCTGGCCTCTCCCTGTGGGCGAAGCCTGATTCTGGGCCAGGTGGGGGCCTACTGTGTGCAGAGGCTTCGTGAGGACGCACAGCAAGTGCCCCGTGACCTGCGGGGTGGGCTGGGCTCTGATTACTGCCCACGACCGCTGGACACTGTAGTGTGAGCCCAGGGCCTCTGGCAGCTTCTTCCCTTTGTCCTCTCACTCCAGGAAGGCTCCGGGGAGGGTGGAGATGAGGAAGGAGACCCAGGAAGCCAGGCCGCACCTCTGCGGGCTCAGCAGGTGGGGCCCCAGCCCTGAGGCGCCTGCCTGCCGCCCCACTGGAGCAGTGGCCCGGGGGGTCCCACGCCAGGTGGAGAGCAGCTGCAGGAGGGTAACTGAGGGGCTGGTCCCGAGTGGGGTTCGACCCCAACTGGGACTTGGCTGGACTGTTGGCCCCTCTTGGGAAGGGTGGGCGAAACCAAAGCGACTGAGACTCAATTTGTCAGAGCAGGACTCACAAATTGAATCTGGGATATAAAAATCTTAGAAGCACTCCTTGAACAGCTGAGGCTGTGGACAGAGTGTCCTCCAGCTGGTGTCCGTGAGTCCGTGGCGACGAGGTTGCTGCATGTTCATCAGGAGGCCTCAGGGGTTGTGTGCATGTGTCTTTGCGGGGATGCGTTTGCGGTTGCTTGTGTGCGTTTGCAGGCGTGTCCTTGAACGTGTGTGTCCTTGCATGTATGTGCATGTGTCGCGTGGGTGTTCCTCCCAGTGTGTGCAGGTGCATGTACCCCTTCCCGTGTGCACCCAGCTGCTGGGTACCCAAGCGCCAGCCCCTCTATCCCAGCCCCCAGGAGGCCGCTTTGTTTCTCATCCTTTCATATTCAAATGTCAGGCTGCTCCCAGCATGCCCTGGGATTTATGGGCTGATTGTGCATTGTTGGAGCTGGGTGAGTGGGTGAGCTCATCACTGGCTTGTGATGGTAATTCCTGCCTGACCCAGGAGCCCGGGGCCCCCATCTGCTCCAGGGGGCTTGCCTTCAACCGTCCCTACCCAGCCCGTGCCGCATTGCCTGGGCACTCAGTCTTCCGCGCCATCCAGAGATGCGGCATAAGACAAGTAACAATCACAAGCAACGCCTGTGTGCTGAGAGCTGGCCCTGCAGACGCAGTCCTGAGTCCCGTCCTGGCTTCCTCCATTTTGCCTCCCTTGTCATGGGCGAGAAACCGAGGCCGGGAAGACAGCCGGGCGCAAAAAGCTGTTAGTTCGCCTGGCACGTGGTCCCTGCGGCCGACCTCATCCTCCACGCCAGCTGCTGGTGAAGAGGGAAAGGCCAGGGCCCCTCTGGGGGACTGTCCCCCTCCCTCTTCCTGTGAGGCCGCTTTCTGCCGGGACTTCCGCCCCACTCTTCCCATAGCACTCATCCTCTACTTGGGGGCCTGTCCTAGTTGGGCTTGGCCTCCCTGCCTCCCGGAGGGGCCTGCCCGCAGCACGGCCACTGCAGTGCCCTTCCTGAAACCCCCACCACCCTTGGCCTAGCCTCCTGGCCTCCCCATTGAGCTCGGGCCCAAATGCTCCCCGTGGGCCTGCTCCACCCTCAGCAGGGCTGTTCTGGGTGGTGGAGCGGGGAGAGGGCAGAGCTGGGGCTGGGCAGTAAGGGCGTGGATGGGGCAGGACAGGACCGAGGCAAGAACCCCTAAAGAACTCCCTCCTCCAGGAGGGAGACACGTAAGTAGGACTGCCGGCACTTTGGCGGGACTTGGGCCTGACCAGGCATCCACAGCGGGGTGGTCACTGAGGCCGTGACTTCTGGGAGCAACTGCCCCTCCCCCAGCTGAGGCCCCTCAACCCTGGCCCTCACACCCTCCTCGATGCCCTGCTACGCCCTGCAGGAGGGGAGGGGAGGGGTTCTCTCTAGGTCAGACTGCGGTGCACAGAGGGAGCCGGAGGCTTTGTGGATCTGAGGTGGCCTCTTGCCTGCGGCAGAGACGGGTGGGTGGGAAGGTGGGGTGAGGCAGAGCTTTGGGGTCAGCTCTGGCATGCCTTTCCCTTCTCTGCCTCCTGGCAAACCAGCAGACCTCTTGGTGCCCCGTTTCCTCCTCTGAGCAACGGGCCCACCAGTCACATCACTCAGCTGCTGGCACCACGAGGTCCCGGGAGAAGGACTGTGTCCAGCAAGCCGCTTTTCCCCTTTAAATAAAAACAGCATCTCTACAAAAGACAGTGCGATCTCCTGTGCTTTGGGGATCCCTCTTTGCAGGTAGAGCCCTGGGGCGCCATCTCCTTTTGCCTGTGTGATCTCTCAGAGCCTCAGATTCCCATCCATAAAGGGGGCACGCGGGTCCCTGCTTGCTCATTGGTTAAGCAGAGAAGCTGTTAGCACAGAGCAGGGGCCGGTGGCCCGAGGGAGCATCTCCACCACCCTGCTGCCTCCTCTTGGCTGATCCGAGGTTTGAGGGCAGACAGGGTGAGGGGAAGAGGGCGTGGGGCTCCCATTACTGTCGGGCGTGCCCAGCACCCAGACAGTGGGCATCATATTAGCCGCGGCTGAGATGACCATCTGTCCAAACAGTGGGGACAAGGTGGTGCTGGCAGGGTGTCTGGAGTCGCACACACCCTCACACGCTCCCCTTGGGCTAGACCCGCCTTCCCTGGCCTCGGTCTCCCCGTGGGTATGAGGCTCGCGCTGTACCTGCTCCAGGCTCTGCCAGGTGTGCTGAGGTGGAGCCGGAGGGACCACGCCCAGCCAACAGCCTCTGCATCTTGGAGACACGGACGCCTTATCCGGGCGGGCTTCAAGGGCCACGTAGAGAAAAGGCTGGTTACTCCCCTTCCTGTTTCAGAGAAGAGGAAACTGAACACGGAGAGCTCAGGACACTTCCCTTGGTCAGGCAGCTGCTAAGTGGTGGGTCTTGGAGCCATGAGCGAGCCCAAAAGGGGAGTGAGGGTAGGGGAAGGGTCTTTGGCGTGGCTCGGAAGGGTGTATCGGAGCCCAGCAGTCAGGAGGCAGTGGGCGCAGGCCTGAGGAGACTGAGCCAGAGCTGTCGTGGGGCCACCGGCCATCTGCCTTGCCCTGAGCACCGTGCCAGGCGGGAGGGACGCCGGCCTGAGATGGGGACAGACGTGTTACGGGGCCCGGGAGGGGCTGCGGGTCATCTCTGCACAGGACCTTGTTTGAAAGGAAGCAGTGGCGGGGCTGCTCAGACATCTCTCTCTCAGTGACCCCAAGATCCCAGTCCTCTGGGAGGAGCACCCCTGCCCGGGAGAGATACAGGGTGGGGTGAGGAGGGCTTGGAGACTGTCCTGTAGAGCAGGCAGCGCCGAGCAACACAGCTGCGGGGACCACGGTCCTCCACGCGTCGTGTGTAAGTGCCTAGCAGGTTGACAGGGGACACTTGAGGGGTGGCCTCCGGAAGAAGACAGTGGGAGTGGTGGGCGTGGCCCGCTGCTGCTCCAGGGGAGAAGCGTGATCTTGCGTGGGGTCCGCAGCGCGCCTGACCTCCCACGGGCTTCCCAGTCCTCTGGCAAACCCATAGAGGGGCTGCTACCACAGGGGACCCCGTTTTTCACAGCTTGCGCTATGTCGCTTCGCTTTGCCCGGCCTCTCACTGTTTCTGCTCCCTGAGAGAAACCTGAAGAGGATTCCTGAGGTAGGAAAACTGCTTCCACGGGCAGATGAGGGAACTGAGGCACGGAGAAGGAGACTCACGGTAACACCTGCGTGCACGTGTCTCGCGTTTGCAAAGTACATTTTGAGGCTCATTCCCAGAAGAAATGGGGGCTCTGACACCCCAGTCTCAGCCTCTCTCATCCTGGGCTGTGTCTCCTTGGTACATGCTTTCCACCCCTAACGTCTGCCCGCCTTTTTCTTTTCTTTCCCATTCTCCTTGGGTGAGTTGTGGCAGGAGGAAGGTGTGTTTCCAGCAGGAAAAAATGTGTGTTCTGTTAGGTGAGCCAGGAACAATGAGGGGAGGAGGGCCTGGCTACGTGGCGGGGGCCGTGGTGGAGTGGACAGCTGGCAGTGAAGCCGCCCAGTTGGGTGCGCCCCTCCCTCCCTGCCCCAGGGAAGCAGGTGCACAAAGAACCCCCCGGGGATGGGGCAGCTTTTTCTGAGGGATTGCTCCCCTGGGCCAGGTTCTGGCCTCCTGTCTGTCCTGCCGGCGCTGACTTGCTGTGTGACCTTGGGCAGGGCCTGGCACCCATGTCGGGGCTTGGCGCCCATCTAAAGCTCCAGGGGCTGAACCTCAAGACCCTCTTGGCACCTCAGGTTCAGCATCTGGCTGTAGAGTAGGCGGGGGCTCTGGAGTCAGACCCGGGTGGTCTGGATTCAAATGTGAATTCTGCCGTGTCAGATGTGTCATCTCGGGGCAAAGGGCACCACCTGCCTTTGTGCGCTCGCGTGGAAATGGGGTTTTGCTGCCACTGCTTCCTCGGGCTGCTTGTGTTGTGCTTGTTACGCTTCTCTTCTGGGTGGACTCGAAGGAAGAGGCAGCCTGTTCTGTTTGGGGCTCCTCACAGCGTATGCTGACTCACTCCGCTGGCTCCTCACCTTCAGGCCGAAGTCCCTGCCCGGGAGCCATGTTCAGCTGGGGTGGGGGAGCCCTGGGGTCCCAGGGAAAAGTGGGTGGTGCTGGCCAACTGTGGGGCCAGGCCCCCAGAACAGACAGACATTGTGTGCTCGGGCCGCATCGAGGGCTGAGGGGCTGTGCCCGGGCACCTGCCGGGAAGCGGGCAGTGCCGGAGGGTGGGGGGCAGGCGCCGCCCGAGAATGCGGCCTCACTGCTGTGGCCAGAGAGGAGGGCCCGCAGCCCAGAGGCTCTCCAGCCGCAGCCATCTGGGCGCCGCCTTGCAGATTTTTGCCTGATGAGTGAGCATTACTATAATTTATTTCACGCTTGTCTTAATTTTAAATTTATTTCCTCATTTGATTTTTGGGGTGGGGGATCCAAGCTATGCTCACATGGTTCAAAAATCAAAGTTTAATAAGCAATTTGGAGCGAGTCTGCTTCCTGCTCCACCTCCCTCCAGCGGGCTCCCCCCCTGGCCACGGCAGCAACAGCGCAGGTATGTGTTCAATATCGTCCCCCCATCTGAAAGACAGCCCCAAATGTGCAATGTGTGCTTTCCTGCAGCACGCTTCGAATGGTGTCCTGTGCTTCCTGGCCTCTGCTCTTCTGATGAGAAATCAGGTGTTAATCTTATTGGGATTGTTTGTAAACGATAAATCATTTTTCTCTTGCCATTGTCAAGATTTTCTTTGTCTTTTTCTCTGCTTCATAGGCGGCAATACAATATTAAAATCCCAAAGTCGCTAAGAGACTTGACCTCAAGTGTTAACTCAAAAAGAAATGATAAAGTGATGTATAGAGGTGTTTGCTATTGTTACATAGTAATCACAATGTAGGATATAAATGTATCAAACTAATACATTGTATCTATAAGACTTACACAATATTTTAGGTTAATTATATCTTTATTTAAAACCATATTTGTATGGCCCTGAGGTTATCCCATATGATATAATAATATGATATAATAATATGTAACACATAGCACATTGTATTCATTGCAACATTATATAAAATATACCACGTTATATTTATGTTATAGTGTTCTCTGACAACATGTAGGCTTTATACAATTATATGACAGAATCATCATACACAACGACGCGGTGTTACGTATTCTATTTCACGCATTCATAGGCAGCTCTGACCTGCATCAGGTTCAGGACCCAGTTTCATGCGGGCCGTGTCCTCGGGCTGCAGCCTCACGGCCACCGCTTGCACGGCAACTGCGAGTCTCTGAAACTGAGCTCCTCACCTGCTCAGAGGAGGTACAAACTCCTATCTGGACATCCGTGGGGTTGATTACATCAAGTGGGAAAAGGGAGTGGTACTTAAGCACCCACTGTGTGCCATTTAATTTTCACACCCAGCAGAGTAAGTTTAGCTAACACTATACACTGTCGGAGCCACCATTGCTTTTCATCTTTTGTTGTTGTTGTATTATGGGCATTAAAAAAGTACTCAGAATCAGCCAGCACGGCGTTACCAGCACACCCCAGTGCACCCGCACCTCTCACCTGGGTCAGCCATCACCAAACCTGTGGCTCTTGCTTTTTTCCTAAGTCCACAGTCGTGTGTGTGTGGAGTGGAGTGGAGGGATATAATTTTACAATTTTCTTAAAATCCCAGCCTTCGCAAATAAAACGTTTTTACGCAGTAACCATGAAGCCATCACGCATCCAAAGATGTGACACATTGACAGGGACCTCTCAATCCTCCCTAACCCAGACTGTGTGTAATTGTCCCCACTCACTTCCAGGGTGGGCTTCTCCCTCGGGAACTGATTCAGTCAAATTAGAATCTAAGTGAGACCACCATTATATTCGATCTATACGTCTCTTAAGTAGCCTTTAAATGAGAACATCCCCTTCTTATTTTCATTCCATTTATTTTGTGACCAAACTAGGTGTGTAGCCCGACACAGGCCTGGGACTGCGTGCGAGAGAGTTAGAATGAATGACAGCTGCACATCTGCTCGGGCGTTTTTGCAACAAAGCGGAAGAGAATTGAATTCGGCTTCAGAGGGTGTGCACGGTCTGGCGTACTTGAATTTGCTCACTGGTTGTTTTTTTTTTTTCCGGAAATCCTTATTTCCTCAAACTTGTCTAAGGAACTGACCTCTGGCCGGAAGCACAGGGACGGCGGCCGCACGGGAGCTGTGCAGCGCAGGCAGAGTTCTTGGGGAGGCCGGGCATTATTTATGGAGATGTCCAAGTGACAGGGGGACTTCTGGCCAGGAACTGCCTGTGGTGTCACATCCTTAACCTGGCTGACATCGGAACGCCCTACGGGAGCATTTCTCCAGGAAAGGCTGGTGGGTCAGGGGCCCTGTGGCGTCTTCCAGAGCAATAATGAAGATATCACAGGGGCAATCTGTCAGCACAGACGTCCCCGGTGAGTGCTGAGGCCAGGCAGATGGCGCAGAGGAGAAGGCCGGGCCCAGAACCAGATGTTACATTTCCTGCAAATAGACATGTCAGGTCCGCGGGGTGTCAGGTGCCCCCTCATTAGCCCATCAGCCTGCACAGAGCCACGGCGCGCTGACATCTCACTTAGCTGTGGCACCTGGTAGGGACCCCACTCCCCACTCCAGCCTGGAACTCCAGCCTGGGCTTCGAGCAGCCTGGGAAGGAGGCTATGACGACTGGCCCTTTCTCCCTGGGGGACTGCCGTCTTTGCAGCAGGCACCGCGGAGGATGGCAACGACTCAGTGGCAAACCCTGCAGGCCAGGTTTCCGCTACAGGGCCGGTGTGGCTGGGTCCGGGGGGCGGGCCTCTCGGTCTGGTGTGCAGGACTTGGCTGAGTTATCGTAGACTGCGCCACCCCCCAATCTGGGCCCATCCACGGAGCTCTTCTCCTCGGACTTCACCTTCCTTAAGCACTTTCACGTGTTTTTCACTGAAACAAGTGGGAGCTTGATATAGACTATCTCACACTGCCCTCTGGGCATTGTCTGCATTGTCATCTGTGCACGGGGAACAATAACTGCCCCTGTCCAGGCTAGAGGGATTGTTCGCAAGAGACACTCACTGAACGTTGTATATCAGCACAGAGTGGGCACTCAACGCAGGGAACCTCTTTCACCCCTCAAAGGTGACTCTGGCATCGACGCACCCCAAGCATTGTCACAGCACGGCACCTGCCTGGGCCAGGCAGCGCCCAAGGCCTTAGGAGTTATGACTGTCAACTAACAAAGCAGTCCCGGACATGCTGCCGGGTGCTCGCGCACGGAGGGATGTCCCGGGCAGCGCATGAGCGAGGCTCCCGGGAGGCTCGAGGCCTCTGGGACTTGGGCCCAGAAACCAGAGGTCCAGGATGACAAGTCTTGCCAGGGGCCATCAGCCTTGGTTCCAGCGTCCAAGCTGCCTGCTGGCACTTTCAGATGCAGGAGCCAAATTCCCAGCCCCGAGAGAAGAGCAAAGCCTATCTCTGAGCCTCTTGTGGGAGAGGAGGTGTAATTACTTCGGGCAGATTGAGTGCTCCTGACAAAGAGGAGGAGGGAGGAGGGAACAATTAGCCCCATGCTGCAGGCCGCTGGCATTTCTCTAGCAGGAGCGGTGCCGAGACGCTGTAATTAGGCCCTGGTAATAACAGGCTCGGTAGCTCCTGCGCCCTGTCAGGGAGAAGAATCCATCTTATCAGTAATTGTAGGGTTGGCGGTTTCTGAACGTCTCTTTCCGCTAGCCTGGGCCTTTCCCTGGGGGTGAGGGGGCAGGAGGAGGAGCTGGCAGTGCTCTGGAGCGAATGCTGCCTGGCCTGAGGTGCAGGGAGGGTGGGGGCCCAGTCCAGAGGAGCCTTGCTGGGGGCCGAGGGGAGGGGCCTGAAGCGGCTACAGAATCATCCCCAGCCTCCCCATCTGTTTTCCCTGCTCCCCCACCCTCTACAACTCATTCTCCCCAGGCAGACAGAAGGCACGGCTAAACTGGAAGTCACAGTGACGCTCTTCTACTTCACACCCTCCACGGCTCCCGTCTTCCTCGGAGACAGAGACAAAGCTGTACAGGCCCACATCACCTGGCCGGTCCTGACCACCTCCCTCTGCCTCTCCCTCACTCACCCTGCCCCAGGCCATTGGCCTTACTCCTGGACACCGGCCCTCCTGTTCCGGCCTCAGGGCCTTTGCACTCATTGTTCCTCCTTCTGGGCCGCTTTTCCTCCAGAGTCCAGAGGTTTTTGTCGGCTGGTTCATGGCTGCACCCCATATGGCTCAAAGAATACCTGTTGCATAGTGGTCCTCAGTGAGTGACACACAGCTGGCTGGGTTTGCCGCCTGCACGTTACTCCTTTACGGAAGTTCTGGGCAGCGCCCAGGATCAACCCAGGAGCCTCCCGGCAATCTCCCGTGGATCCGCTCCTCCCCGTCAGGCTTCCCACGACTCGGTCAGCGCCTGGGTCTGTGGACTCCTGCAGGGCTGGGGCCCACGGCCGAGTGTTGTCTGTGTCCACACCCACACCTGTGCACACACAAACACACACACGCCCTGCACACGCCCCGCGGATCCTAGCAGGTGCCGAACTGGTGTTTCTGAAGAAGCTTAGCAATGACGGGAGTGACAGAGCAGAACGTGGGTGACAAGAGGGAGCGACAAGAGGGACACGAAGATCAAGAACAGCCCGGCAGACGGTGCCGTGCGCCCTGCCTGCGCTCCCTCCCGCATCTCAAAGTCCCTGCGGGCGGGGACTGCTGCCATCACTCGCCTTTCACCAAACACAGCCTTTTTTAACCAACACCGACTGATTTGGCAGAGCACGCTTATTGGTTAAAAAAGATGAGTATAGATCCCTGTTCTCTGCCCTTTATTTATGTACACATTTTAAAAAGGCCAGTACTTACCCACAGGTACACAGACATACGAGAGCGGGGTAAATGACGCTTTTATGTGCACGTCCCTCCCGCGGTCATGCACAATCTCTGGGCTCTGCATCCCATTCTGGAACCTGTGCGCTGTGGACGCGTGGACAATGAATGAAGGGGTGCTTGCGAGCCCCGGCCTTCAAGGGCAGAGGCCCTGAAACCCGAGGGCTGGGTGGCCTTCCCCAGCTACTGTCTCTCCTGGGGGAGGTCTCCTAACCACAGCATTCTCGTCTGTAAAGTGGACATGGAAATAGTCTTGACTTGATAGGACCGTGGTGAGGGGTGCCTGAGAGCATCTGTCATACCTTGTTAGCTGTTACTGTTGGGAAAACATCTCTTTCTGGAAATAAGGCTGAAAAATTGGGCAGGGTCAGTCACAGACTGAGGCCTTAGGAGAGAAAATGTGGTGTCCGTTCCCTCTGCTCTGGGCTACGGCCAGCTGGCCCACAGCTGAACCAGCTCTTTGCAGGCAGAACTGACGAGAGTGCAGAGTGATCTGTGCTTATCCTTCTGGCAGTGCCATACCATTTTGATGACCGTAGCTTTGTAGTAAGTTTTGAGATGGAAGCATCAATCTCCCAACTCTGTTCTTCTAAAAGATTAGCTTGGTTTTTCTGGGCCTTGTGTACCCATTTAGATTTTAAGATCAACTTGCAAAGATGGTGATGGGAATTTGGGTTGAGATGACACTGAGTCTGCAGTATACGGGAGTACACTCATTATCACTGAGTAACTGAGTTACTTCCTGCCCATGAACTTGGGGATCATCTTCCATTTACTTCCTTACAACAAATTTCTGTCATTTTCAGTGCAGACGCCTCCCCCTTCTTTAGTTAAATGTATTCCTAAATATTTTAATCTTTTTGATCCTAATGAAAATGAAATGGTTTTCTTTTATTTCATCTTTGGATCACTTATTACTAGGGTTTGGAAATAATAAATTTTTGTATATGGATTGTTTCCCATAATCTTGCAGTACTCATTTATTAGCTACAGTATGGTGGAACATATAAAATAAAAATATCAGTTTGTTCCCAAAGAAACCTGTTGAGATTTTTATTGGAATTGTATTAAAGCTGTAGACAATCTTGTGTTTTATTAGCATCTTGGCAATATTTACACTTCCTACCCATTACCATAAATACCTTTCTATTTATTTTAGGTTATTTTTAATACTTTTCAGTTCAATTTAAATTTGCTGTGTACAAGTCTCACCCATGTCTTCTTGTATTTGTTCCTAGGCAGTATATATTTTTTATTGCTATTACAAATGTGTCTTAAAAACCAGTGCTTTGAAATTTTTTTGTTTGTATACAAAACACAACCACTGTTTACATAATGCTTGTATTCAGTCGCCTCTGTAAACTTTTCCACTGTGTTTAGTAATTTTTCTACGGGATTTTTGAACTTCCACTCATCAAGGATTAAGATGAGTCTAATTCTGTGCCTTGGAGGACAGGAAGAAGGTCAAGAGGACAAGCTGATAGCAGTTTACACAAAATGTTTGCTTCTTGCTGCTATCATACTTGATTTTAAGTACAGCAAACCATGTGGTGGCATGGTCCTTGCTACTGAAATTTTCATCACTGTGATGCTCTTATATTAACTGGATATGATTCAGTAGATGCAAAGGCTTATCTTCACCTTAGATGGAGACAATCTGGAAATTGCCTTATTTCTGGAAATAAGGCTGAAAAATTGGTTAGGGTCAGTCACAGACTAAGGACTTAGGAGAGAAAACTTGGTGTTTGTTCCCCTCTGCTCTGAGCTGACGGCCAGCTGGCCCACAGCTGAACCTGCTCTTTGCAGGCAGAACTGATGAGAGTGCAGATGCAGATGGATAGAGAACCACAGAGAACTGAAGCAGAGGAGGTGAAGCTTTAGAGCTCTAAGTTTCTCTCAGGGACAGTTGCAAGGGAACAGTGAATGATGTTGGACAGGAAGTGGATGACACCACACCATGGGGGATTCATTTCTGTTTGCACTTAGGCAGGAAGTCTCCTCCTCAAAGCTGTTGAGGACACCTTTTTTCTGATGCGGAGATTTTGGGGACCATAGACCACTGCCAGGGGAATGCGGTGAAGAGATTGAATCTTCAAGTCAAGACTCAGACCACCCTGACCCTGGCATCAGGGTCCTGGAGAGGAACTGTGTGGGAGCACCACCTGCAGAAGCTCCGGACACACTGTCCACCTGCAGAAGCTCCGGACACACTGTCTACCTGCAGAAGCTCTGGACACATCGTGCACCTGCAGAAGCTCCGGACACACTGTGCACCTGCAGAAGCTCCGGACACACTGTGCACCTGCAGAAGCTCCGGACACACTGTGCACGTGGCATTCCAGAAT
This sequence comes from Galemys pyrenaicus, assembly GCA_019455555.1. Taxonomy (NCBI): domain Eukaryota; kingdom Metazoa; phylum Chordata; class Mammalia; order Eulipotyphla; family Talpidae; genus Galemys; species Galemys pyrenaicus. Next base: position 7,469,600 of record JAGFMF010011663.1, on the reverse strand, counting down.
TGGTATTTATTGGGCACTTGCTCTGTACCCGTGGCCGTGCTCAGCAATTTACACCCAGGCTTACCTCATCCTCCTGCAACCCTCCACAGTCTTCTTGTCCCTGTTTGTAGGATGAGGGAACGGAAGCTGGGAGAGAGGGGAGGCCAGGCTTGAAGTCACCTGCTGGTAGGTGCAGCTCAGGGGCAGAGCCCTCCTGTGTAACCTGTGCCTTTTCAGCCTGGAACAGACCACACGGAACAGGGCTCCCTCCGGATAGAAGAGAGAATATGCCCTGGCTCCCTTGGGATTTCCAGGTCTTGGATCCTTGTAACTATTAATTCAGTAAATCACTTTAAATTGTATTAAAAAACTTTTTAGGTTGTTTCAGCTCTCAAAGGGGCTTTAAGACCTTGGCTAAGATTTTAGAGATGTAAGTTAGAGGTCAGGGTTGGAATTCTCTCCTTGTAGCCCTAACACGGCCTTGGCTGATGTTTGAGGTGAGACTATATCAGAGGGACAACGTTACCAGTTCTTACAGGGAGACTCCTGACACAAAGCCAGCTCACACTTATTGAAAGTTTACTACATGTTGGGGTCCCTGGTTTTCAAACGCACTCTTAGTCCTCACAGCCCCATATGTGCTGGGCTCTATGATGACCCCACATACAGAAGTGGAGACCGGGGCTTGGAAAGGCTGTGTCCTGCCTGAAGTGACAAGCGTCGAAATGGGCCAGAGCTGGCTGTGGGCAGTTGAATCTGAAGTCTGCCCTCCTGATTCTCCCTGTGGGCACTGCCTGAACCGTCCTCTTCCTCTTCAACAAGGTCACCAGCCGCCACGTGGACACCTAGTGAGGGCGAGCTTGTGCAGGGCGCCTGCCTCTCCCTTTCCACCCTCATCGCACTGTTCCCACCCCCTTCTCGCCCACATCGAAGAGTAAGGCTCTCTGAAGAGGCACCTCCCCAAGTCCTTCCTGTCCATCCCCTTCTGTCTGAAATATCTGGCCGCATTTGTCCAGCGGGAAAGCCCACTTCAAAATCCCTTGTATTTCCTTGAATCCAAAGCATTGCTGATTGCAGTATGCACCTTTCTTTCACACAGAAGCTTGAGAAAGAACATTCCTACCACTTAGACTTTGATATACTGCTTTCTCATCCCTGGAGTTTTTATTTTATTGCTATTGCAAGAGTTCTTTAGACATAGTGTTTACTATTTGTCACCCCTGTGCGCCGAAAGGAAAACACGAGAATAGGTTGGGTAAGTGAGTCCCCGAACATGTCCACATTTGGAGTCTGACTGTCTTGAACACCTTTTGACCTGGTGACTGATGTCTGTGTTTGCCCATGTGACATCATCCTCTATGTCAAGACCCCTGATGTTACAGCATTTTGGAGTGACCCACTGCTATTTCTGGGGTTTCCTTCCACCCCTGCCTCTCCTCCTGTGAGTATGGATGTTTGCATGTGACCCAGTCATCATGTATGTACCAGTGACAGAGGTGGCAGGCTTCATGTGTGCGTGAGGATCTTCGCTTCTGGGGACCTGTAAAGCCTTTGGTGGTTGCTTTGAAGAAAATGTGGTTATTCTGCTAGTGATAAACAGTTGCTCTACTAATGCCACCTTTATACTCTGTTTCCAGCTTTTGGACAACTTTCACTTCAATGCCAAGCAACAGCACAATCTTGTTGAAGACTTTGTAAGTGGCAACTAAATAGAGTACGTGTCACGTAGACAGAGCACAGAACTCCACGGATGATGACAAATGAGCAGCCAGCACCAAGCACACACAGGCAGACGCATGGACAGCCGCACCCAGCTGCTGCCAGCGGACAAGGGTGGTGGGGGCGCTCCCACCTCAGAGATGCTCAAATACAGAGAACAGGCGATGTGAGGGCAGGGATCTGCCTCATTCCCTGGCCATGTCCAGGAAAAAGGTTTTGAGTAAATAGATGAATTGAGTTAGACATAGAGGGCCGGTGAGGGTCCCAGGATGCAGGAAAACATAACAGCAGATGTAAGAATCTAATCACAGAGGGCCAGGACCAGGCGATTTGGGGATAAAGTGGTCTCCTTGCTAGAGGTAGACCCCCAAAGTGTCACAGCTCGGTGGCATGAAACAGCTGGTCACAGGTGGTGAGCGTCAGACCTGAGAGAGTCCTCAGGGATCTTGTTCAACCCCCAATAGCTAGTTCAAAACTCAAACTGTAGACTCCCAGCCCCAACTGCAGTGCCACCCAGGCTGCCTCTCTGGGACCATCTTGGCAGCACCAAGCTCCCCAGCAGCGGGAAGCCCGGAATCTAGCACCCATTACCATTGGCTCATAAGCTACAAGATGGCCTTTGGAAGGCTGACCAGATCATCTTAGCCCACCCTGAATTTTTATGGCTGAAGAATCTGACACTCACATATCAGCTCCTGTAGGAAGTCTTCCTTTTCCGAATGCCCCTCCATGCCCACAGTCATTTGTGACCTTATTATCATGTTTTCCTACTTTCTGGCCGTGGCGTATCAGCTATTTGGCTGGATTTGTCTTCAGCTAAATCCACAAGCCAAACTACAGTAAAGGTGCCATCTCCTTTGAGTGAGCTGGTGGAGAGAGTTGACTCTGAACCACTCACAGAGTGATGTGATATCAGGAAAGTTACCCTATCTGTGTCTCAGTTGCCCATGTTGGTCAAATAGAGATGATATCACTAGTACTTGCCCCCTCTGTGGTTAGGGCGATGAAGCGAGGCAAAGAAAGCGAGGATGCTTGGGAGAGGACCTGGCACAGAGTATGTTCTCAGTAAGTGTGAGCTTTCGTCAGCACCACCACCAGCAGCAGCATCGTCCTTCTCCACAGTGGGAGGCAGATGTTTGTGAGCACAGCGATTTTGTGTCTGTCTTGTGGGCACTTTTGTTTGGCTCGGCATCACCCATCACCCGTTATTCGGGAAGAACCCTATCTTGATTTGTGAATTCACTCCTCTCCAGTGGTCGTGAGGGCTGCACCCTGGCCCCGTGACCCTGGATGATCTGTACCCTTTCCCGGCCACAGCGACTGGCTCAGGACAACAATATGGCTGAGGTCTGGCTCATCTGAAATAACAAAACTCAGCTCTTGCTCTTTGAATTTGCTTTTTCCTGAGGAATGTAAAGCCAGAAAAGTGGGATGTTGCTCTCTCTGCAATTCTCCTTTTGCGCTACTGGGGAGACTGCTAAAGAAAAGAGCTGGTGCAGAGGGGAGTAGGCCCCACAAGGAAGGGAGAGAAATCAGGGCTGGCAACATTTGGCCCTTGCATTAAACTTCACCTAATGCCTCACCTTTACTCTTTTTAAGGAAGGAGAGAAAAAGTTCGTTTTGTGTTTAAGTCAGCTCGGGTTAGCAATTGCAAGGGTCCTAAACAATAGTTATTCCGAGCCTGTGTGATTACAGATTTACATGTATTTTTAATTGCATTTTTGAAAGAGCTTATTCTGCAAATGTAAACTGTAGTGCAGTTAGTGTTGAAATCACAAGGTGGTAAGTTTTGACTAACTTAGATGTAAATGCCTGACTCCTTGCCCTCCTGATGAAAACCTGAGCTATCTGCTTCCCTCCACATCCTCCACACTGGATGAGCTGCAACCAAGCTGCCTTGTGCCAACACTGCCACCCTGTGGCCAAATAGTGTCTGACTCTGTCTTTACCACATTTGCAGCTATTAAAGGAAGGAAATATCATCACCTCTCCCCTCGTACCTTGAAATGTATAGTCATCCTCACTCAATTCAGAACATATTCTTCTGACCCATGTACATGGCTTTTCTCCTTGTGCCATCCCTTCTGGAAACCATCTCCTTCAACCTTCCTCTCACCCTCAGTCCTTCAGTTTGTGAATTCACTTGTTTCTCCTCTCAACTTCGAAGCAGCCCTATGCCCTCATTATGACTGAGGAGTCTTAAGTATGCTCATGACGTTGGCAAAGGTATGTTTTAGGAGCACACAGCACCTCCCCCCACCCCTGCCCCTACCTGCTCCGTGATAGGGACAGCAGAGAACAGATTAGCCGCTCCTTCAACCTCCGACACCCTCCACCAGGAGGAAACCTTCTCCAGATGCACCATCAACCTTGTCCAGCTGCAGCTTAAGGCCTGGCTGGCCCGCACCTCCTGTACTATTACAGCTCATTAGACTCACCGCCCCATCACTTCCCACTCGTTCCCTCTAGTTTATTCACCTCTTTGTTCAACCCATGTTTTCTGAGCGCCTCCTATGTGCCAGATCCTGCTGTAGAGGCCAGACATATAGTAAAAGCCACACTATGAGAATTATATTTTGGTGAAGAGACAGAAAATAAGGAAAACACAAAATGTAGGCTGACAGTTGGAGTTAAGAACAAATAAGAAAAATAGAGCAGAGTCAGGGAAAAGAAAGGGAAAGAGCTTTCAAAAATATGTACTGTAAAGTTTAAGGGTTGATCAGATATCATTTCATCATTCCTGGCTTAAGAAGTTCACTTTTGTTCCTGTGACAGTCCTGTGCCTAATTCTGAGGATGACTTCTGTTGATACTTGGACAATAATTATTTTGTTAGTCCTAGTCCCTTTTGCCACACACTGCATTTTGACCAATAGTATCTAAGGAAAAGACCGCCAGGGTTTCTGGGGATAATTTACCTAGAATGGGACATGTTGGACAAAAGCCTTGTTTGCCACAAACCCCTCCCCTTACTTTTTGCTTGGGCTGCTGCCATGAGGGGATGTGATCGTGGGAGCTGTGGCAGTCACCTTGTTACCATGAGGCGAGATAAAATAGCATGCAAATACTGGCCGAGCGGGAAACCAGAAAAACTTGTGTCCTCAGTGAACCCTGAACAAGAAAGACCAAGGTCCTCACCTCGAAATTTCTTGTTCAGTCAACTCCGATGTTTTAGACAAAACCTCCTCAGCACTGGGTGTTCCTGGTGATAGATTCTGAGCTATAACTGCCATTGGGCCTCCGGCAGCCAGCCACATTTCTGCACACCGTGGAGGGATGGCTGAAGCTTAGGCAGCACTGCCTGAGGCCCTGAGAGTGAACGCCCCGCTTTGGTAGCCATGCCGTCTTCAAAGCCCACCCTCTCTCCGGGCATTTGGGCTCCTCACTGTTACCCGGATCCCCCAGATCTTATCTGGCATCATACTTTTGCACTCACTGTTCTCGCTGCCTAATGCCCTATCTGCACATCTCTTTCTGACAAACTCCTACTCATCCCTCAGAGCCCACTTTAAGCTCAAATGTTTCTGCTTCTGTGAAACTTCCCTAAGTCTCCAAACCTCTGCTCCAATGTCTCTTTTGTGCTTTCTTCTGCCCAACCGCCCCTGTTCCACCCACTCCCACTGGCTCGCAGCCTCCATACGGCCAGAGGGTGTTCCCAATGTAGATAGGTGGGCTATCTGTTCCTAATATAGATAGGTGGGCTCCGACCAGGAAGTAGAAAATTTTGTTGGCTGACTAAATGAGGAATGTGGGAGAGTGGATGGATGAATGAAGGAATTCTCTCAGACTAAAGGCAGAAGCTTGGTGACCTCCTCTCTGTGTAGGGCACAGCACTGAGGTGGTGCTGGCACACTGCCTGTTCCACCGATTTGAAGGGGACTCTCAGCAAAGGCAGGCCAGGCGGCCCTGCTGCTCCTGGGGCAGGTGGAGGCCTGCCTGCTTCCAGCCCTCTCGCCTCCTCTAATCTCCACGTCTCTCCCTGCATCTCTGTCGGGCAGCCTCTCAGGGGCCAGTCCCACCCTTGATTCTCCCCCAGGCCTCTGCCAGCTGAGTTATCCTCTCTGCCATCTCCGGGGCTCACGATCAGCCCCCCTTCCCTCAGGTGTGCTCGGGGTGGGGTGCAACTCTGGGGAGTGAGACCGGTGACAGTCCTCACTGCTCTGGGGAAAATTAATTAGCCTGGGTTCCCCAAATCACTTTGAAGATTAAAAAAAGAAAGAAAGAAAATACGCATACAACCCCCTTATCGGGACGATTGTTACCTTGGGGCTTACCTCTCCCCTTCACTGGGGCAGGTTACGTCCCCATTCCACTCCATACCTGTTTTTCTAGAAAATCCAACTTCTGAAGCCCAGGCACTTTGGTGCATGGTGCATTTGGGTCCTCTCTGGGCAGGGCCCAGCTGCTGAAAATTGGTTCCCACTCAATGCTGGGACCTGGTTTTCGTCTGGGTTGGGATTCCAAGCCCAGCGGCCCCGGGCCGGGGCCTCCCCTCTCTGAGCCTTTGCAGAGGGGATAGGCATACAGCAGGTGCTCCATGGAGGAGCTCCCAGCCCTTGCCAAGGCCTTGGACGGAGCAGACAGCCCTACAGCCCCCAGGTAAAGGCTGGGCCTGCTGTCTGAGCTCGGCTTCCCAGCTGCCTCCCCAGGGACCACCCAGCCAGCCTGCCTGCTACGGGCAGGCTCCAGCTCAGACCGCAGGAACAGCTGACAGGCTTGGGCTGCCGGTGCCAGCTTCCTCCATGGCGGAAAGACCTGGGCCAGGCGTGGGCTCATGCTGCTGTCACACCCAGACTGGAATCACCCTCTGGAGGTGTCCTGAAATGTCCCCTGCCCTTCCTGAAGTGGAAACTGAGGCTCAGAGAGATCCAGTCTGATTAATGGGCACCCAGCTGGGCTTCCTGGCTTCATACCCCAGCAGGGCTGGGGGTGGAGTGGTTGACAGGTAAGCAGGTGAGGTTTGGCAGAGGGAAGGTCTGTGAGCTTTTATGGGGCTTCCAAGGTTGGCGTGGCTGAGCTTGGGCTGGGTGACGCGTCCTTCTTGGGGACCCCTCCCCCTCTCGGGTCTTGGCATACCTGCCAGGCAACAGGTGGGCCTCAGAACCAGCTCATTTGTGGTTCCAGGTGAGTGATCGTGGGGGCCCCCCACTGAGGAATGGGGGGAGAGGTCTGTGGGCTCCAGATGAAAGGCCAGAGGTGCCTTCCCATCCCCACCCCTTCCCACCTGGGGCTCCAGCTTCCAACAAGCTCCATCACCTGGAGCTCTGGACCCAAGGGCATTCTGGGAAACCAAAGTGCTTCTCCTTTATTGCGCCCCAATCTTCATGCCCCTGCCCTCTTCTCTGGGTCCCTCTGCCTTGGGAAATGGGTCACAAGCGCCGAGCACGTGCCAGGCCCCAAACAACGCTGCAGGGTCCCAGGCAGACTGGCCATCCTGGCCGGCCCGAGCCTCAGTTTCCTCTCCTATAAAATGAGGGTCAGAAAGCCCCCCTGGCGGGGCTGCTGAGCAGACAAAAACAGTAGAGAGACAGCCAAAGCAGGGGCTTCCAGGTGCCGCTTCCCAGCAGCCATGCCCCACCGTGCAGGGTCCCAGGGGGGTGGGCTTGGGCACGGGCCCACTGTTTCCAGCATCTGCCTGGTCGCAGACTCTGGACTCTGTGTCACGTGGGGCAGTAAAGCAGCGGTGCTGGTGACAGGAAGGGATGGCCCCAAGCCCCTTCGGTGACAAACAATGACTGAAATGTACGCGCTGTGCCTATTCAAAACGTTTTCTGTCCCAAGGCTCATCTCAAGCCCTCCTGCACCATCCTGCGGGTTGGTGTTTGTGGCTGTTCTCAGCTTTGGAGTGTGGAGCTGAAGCCCGAGCGACTGGGTCACGGCTCACGGACACAGCACGCAGCTAGAAAGTGCTGGCTGAGGGTTCGAGCCTGGGCGATAAGACGCTGCTTTTAACCACTGAGGGGTAAAAGCAGCTCTCAGGGTCTTTGTACTATAAAGTGTACGGCCATTGCCATACAGTGTGGCTCCCAGCCTGCAGGGCCAAGGCAGGGCTCTGGTCGCCAGCTCCTGCATCCTCCTCTGGCTCGTCCTCCTCTGGCCTCATCCTCTACCGCCCAGGGCACCTGTGGGCGGCTCCCGGCCCGCCCTGTCTCTCTTGCCTCCTTGTTCCCCCACACTGATCTCTCTTCCCAAATCTTTTCCCCTTCCTGCACACCCAGCCCTGGCCTCCCAGCTTAGAGTGAATGGTCACCCCGTCCTGGGCTCATGGGTTCATCCCGCCAGGCTGACACAGTCTCCCCAGGCTTCTAAGGGATGCCAGGATTTTACATTGGTTGCTTGATCATGTTTTGGCTCTTTCTTTTAAAACCCTTGAGTGTCTGCTAGATATGCATATTTTGTAGAAAGTCTGGAGAACAGAAAGTATGAAGAAATAGACTCTCAGAACCTGGCAGCCCCCCCAAGAGATCGCCACTGTAATGCCTGCAGTCCAGCTGGCTGGCCTTTTCTTTCCCAGCCACACAGTTTTCCAAGCACCAATTTAGACTTCTCATGGCAATAGGAAGTCCCACATTGCCCTTCCTTACTTTAAGGTCTAACCCCAGGGGATTGGTAGCTCCTCCTTCATCTAGTCTGAATCCCTCCTGTGGGCTTCGCCATGGGCCGTGCGTCCAGAGTAGCAGAGCAGCTACCGTCCTGGGTTGTAGAGGTGGGCAAAAAAGAGTCTTTGCTGCAATCTGCTCAGAGATCGGTGGTCTGAACACCCCATAAAACGAGGGCCGGGGGCTGATAAGTAACCCCAGAACTCAGAAGTCCAGCTCCAGAAGTGGGCAGTATCTCTGTCCTTTTACCCACTTCTGTGTCCCCATGGCCTGCCCAGTGCCTGGGCCAGGGCAGGCTCCCATATCTGTCTAACGAGAGAGAAATGGCAGTGTGGAGAGGGGGAGATGGCGTGAATCAGAGAGAAGGTTCTAGAAACAGAAGCTGGGTTGTCCCTAGGGGATGGGGTGTGGGGAAGCCATGGGGCCAGCATGTGGGGGTGTCCTGGTGGGGTCAGGGAGTCGCACCCAGCCCCCACCCACAGAGCAGGCAAAGGAAGTGGAGGCCTGAGGGCAGCCTCGCTTTGGAGCCATTTATCACCTGCAGCAATTCCAGGAATGTGGAGATGGAGAGGCCAAAGTCAGAGGATGTGGCTGGGAGGCTGGAGGTGGGGGTGCCAGGCTGTCTTTCTCCAGGAAGTGGAGAACCCAGACCCTGCCATCTGGGAAGAGGCGCACCTCTCCTGGACACGCTCACATGGCACGCCGCACAACGCTCACTCTCAGGGCTAGTCCAGGCATCTGGAGGTCATCACCATGACAACACGAGTGTTGCTAAAATCCCCAAGGTCACAGGGCTGGAGACTGGCAGAGCCAGGACTCACAGTCTGCTTTCTGGAGCTAGAACGTCCCCACTGGTGTCAGAACCCAGGCCGGGGGGAGCCCGCTGCCCGCCCAGTACTGGCACGGCTCCCTCCTACTTAGAAGGAATGAAGGCGCTGAACCTATCCTGGTGGGAGGTTCTGGGGCCTTTGGGGGTGGGGGCAGGACCGAGGGGCCTGGAGGTGCACAGGTGGACATGGCATGGTCCTTAGCCTTTAAAGGGGCCTCAGATAATGCCAGTGAAATAGAGTATGTGGCAGGGCTTGGCCAGAGAGGGTCGACTGGCTTCTGGACAGGTGTGGCCTCTACTGGGTTGGCCAGAGGTTCCCCAAGGCGGTAACCTCTCCCCTGGGAGGAGAAAGCTGAGCGGGACCCGAGGCAGGGTGTTTGTGGAAACATGGCTGTGGCGGGCACGAGGGGTGCAGGGTGGGCGGAGGCGGCTGGGCCCTGGGTGGTGGAGCTGGGCCAGCCGGTGGTCAGGGACCTAGCTGCCCCCCAGTGGGCTCCGGACTGCCCCAAGGGTCTGAGATCACGGGGTGTGGTAGCCGCAGCCCCAGCCTGCTTAGAGCGAGACCGAGATGTCAGGCACCCCAGCTAGGAAGTCGGCCGACACCGCTAGGCCGTGGCCCCTGGGGGGCAACTGTGGGCAGAGCCCTGGGCGCCATCCTTTCGGGGCTGCCTGTGATGGGAGAGGTGTGTCCACCAACTTGCCTGGGACGCTGGGCATGCGACACCCCCTCCCGGCCTCAGTTTTCTCCTCTGGAGGTGGGTGTGAGTTGCCCAGCTTACCTCGGGGTGTGGCAGCCTGCGGGGGCTCCTTGGCGCACCCCTCCTCCCGGGAGCAGGGTTCTGAGCGTGGCTGCCAGGCAGGTGGCTGGCGGGCAGACCTGGCCCATTGCTGGGATTCCGGCGGCTGGCTCTGGAATGATCACCCCCACCTCGGGTGGGGGCAGGGAGGAGGTGGGGGCTGCCGAGGAGCCGGGAAAGATTTCACACCTGCACATAATTACCGAATGATCCACCTTCTGGGAATTATTTTTATCTTAATCTTTTATTTGGCTCCAAATAAAGTGAGAGAAGGACCAGGAGGGCCCAGGAGCGCGCAGCAGGGCACGTGGGGCTCCGGAAGCCAGCTCTGTGCCCGCCAGGGCCGGCACCCGGCTTGCTGGTCAGGAGAAGGGGCGGCTCTGGGCTGCAGCTCAGCCGGGACAGCAGGCGCGCTGGGGGCAGGCAAGGGGGCGCGAGTGGAGAACTAGCACGAGGCGTCCGGCGGAGGCGTGTGGCTAGACCCCGGCCAGTGCGGGCCACAGGACCCTGGAGTCGCCAGGACCCCGCCCGGAGACGCGGCGGCCCTCACACCGGCGGGAAGGTGACCTTTCCCGGGGAGCAGCTGACTCGCAGCTCCGTCCAGTGGTCCAGGCGGCAGGGGCTCGGCTGGACGTGCCGCCTCCCGCGGACAGCCCGCACGGAGCCCAGCGGCACCGAGTCCCGCCCCCGCGGAAGCACAGGGGCCGTCGCCCGGGATGGCCACTCCCCGTGGGTCCGGCCGCCCGCGCACGCAGGTCGAGGCTCCTGTCCGCGTGAAGTGCGGCACCCGGCCGGCCCACGCAGGGCACCGGCGCCCCAGCTCCCGGCCGCGCTGGCCCGAGAGCACGGAGGCTCGCGCTGCGGACAGAGGCGGGCGGGTGCGCCGGGTCCTCCAGGATGGCTGCTCGTCCTGCCCAGCGGCCAAGCGCTCTGCTCCCGCACCCCGGGTCGCGCAGCGGGATGGAGGGCCGGGTGGGATGGGCCTTCTCCGACCGCCCTCGCGGCCGCTGGCGCACGGTGCCTCCTGTGCCCGCACCTCTGCGCTCCACGGCTGAGGATCCAGCCTCCCCAGGAGGAAGTGTCGTGCGGCTGCCGCGCCAGCCAGCAGGCAGGGAGGCTCCGCTCACGCTCACGGACGCCGAGCCTCGTGAGACGCGCCTGCCACGGAAGCACCGCGAGGCCCGGGACCCCGCCTGGCGGGGCTGCTGGAGCCCGCGCGTGCGGACGCTGGCGCTGCCCGCCGAGGACTCGGCCGGAAGGGGGCCGGGGGCGGAAACAGGCCCTTCCGGGAAGGCCTCCCGCTTCCCTGGCTTTCCTGAGCACCAGCACCGTGGGCGCGAGGGAGGCTGGACGAGAGACCTGTGGAAGTCTGAAGCGTGTTCCAAAGAGATAGCTGAATAAAGTACAAAGGGAACAAAATAGCAGGGTCCGTGTGGGGAGGGCAGAGGTCTCGCAGGAGGGAGGTGAGGGCGGGACCTGCGGGACATGTGAGTGGCGGACATCCGGGGTCCAGCTGCCCGACAGCCCAGAGACTGGAGTCCTCACGGTGCTCAGGTCACTGCTCCATGCACCTCATGCAAGAGTTTCAGGCTGCAAGGATTCCACGGAGCCGCCCGCAGGCCACCGTCCACACCGTCCAGTGTGAGTCCTGAGTCTCTTCTGTTAGGAAGTTAAACGTTAAGGTTGTTGAAGATGCGGGTTCCCACGCTCTGTGTCTGAGGCTCGGGATCCGGTAGGGCCGGGCTAGGGCCGGGAACCTGCCTTGTGAACTCCCCACCCCATGGTTCCGTCGTCGGCACCCTGAGACCCCAGGAAACCTCTGCCTTTGGGGTCCCAAGCTGCCCTCCCGCTCAGCCCAGCAGCAGGGACCAGCCTGGAGGGAAGGGTGGGGAGCAGAGGATGGGGTGGACACTAGCCCCTGTGTCAGCTCCTGCCCTGCTGCTCCTGGGGCTTGGGGAGGCAGGACAGGCAGGTCTCTGGGGACCAGGTGGGGTCTCCTTGATGCCCCTGACCCGAGCCCTGCCTGTCTGCTATCCGGGGAGCCAGGACATGCGAGGGGCCGGCGCGCGTGGGAAGGCAGCCTGGCCGGGCTGCCCAGAGCGCTGCCTTGCTGTCGGGGCTGAGGAGGGATGTGCTGCAGGGTGAGGAAGGAGCCGGGGCAGCATAGGCTGCGAGCTGTGAGCTGCGAGGGGCCGGGCAGGCGGGCGTGCAGCAACAGGCTGCGGTGGGGACACAAAGCACCCATTCACTGTCTCCAGGGCAGTGGCGACTCCAGGGGAACCCTCGGCAGCGTGGGGGTGCAGGGAAGCCATTCCCCAGGAGACAGGCTCGTGCCCATGCGGCGTGACGTCTGGGGTGGGGTGGGCTTCAGCTGACCTCTCCCTCCAGGACTCACGGCAGCTGCAGCCCAGGGCCCCTCCCGAGAGGTGCCAGGCCTGCTGTCGGCACCACCTGCACTTGGTCGCCGAGCCCACGACAGCCCTGCATGGCGGACACAGCTAGGGACGAATGGGGAAACCGAGGCCCAGAGAGGCCAGCACGCAAACGGATGAGGTCAGGCTGACTGACGTGCTTGAGCTCACGGAGGAGGGCTCATGGGTCAAGGGCCCACATCCATCCGTGGACTGGACTCTGCTCCCTGGCCCCCATGCAAGCTGCCCTCTACTCCCTGTCGCTCCCGTTCACCCCGCCCCCTGCCGGCTAGGAAGTCTGCTCACCTGTACTTAGCTCTGACAGTACGCACGCTTTCTCGCAGGGATCTAGAGCTGCCTTCTTTAGCGGAATTAAATTCTCTAGATTTAATTTAACAAGTTATAATTAATTCTTTAGAGGAAGTTCGTGATTGATTACAATTCATTTTCAGGTAATTGAGAAGAAACTTAAAGTTCTTTTCACTTGGCATAACTTTCATTTCCAAGTCTTGAAAATTTTACTTACTCTGCTTTCCAGTCCCATCATGCTCAAACACCAGGAGGGTGACCAGAGGGCATCTTTGTGCACATGATTCTAATGTTCTTACCCAAGGGATAACCTATGCCTTCCCGAGGAATAACTTACACCTACCTCCCACATCCCCCCCGGCTCCCCCACCCATCCCAGTTCAACAAATATTTTTCAAGCCAAAAGCTTTGACAACATTTTAAAGCACCTGCCAGTCTGCCCAGCCTATAACCCCCGTGACCTGCCAATAAACCCCTGTGACCTGCGTCCTGTGGCCACTCACTTTCTCTCCTTCACTCACCTGGGTCATAGCCCTCGGCCACACAGTCTAGCTGCTGTTCCTGGGCTTTGTCCAGCACTCCCCTACCGCAGGGCATTTGCCCCGACTGTTCCTCTGCAGGGACCCTCACTGCCTCATCTCCAGAGACCTTGAGCTTTTCAGGGGAGCTTCTCTGGACACCTTACCTAATATTTGCATCTCCCTTTCCTGCTTCATGTTTCTCTTTAATCTTCACCTCACCAAATAAACATTATTCCTGGTTGTGGTGATTGTTATGGGACTGTCAGTTCCACCAGGACAGGATTTTTGCCCCACACCTTCACTGCCATAACCTCGGTACCTGCTGAGTAAGCAGCTTGCACAGAGAACATTTTCAACAGGCATTTATGGGGTGCACACTGGCTCTGTGCTTGGTGTAGATCTGTCGGAAACTGTCTCTGTCCTCAAGGAGCTGACCTTCTCGTGGTGATAGGAGATGCCGGTGCTGGCGCTGCCACCTGGGAAGTGACCAAGCCTCTGGCTGAAGCCAGCCTAGGGCCCCAGAGGAGCCTTGGGGCACACAGGGCCCCTGTTTGGCAAAGGAGGGTATTGGAGTCAGGGGAGGGGCAGAATTTAGAAATCTGACATTAATACCTCAGGACCTAATTCATAAAAACATCTAATTACAGGGTGCCGGTGTTTAATTGTAATTTCGGTAATGACCTGCAACTGCATACAAATTATAGGGTAATCAACTCAAACGTGCTTACAGCTGCCGTAAATGCCATTTAATCTAACATGGAGCTCCCCAGGCAGTGTCTTTGGGGCTCAGACAAGGGCAGGGTGCAGGGACGTCTTCCCCCTGGCTTGTAATGCCAAGCTGAGGTGAACAGCAAGAACGGGCTACAACACCTGCTGTGAGTTTTGTCCCCTCCCCAACCCACGATGTGTGGCTTCTTCAGAGACAGCCATCTAAAGAGCAGGGAGGGGACTTAGGGCAAACCCAGACTGACTCTGGACAGGTTTGGGTGGAAAAGGTCATTCTCCTGGTTGGCTTGGGGTGGTATGGGGAGCCCAGAGAAAGGGGCACTCTGATTTAGCACCTCTGCAGCGGCAGGGGCTAGGCCAGATGGGAGGCCAGAAAGCGATGGCCCCTGTTCTCTTTGGCCTGCACGGTGCTGGGAAATGATTCTGAGTGACTCAGACAGGGCGTATGCTCCCTTGTAACCGCCTGCCCCACCACGCCAAGTCTCCCTCAGCACACCTCCTTGCGCCTTTGCCATCTGGGCCCGTTGTCACTGAGTTGCCCACCGCGCCCCAGAAGCAGAGGCGCAGGAGCGCCGGGGCAGCACCAGTGGCTGCAGTCCACACTCTGCCTCTTGTCCGCTGAGTGGCCGTGGCCGAGGAAGGGCTCCCTCTGAGCCTTTCCGCGGTCCAGAGAGACACTGCGTGCCTGTGTGAGATGGCCGGCTGCAGGGCTCAGCCTACGTCCTCCGGCCGCCACAGGCAACGCAGTGTGGGGGTGAAGCTCGGTTCCGGTGCCGACTGCCCCGCCGCCTGGGCTTAAGGCACTTTACCTCTTTTCTCCACCTATAAAAAGGGCATAATCATAAAGAATGCCACCTACCTCGAGGCTTTTGGAATGAGTTCATGAGTATGACGGGCTTAGACTAGTGCCTGACGTGCAGTAAGCACGCGCGAACCGTTTCCTGTGCTGCGGGTCTGCGATGGGATGGAAGACAGGACGGCTTGGGTCCCCTCAGCTGCACACACACGCACACGCATGCGCATGCACACACATACAAAGCGTGCCACACTCGTTCTACTCTCCCTTTCCTTGAAAGCTCTCTTCTGCTGACCTGCGTGGAGAAGTCTTGTTTTTCTCCGAACTACATATGCTGTCACTGTTACTCCACCCCGTCAACAGCACCACCATCCACTCAGCTGTTCCAGTTCCAAGTGGACCATGCCATTAGTCCCGACAACCTCGCGGTGTACACCTCATCAAGGACCGTGTTGTATTGTTTCTGTCTGGAGAACTTATTCACCCTTCAAAACCCAGCAGCTGCCGTTCCTCTGCTCAGTACTTGCTGCTCCCTGCCTCCCCCGGGGCCATATCTGTTGAGTTGGCTGCTCTTGTGGCACCCAGCTCAGGAGCCCATTGTCTCCTGAGTGGGAGTGCGGATGTTCTGGTGGCTGGTGTAACCCCTACGCCTGGCACGCAGAAGAGTGTGCTAAGCGTCGCTTGAACTGACCTTGTTGAATTCAGAAGCAAGGAAGGCCCTTAGCAGATGTCTGTGCCAAGGTACGTGCTTTTTCATTAACTTTTTGAAAGGGGAATATATGTTCAAAGGACATAATAAAAACGTGCGTTGGATAAAGTACATTTTCCTTCTCAACTACTGGAATTTTCTAGAGGTTGCTGGTGTCAAGTTCCTTGTACTTCTTTGCAGACATTGTCCACGCATGCACCTGCAGTATGTTATTCCCCAGAAATGGACCCCTCTAAACACACCTGCTCCACACCCCCCCCAGTGTGAGGACCTCCCGGCTGTTTTAGTGGGTTAGGGTTCCCCAGGACTTTTTCAGCTGCCCCCAATTAGATAGCTGGTCTGGTTCTGAGTTTTGCTCCTCGAGCCAGACGCACGAGTGTCGATGGACACACTGTCTGTCTCAGGGTCCCCTCGGGCGCTGCCCAGGCCTGCCCTCACCCCTGCCCTTCATTTGCTCCCAGTCCCCGGGCACTCTCCACCGTTCGGTCGCGGACCCCCGACATTCTCCCCTGCTTTGGAAATGGCCTTATCCCTGTGGCTTTCTTGCCGTGACTGCTGGGTCCCAAGGTTTCTTCTACGCGAGGGTGGGGTGAGGTCAGACAGGCGCGTCTGTCTCCCTGGGCCTCCGCTGCCCACCAGCCGGGGCAGCTCTGCTTTGTCTTGTTTTGTGTAGTTTCTTCATTATCAGTGTGGAATTTCTCAGCTCCAGAAAGAAGTCCACGGCATTCGTTCACTCAGGGAAACCTCCTGTGTCACAGCTCACATCCAGGGAAACTGAGGCCAGGGAGGCGTGACGTGCGCCCGCTGGCCATGCGAGCCCCGCGCTGTGGGCTGTGAAGCCCTCCCAGACCGGACAGGCCGGGGCAGGCAGAGGCTGACACCTGCTTCACTGGGGCGGCCCCCTCAGGGGCCTTCAGCCCTGTCCCTTGGCCTAATCCCGTTTTCTGCCCAGCTGCACAGCCAAGAAGGCTTATTTCTCATCCCATTTTCATGCAAAGGAGGCCGCCAGGCCCGGCGTGTTCTGAGTGCGGTGACAGTGGCCGTGAATGGGGACCCCAGTAACGGGGACAAAAATGTGACAGGGCCCTCCATCACGGCATTGTCTAACAATCGGGACATTATGGTCGCTCCTGGAACCCTCTCCGGGAAGGGGGGGGGGCCTCCGCCTGCTATGCTAAGCAGAGAGGCCGGGCCTGCCTTGCACCGCCCGGCCTTGGCCCGGTCAGTGACTCCATTGTGCGAGGCGCTCGGACCTGAGAGATTCAGAGGGCGCCCCAGCTGCTGCTTCCTCCCACCCCGACCACCGGGGCTGGTGTCAGGGTGCAGGTGGAGGGGCTCCCAGACTCCAAGCTGGGGGAGGATGCCGGTCCCCCTGCCCTGGGGGGTCCCCCCACCAACCCCAGCACAGGTGCTTCGCTCTCTGGGCCTCAGCGGGTACTGACGGCAGGGACACGCTAACAAGGACAGAGGGGGGCTTTCTGAGTGCGTCTGTGAGTGCCCACCGCGCTCACTCGTGCCCGTTGTGACCCTGGGCAGGGCTCCCACTACCCCAGCTTGCGGGCGTGGCCACTCGTGCAGGGGCTGGGCCACAGGCTGCCGGGGTCAAAGCGGCGCTGTCCAGGGAGCGGTGAGCCACCGGAGGGACCCCAACCTCCTGGTGCTCACGTAGAAAATGTGGAAAGGAACAGGTGGGAGAAGTTGTAATCATCTTATTTTATAACTCACACTATTATCATTTCAACAAGTCTATTGAAAGTACCCTTATCATGACACTCCACATGCGAAGCCTTTATCATCCGATAGGTGCTTGCTGCTTACAGCATCTCTCGGCTTTCACTCAGCACGTTCCAAGGGCCTGGAGGCCCCTGCCGGCTGGTGGCCGCCATGCTGGACAACACAGCTGTGCTCTGTGACCCGGGCGGCCACTCTGCCTCGGCGTCCCCTTGTTGAGGAGGAGGAGGAAAGCGAGCCTCAGAGTCCTGGTTCACGATGACGCTGGTGCCGCGGACCTCCCAGGGAGCCCCAGGTCAGCCCACGCCTGCCCACCCACGAGCCGCTCCCCCAGACTCTGGCTGGGGCGCCCTCATCCTCAGGCACGAGCAGAGCCCAGGCACACGCCCTCTTGGCACGCCGGTGGGTGGCGGGGTCACAGGAGAGCTACGCCCAACCAGGGAGGCGTCCGGAGATGGTTTCTCTCGGCTAAAGCTCCCATGCCGAGCCCATTTGCAGAGGTAGAAAAGGAGGCCCGCCCACCGGAGGACACACAGGGAGGCCGAGCTGGACCTCCACCTGCTACAGACGGTTAGCCCGGAGAGCCCGCCCTCCAGGGCCCCCGCCAGAGCCCCTCCAGCTGCTGCCCATTCACCACACCTTACAGGGAAGGGCAGTGGGGAGCACCTGGGGTCTTGCTGCCAGAGTCGGTCCCTGCGTCTCCACCTGCTGAGCACCTGGAGCAGGCACATGCCCTCCCAGTGGCTTCCTCCTGCCAAGTCCAAGGTCTCTGCGTCTAGGACAGGGAGGCTGATGTTGAAGAGCCGCAGAGGGCATTCCCAGGTCAGGGCTGGAAGGTGAGGGAGTGGACGTAGATGGGCCCTTCCTCTCCCCGACCCGGCCCGCCCCAGGCCCCATTGATCGGGGGAGGCTCCCGCCCTGAACCACCGGCTCGGCCGCTCTGCCAGCCCCTGCTCCTTTCCATTTGCAACTGGACAACTTCCAGGGCCGGAGTTGGGACAGGCGATAATGGACTGCAGGCTGAGTTATGGAGCTGTGGAAGATGAATGGGAGGTAGTGGGGGCTGAGGGGGGCAGAGGACACACTGCCTGCTGGGCCCCGAGGCCAAGCTGTGGTGTGCCTGTGTCCCCCACTCCGGCTCCTCCCCTGCACCCCATCTCTCCTAGACTGAGGCTGCCTCCTGCCCACCCCGCTTGGCCCAGCAGTTCCATTTTCCAGAGTTGGAGACTGAGGCCTCGGGCAGATCCAGGATGCCACAATAAGAGAACTCTGACGTCTAAGGCCCTTCTCCTGGTTCAGAGGGGCCTGGCCTGAGCATGAACAAGCCTGCGCCCCACCTGCTGCTGTGCTACGGGGTCCAGCCCTCAGCCCCCACATCTGCTCTCTCCTGGTCTTGGGTTGGGCCTGCCAGTCCACCACCTTGCGCTTCCGCTTGAGTGCTCAGACTCAGCCGAGGCGCTTCTCGTGGTCAGTTTCCTCACCACAAAGCACGAGGGGCGATGTGTGCAGCGGGTCACAGAGCAGCGGAGAGGGCGTGAGACGGGCGGGCAGGGCTGCAGTGCTTCAGAGACGCTCGCTGAGCCGGTCCTGGGGCTCCCTGTATCCTGGCGCCCAGATGCAGGCCGGGGGTCCCAGCTGACCCTGGGGTGACCCGGAGAAGGGTGGGCCTGAGGAGACACCCCGGAGTGTCTGGGGCGCAGGCCCTAGGGCTGCACTGAGCACAGCAGCTGGCTGGGCATTGCTGGTGCCTGAGGGAGGTGGCCCCCAACGGGGTTGGGGAACCCTCCAGAGCCCAGCGAGGCCCTGATGAGGATCTACATGTGCGTGCACAGCACAGCCCCGGGCCAGGCCTCTGCGGCCTCTTCCTGCCTCCTCATCGCCAGGTGTGAAGGGAGCTTCAGAGGGAAGTGGACCCCAGACAGCAGGGACCCGCCAAGGCTGTGAGCACGTTCACCGGCCCGAGGCCTGTGGTCAGAGGCCAGGGGCACCACACGCGTTCTCAGAGCATTTACTGAGCACCCAGCCCGGAGTCGGGGTGGGCCAGCAAAGCAGCCAGTCCCCGCCCCCGAGAGCTCCCAGCCCAGAGGGCACCTCATCACCGCTGCTCGTCGGCCCCTGGTCGTCAAGGTAGGGGCACAGGTACAAATACAGAGACAACTGGTGTGGGAAGGGACGGGGGCCCGGGACCAACTTGGATCTGGACTCACCCCTTGGGAGGAGACTACAGCAGAGTCTGGCAGCGAGTTGGGAGGGGACGCAGCCAGTGCCAGGGTTCTGAAGGGGAAAGAAGGGGGCAGGGTCCCAGAAACAGAAAGGACCTGTGTGCTGGGCGTGCAGGGGTGAAGGGGACAGGAGTTGGCCCTGGAGACTCAGCAAGGTCAAGGTGAGCGTGGCGCGTGAGACTTATTCCTTCCGAGTGGGGTGGGAGCAGTGGGCTGTCCTAAGTGACTTTATGAAGTGGAGCATATTTACAGGAGAGGAGGAGAAACCAGGAGACTACATAGGAGGACCCTGCAGCTACATGGAGGGGAATCTACTGTGGTGAGTCCAGGGTGATGGAGAGGTGTTGGGTAGGTGTAGGGGAATGCCAGATCTATTTAAGAGGGAGAAATGAAAGACTCAAGGGTCAGATGAGGGAGGTGAAGGAAAGGATGAATGAGGGAGGTTGCCAAAGTTTGTCCTTTGAGCTATAAGCTCTGGGAGTATAACCCAGAGCTCCAAACTGGCCTTGCCAAGTGGCCTATGAGGTCTTCAAATGTACAGGACACACAGGCAGCAGGATTTCTGATCTCACTGGGGTAGATGCCCCATAGCAATGGATGGAGCCACCCAGAGACAGATATGGAGTGAGAGCAGGGAGGTGGGTCCATGACTAAACCAACTTAAACTCAGGTCGTATTTATTAAGATCTATACCTAGAATGAGGGAGGGGACATTCCTGCTTTATCGTGCTCAGACTATTCCTGGATCCCTTGCCTAGGGTTGGTTGAGACGAGTCAAGTAGAACTGAGAGGAGTCTGAGACCCCGTTGAGTAAGGGGGCTGGGAGGTGCTGAACTCTATCTGGAGTTCTGTGGTCTGCTCAGGGAGGGGGGAGGAGGTAAGGCTGTGGGCCAGAGGGCAGAGCTGGGCTCCAGTGGCCTGAGTAGAAAGAAGCGGTCTCCAGCCTGGTGAGAAGGAACACTGGCTCCCAGGCTCGGCAGGGTGGAGCAGGCTGACCAGTGAGGAAGGAGGTCCCCAGCCGGGAGCCACGCGAGGTGCAGTTGGACAGCCTCACGTGGACAGTGAAGCAACGAGTCTAAAGTGTTGCGTGGGGCCGGCTCTAGGAGCCATGGGCTCCTCCTATTCAGAGACATGGCCTCCGACGGAACAATGTTCCCAGGAAGCAGCAAGAACCACCACTGATTACAAATTGCTCTGTGATTTTTTTCTCCCGTTACCATGGTGATGGCAGGCTGAGCATCTTAAGCAGCCGCAGGATGCAGCCAGATCTTTTAAAGCCGTAGACGTTTTCCCTTTAGAGAACTCCTTCCTCCACTTCTTCCTCCTCCCGGTCGTTTTCCCTTTAGAGAACTCCTTCCTCCACTTCTTCCTCCTCCCGGTTCTCTTTGCCCTCCCTGCCCCCTTGACGCGGTCCCCTCTTGCTCACTCTGTGACTGGCTTTCGGGGTGACGCCTGATCCCTATTCACCTAGAACCTGTGGTTTCTCCCTGTCACTCATGCCAAGGCCTTTTGCTTGCACCTTCTCATCTCCGTTTCCCCATCTGTAAAGCAGGAAGGATGCGGGCCTGGGCCTCCCCACCCTCCCATGCGTCCAGAGCCATCAGGCCCCGGTGGGCCATGCCAATACACGCTCCTGCAGGAAGTCTCTGATTCCCCAGGCTGCGCAAGCCAGCAGTACCCAGCCGTGTCCTTCTGGTACATTCCTTCACTCACTCGTGCTTACATTTCTTCATGGGCCTGTGGCCAGTGTGCTGGGTCCAGCCACAGGCGTGGCCCTAGAAACGTGGCTGGTGCTTTGTGTTGAAACAGCGCTTGCCATTTGTTGGGTCAAACGACATGTTATTAGTGCTAACTGCACTGGCTCCTTTTTCCTTCTTGGGAAACTGGACGACTTGGGAGGCTGCATTGTGTTCCCCGGGGAGCGCAGCTGGCCAGCAGTTGCAGCAACGGCAGCAGCGGCTGCTGGCGCCGGAGCCAGAGCCCCCGACGCAGCCCAGGTGTGCTGTTGCTGCTACTGTTTGACAGGTGAGGAGCAGGTGGCTGGAAAGGGAGTGACTTGCCCACGGGCACACCCAGTGGGTCCCCAGGACCCCCAGAGACTCCAGAGAAGAAATTGGCTATTTGAGGCGGAGACCCAAGGAGAAGTCAGAGCTGGGCAGAGTGGGCGGGGCAGCCCCTCAGTGCCAGTGTCCAGGTTGGTGGCAAGGAGCCAGGTGGCCGGGGTTCAAATCTCAGCACTGCCCTGTTACAACTGTGTGACTTTGGACCTGTTGCTTGGCCTCTGTGCCTCGCCTCTAACGTGGGGGTGGCAGTCTTTATACTCCTCGCACGTACCCCACAAGGACGAAGCACACGTGCAGTTTAACAGCGAGGGCTATGCCGTGGCCCTGCCACAAACCCCGGCACGGGCTGGCTGGAAGCAGAATGTCCGTGAGGCTGCAGCAGGACCTGCCAGCATTTACACCAGGGAAATTGGCAGATACTGCAAATGGGTGTCTCCCCTGTTCCCGTAAGCACTCTAGTCTCCTCACTTTCTCCTTGACTCCCTTGCCTACGTTGCCAGCCGGATGGACAGGGTCAGGTGGTCCTGGACAGTGCGTGCATGTCTCCTCCTGTACGAGCGAGTGATGTCCGCGGGGGCTTCTCGGTCACCCTGGGAGGTCTGGGGAGGGCCCAAGAACGCCACGCCCTCTTCGCCCTGGCACCACCACCCCTCAGGCCTCAGGCTCCTCACCCTTTCACTCCGCCGAGCCGCTCCATCCGGCCTTCATGACCACGCCAGGGCCTTCTGCTTGGCCAGCGATTCCCTGGGCCCCTCCCAGGGCCGCACGCCCCCTCGCCATTTGCCGTGTAACCGGAGCTGCAGCCAGCGGAGCTGGTCCCGGCCGCCAGATCGCACAGGTATCAGCTGACCGCCTGTGTCCCGTTTTCCTTCACACAAGGTGCAGTTAACAATGGCCGACAGTCCTCACAGGGGGCCCGGGCCCCCCCAGGGAGAGGCCCCTGTGAGCTATCGGGCCACACGATCTCACCCCTTAAAAGGCCTGCCCTCCCTGCTGACATATCGCACAAACGGGGCCTTCACTCGCTGCCAGCGACCGTCTGCCGCCCTGGGAGCGCGGGCCGGAACCCGGGCCCCCGTGCCAGCCAGGCCCGCGCAGCTCCCTGTGTCCTTCCATGTGAACCTGCCTCCCGATACACCTGACCATTCTTCTCCCTCGGCCTGGATTACACCCCGTGAAAGCCCTTTGTTCCTTGGCCCGGGACGAAACGGCCTGGGCTGGCGAGGGGCTGCCAGCCTCTGCTGACATAGCCCCCCGCCCGTAGCAGGCACGGGTCTCGGCACCGGCTGACCCAGGCGGAATCCCGGCCATCCCCTTTGCCAAGAAAATTGGGCAATTGGCTCCCTTTCTTCTTGCCTCGTTCTACCTTGGCTGAAAAATGGGACCACAATGATAGGATCTAATAGGGTTAGCAAGAGACGGGGAGGAAACAGACAAGCAGATTCTCCAGAAAATCTGCCATCAGAGACTCTTGAAAGGCGATAGGCGGTTTATGGAGGTGTATGCCCGGACCAGGCCCTTCGAACTGCAAACTTACACAACCCGCCTCTGGGTCTTTACCTATAAGGTGGAGGTAAGAATGGTGGGTATGAGGGAAGGCCAATGACACGCTCTGCACTCGGCTCTCGGAGCGTCCAGTCCCTGTGAGCACTCAGCAGACAGGAGTCAGTGATTATCGATGTGCTCGTAACTCCCAGCCCAGCACCGCGTCCTGGGACGCCCCCACTCCCGGAGACTGTCCTCCGACAGTCGGCCAGTGGCCCAGAGCTGAGCCCACGGCCAGGAAGGCTCCAGGGCAGCGCCCTGCTGCGGGGACGGGCAGGATGGGGCCGCGGCCGCCTGGCCAGGCCTGGCTCTCGGAACCCCTGCTTTCTCTGCCCCCGCACCCCACAAGCTGTCCAAACACGGCCAAGCGCCCAAGGAGCTCTCCCAAGGAACGGCCCTGGGAAAGGCTGGCGTCTGCAGTGTGCGGCTGGGGAAGTGGCCCTTGTTTGCTTTCCCGCAGCCCTGGGAGCTTCCGTCCCTCTGCGTGTTTGCTTTGCTTTCTAGCAGCCGCCTGCTGTGGAGGGCTGGCTGCCGGTAGACCCAGGCCCCGGAGCCCTGGACACTTCCAGCCCCGAAGAACAGCTTGGAACAACAACCCAGCCCCTGCCTCAGCTCCCACAGTCAACTCTGGACCCCTAGTCATTGAAACTAATTGAAGAGCAACCAGTTCCAGCCTTCCCTGCACACCCCCTGCCTGACAGGCTTCCTCCCCGCAGCCCGTGTCCTAAACCCCTCAGGACCCAGGGAGCCAGCACTGCTCCGTCCCCACTCAGCTGCCAGGACAGCGAGGCAGGGAGCTGGCAGGCAGTGCCCCCAAGTTCTCAACATTCAAATGACTTGGATTTGATCCCAGTAGCTTTGCTCCAAAGTCATCTGCCCTGTGTGGTCCCTCGGAGCTTTAACAGAGTCGGAGGCTTAGAATCATGAGATCAGAGCATTTTAAAACAGTCAGAGAATACAGGAGCCTGCTGACAGAAATCCTCGGCAGTGTCACAGGATCCTGAAATGAAATCAAGATTCTAATTCCCAGGCTCACTCTATCCCATTGCCAGGAGACCCCAAGTGTTGTGCGGTCCCCCCTCTGCTCAGTCCCCCCTAGGATGTATTTCCTTGCCTGTTCCCAGCGTGGGGCTCTCATACCTCCTCCAGACTGCCCCTCCTTCTAGAAGCCTCCTTCACCCTCCCCCTCGGCTGCTCCTCTCCCCCTCCCAACTCGCCTGCATAAATTAGCACTCTTGCCTGGAACATCTGGCGACAAACAGTGGCACCCGTCCTAAAGGCTGTGCGTTTCTTGTGTGGATTTCACGGGATCGTCCTTGGGGAGGCGGGGAGTTTCATCCTTCAAGCTGGGGTTCAGGTAGAGGCTGTTCTAATCCCTTGGAAAGGAGCGAGCTCCTCAGGTCGCAGCGACAGAGGAAGCTCGTGCAGATCTCAGGTCTGTATGAAGTAAGTTTGTACAAAAATAAAATCTGCTAGCGCGAGCAAATCAAAGGTCACCCAGGGCACCCCAAAGCTTGCTGAAGGACCCCCTCTGCGGCATTCTGGTGGGTGGTTGAGTAAAACCCTGAGTTCTTCAGGCCAGTGAGAGCTCATGACACCAGGGCTCTCGCCACTTCTCCAGGGTCCTCTTGTGGGACTGTCGACCCCTAACCTGGGGCATCGAGGGCAGTGTCAGTCGCCACGTTTGCTCCAAAAGCCCCACCTCTAGGAGAGCCTCACGCGCGGCCGCGGCACTGCAGAAAGAGAGATGCCAAGGCTCTTTGTTGCGATGTTGGTTGTGATGATGGAAGAAAAGCAAAATCCTCATCAATGTCCGTCAATAAGAGGCCGCGGAGAGGAGTCCGGGCCCCTTCGCGCGTGAAACGCTCTGGCTGTTGGACAGGAAGAGGTGGTCTGCAAGAACGTGCGTTTGCTGTGTGCCCCAGCAAAGGCCAGCGGGCTGCTTCCTCTGTGGAGTAAGGCTTTGGAGGAGACACAGCCGGGGTGCATGTACAGCCCTTTGTCGTTAAAATGTAAGAAAGACGACGCCCTTTCTTGCAGGGCTGTTGAGGCAGTGCCTGGAGCGAAGCTGAGAGAGGAGGCTGGAGCCCTCCACCCCCCAGGGGATGCCCGGGCCAGGCACCTGCCCCGTGGTGGAGGGCCCGGGCGCGTCCTGCTGTGCAGGTGAGCCATCAGGTGCCCTCCGAGCGACCGGGCGTGCCGGTGGCTTAGTGCCTTCAAGTTGGGCTTCTAGCATTTCACCGGCGCAAAGAGCACGTGGCAGGATCCCCACAGGCAGGCGGGTCCCAGTGCTGCCTTCTTGTGGCTCCTCTGTCGGGGTGGCGGTGTGGGGAGGCAGATGGGGAGGCAGTGAGGAGGCATGTCCACCCCTGCTCCCTCCTCATCAGGGAGCAGCAGCAGGGAGGAGCAGCTGCGGATTGGGTTCGCTGCAGGCGGAGGCGCTGATCTGCTCCGGGCAGGGAGCTCGAGCGCTGGGCCCCTCGGCCTGCTCCACTGCCCTCTCTCTGGAGCTCCACGCCTGGGAGCAGCCGTGGGACTCAGGAAAGAGTCGGCGGACGTGCCCGAAGAGTCCGGCGCCCACTGTTAGAACTGCCCTCGGAGCGCATCAGAGTGGTGCTCCCACCAGGGCTGCCTGCGCTTGCCACGAGCTTGGGCTTCCTGCTCTCTAGGCGCTGCGGAAGAAAGCACAGGGGCCTCATGAGCAGCGTTGGAAGAGAAGCAAGGCCGGGTCCGGGGGGGTGGGCAGCAGATGGCTGGTGGGGAGCAGGCAGGTGCCGCAGAGAAGCTGACTTCTGACCCACACGGAGCCCGCCTGCAGGGAGGAGGGTGTGGACGCCCCCAGGGTTGGGCCACGCTTGGTGGGTGAAGCCCAGCCAGGAAGTCTGAGCAGCCTGGGCCGTGAGGACTTGGGAGAGGGCAGGCCAGCAGGAGCCGGATGGCGCGGTCTCCGGAGCTGCGCTCGATTCCAGCGGCCACGAGCCTAGCCGCACCAAGCCGCGATGGGTGATGAATGCGGCAGGAAGGGGAGTGGGGCTGAGGATGCGCATGGGAGAGCCAAGCGCAGAGAATGCAGGAAGCCCGGAGGGCCTGCAGCCAGTGCAGCCTTCCCGAGAACTCGGGAGGAGCGGGGAGGAGGAGCGGGGAGGTTGGTGGGCAGGAGGCTCAGGAAAGGCTTCTCAGGTATGGCCCAGAGGGAAACTGAGCCAAAGATGTAAACAAAGCACTTATAGAAGAGGAGACAGAAAGGGCTGGAAGCCACGGAGAGATGGGCAAACTCATTAGTAGCCTGTGAAGCAGCTTTCTCTTCACCTTGGTGGGGTGGGATGGCAAGACCTGGAAGGCTGGCTCCTGCCCACGGCTGGCATGGGCACTGGCGGAGGACTGGGCTATGCTGTGTGCACTGCAGAAACAGCCCCTCATCCCACTGCCCGGGTGAGGACGCCGAGGCTCTGCGGAGGGAGCCCCGGGCCCAGTCACAGTCAGGAGCTAAGGTCACTGTGTCACCCCCAAAGTTAGCCATCCTGGATGGGGTCACCCAGGTCTCCGCCACAGGGGCAGCTTCTGCAGACCTGGTGGCC
This sequence comes from Galemys pyrenaicus, assembly GCA_019455555.1. NCBI lineage: Eukaryota > Metazoa > Chordata > Mammalia > Eulipotyphla > Talpidae > Galemys > Galemys pyrenaicus. Next base: position 7,443,067 of record JAGFMF010011663.1, on the reverse strand, counting down.
CAGTGGCACCTAGTCCTGCAGAACATACTCCGGTTGTGGCCAGGAACCGACTGAGTCCTGACTCAGCCATTCAGCAACCGCTTTGCTCAGCACCCACGGACTTCCCACCTGTGACCTGGGCATGGTGAGACCCACATCGGGAGGCATTCAGTGAGATTTCTTTCCTCAAACTCCTGGAACAACAAGTGTTTCTTACCCTGCTCCCCTGCTCCCCAGTTCCCAGGTACAAGGAGGGAATCTCCCATCACTACTCCAAAGCTAAGCAAGGAAGGCTTCTTGGAGGAGGTGTACCTAATCATGGACAGTGATTTAGCAAAAGTTAAATCCAAACAAACTGGGCTCTCATCCCAGCCACAAGGACTTCACTACTTCCCATCCTGCTTGGGGCCTACTACTCTCCCATGGTTAAATAAGGGGCTGGACCAACTGATGCAGGTGGACAGAAACTCAGATCCCAGGAATACCACCTGGCTGGGGCCAGGAGCTCTAGATGATTTTTACTGCAGCCCGTGTGTGGGGCAGGGAGAACCGAGGTACAGGAACTCATCTGCACACTGACGTGTAGGATGAGTTGGGGGTGCACAGGGCCCAGCTAGAGCCCGCCCTTCTCTGACCAGCAGACGTTCTTCCAACTACCCACCTTAGTTAGCAAAGATACTTAGGGACCTAGCTCCCCTGCCCTCAACCTGGGCCCCAGCACAGAAGACAGGCTGGGCACTGAGGGACACGTGTTTTTGGTGCAGCAGGCAGCCAGGATGGAGAGGGGGAACCTGCCTGAGTCGGGAACCAGAATTCCCTTCTGTGGGGCTCGCTTTTGAAGAGCCCAGGAGCTGGAGCAAGATGGCCTGGTTTCAAGGCCTGCCCTTCTCCCTGCCTCAGCTGCCTGGGCCAGTGTCTCATAGCAGTGCCTGGTCACTAGGTTGGGACCATAAAATGGGTCAGTGAGGGGCGGGAAGCAAATCACCAGCAAGCCACTTCCATTGTTATTCTTGCAGGCCTAGCCTCTCCAGAAGCAAAGAGGACGAGCCCCCAGCATAACCCATGGCCGTAGCCTCCAGCTCACCGGTACCAGCAGTCAGGACAGGATCCATTATGCTGCAGTAACAAAAGGCCCCAATCCCAGTGACTTAATATAGCAAAGTTGATCTCTCACTCCAGTGCCTCGTCCAACACGGGCAGCTGTGTCTTTGCCCTCTCACGAGCCAGGCAGATGTGCAGCTGCTGCCAGGAACACTGCCAGTCACTGCAGCTGCGGGGAGAAGGGAGAGGGGCTCTTAATGTCAGCCGGGAGGTGAGACACATCACTTCCCTTCCACGTCAACCGGCCAATGCAGGTGACATGGCAAACCCCAAAGGGAAGAGAAGCTGGACGCTGCAATGCCCCTGGGGGCTGCGGAGACGGATATGCAAGCAGCATCCATGGCAGCCGTGCCACTGGACCCTCTTTATTGCTCTCATTATTGTTGTTGTTATTCTGAATATGCACCTGCTATGAACGCTGCTGTTATTTACTTATTTTAATACGGGACTCCGAGGAACCGAAGGGTGGGCCCCAGACCACAGAGCAGGCGCACAGCAAGCATTGCTCGCTGGGCCAAGTGTTTCTTGAAGAGCCGTGTGCCAGGCAGTGTCTTGGGTTCTCAGGAAACTACCTGAAGCAAAGGAGTCGGACAGCTCTGTGCGCAAAGAAACTTTGTCTTTTGTCTCTCCTGGTAGTGATAGAAACACAGACATTAAACCGTCAACACCAAATAACCGGATGACCCCGAAAGAAAGAAGTGAAAAGATGGGGTGTGTGTGTACAGCCCCAGATATAACTATGATGTTCTTTCCACCGAAAATAGCCAAACCCTTACACTCCAGCCAGACCTGGATTCGCACCTGCCTTTGCCCCTGTGCAGGAGGTGACTTAACCTTATCTAAATTATATCCCCTCCCCCAGTGGGCAGTTCGTTGCTTTGACTTAGTCAGTGGATTATTCTGAAAGTTCTCTAAAAATGACAAAAAAATCGTCTTTTCCATTTCCCCATGGAGTCACCACTTCTGCCCCCTTGAGTCTGCCCAAGCTCTGTTGCCCTTTCCTTTCTGGAAGACACCCACTTAGCAGCATTTCTCGTGAAATTTTTAGCTGGCGATGAATTCTTTCAGTTCTGATGCTCCTGAAAATGTCATATTTCTTTGCCTTCTGGTTTGTTTTAAGATCTTCTGTTTATCACTGGTTTTGAGCAATTTGACTATGTACCTGGAGTTGTGACTTTGTGCTTCTTGTGCTTTGGGCTCGTTGAGCCCTTTGAGTCTGTGGGTTTAGAGTTTTCATTGCATTTGCAAAGTTCTCAACCATTATTTCATCAGATATTTTTCTGTCTCTCTCCCTGCTTTTCCTTCCGATTACCTGTATGTTATGCAGCTCAAGGTTGCCCCACAGCTCAATACATGCTTTTCCTCTGTGATTCTCTATGTGTTTCACATTGTGCTTTCTGAGGAAATTACCTGAAGCTAAGGCGTCAGAAAGCTCTGAACAAGCTCTGAAAAATTTCTGTAACTGAATCTCCAAGTTACTAATCTTTTCTTACATAGCGTCTAATCTACGGTTATACTTCTGCAGTGTATTTATTCAGCTCAGGTCTTTCTGTTTTCATCACTAGAAGGTCTCTTTTTGTGTTTTCTGCATCTCGACTTGACTTTTTGAACACATGGCATCTAGTTACAGTAGCTACTTCCACGTCCTCCTCTGCTAATTCCATGTCTGTGTCAGTTCCGGGTTGCCTGGTTTTCCTCTTCACAGTGGCTGGTGTTCTCCTGCCTCTTTTCTGGCATCACTCTATTCCCACCCCTTGCACCCCCGCCCTGGACAGTCTGACTCCCTCTCCCTCTGGACGCGCCCTTTCCCCTATCTCCTGGTGCACGGAGCACTGTTCTCTGCAGCCACGCTCTTACTCTTGCTGGCCTCTAGCAGGGCACAGCTGGGGAGCTGCCACTTGGCAACGGGAACTTTAGCTTCCACGGCAACTAGGGTTCCCCTACCACAGTGACACCTTTTTACAGATGAGGAAACTGAGGCTCTGTTCCCAAGGCAGGTCATTTACACTTAACTAGGGGCCAGGCCACTGCATCCTGGAACACAGGGACCACTGGCCACTGGAACATCTCCTGCCCAAAGCAGCCTTCAGCCCCCCTGCCGTACCCCCCTGCAGGCCGGCGCACCTGGATCGTGGCAGAGAGTGGCTTATGCAGACGCTCCCGCACAGCCCCTGTCCTGGAAGGCAGCCAGAGCCGCACATCCATGAGGGATGTGGTGGTACTGAGTCAGTGGGCATGCAGTGGACTTTCTCCATTTAGTGTATAATTACTTCCTTGAGTAAGATCCTCTCCCCGATGGCCCGGCCCCCTTCTCTGCTGCTACATTTTTTTCCCCTTGACCTCCTAAAGGATCATCGATTAACGTGGTTAAGCAGCAACTGCAGACAGAGAAGACACAGGGTGACAGGAGCTCTGGCTAAGCACTTTCAGAACTCAGGCTGCCCTGACCTCCTGGGGGTGTCCTTGCACCTGCACCCCCACCGCACACGCACGGGGCTCTGTCAGTGCGCAGGCGCCGAGCACTGCTCAGGGCAGGCTTGTCCCGGCCTCCCCGTGAGGCAGGTGCTTGTGCATCTGGAGAGTGTGGCCTGGGAGCCCTTGAGGTGGTTTGTGTGTCTCTCAGGGCCCCGGGGAGTCTGTCTGGGGCGCTGGACACTGACACACTGGCACTCGCCGGTGTCCGTCTCTCCCTTGACCATGTTGGGGCATTGGAGTCCCCCGCTCAGTGCCCACGTGTGGCTGAGGGTGTGTTGTGCACGGGAGCCCTTGGGGCGACACTGTCTGGGGCAGCGGCCGCTCATCCTCTCGGGGGCTGAGCTGGGGTGGTGGCCGCAGAGCCCTCCCGTTGTTTCCAGCACATTCTTCAGAGGCCAGGAGTGTTGCTGTGGCAACCAGCAGCCACTTGTCAATGGACCAGCTGTGACCATATCAAGAGGAGCTGACCTGTCTCCACCCGCCTGCCCAGCCCCTGAGCAGGCAGCAGCCCTCGGGACAGGCCCGCAGCCCTTCTTTTTAATAAAAACACACGTGAGCCCCGAGAACGCACTCAGTAACCGTGGGCAGAGCGGCTTAAACTTCTGTGTTTGTTTCCTTTACAAAAATCATTTCTTGAACGAGGTGCAAGTGTGGAGGGGGGAAGGGAAAAGAAGGCAGTGTTCTCAGTAATATAAAGAGTTGAAACCTACTTCTCTGTGGAGCTGAGGAGTTTTAAAGGTGAAAACAAATCCCCAATATACAACCTCAAAGTAACAGGAGATGCCCACCCTCTCGGCTCAGGACGCCCACCTGAACTGCCCGCCGTCCAGCCCGGGTCCAGCGGGGGGCGGGGAGGGCTGGTAGTCTGGATACGGGCTCCTGACTCACTCTTCTTTCACAAGCGTTTATGTTTACATGGGCCGGGGCCCTGGGGAGCCAGCGGCAACCAAGACAGGATCCTGCCCCCCGAAGTTTCATAAGCACCCAAACCTCACAGGGCCACGGTTTTGCAGGGTGCCAGGCACTGTGCTCCGCAGTGTGTGTCAGCACGCCCAACTCCTGTGGTGCGCCTGTCGCTGCCGCTGCTTTACACGTGGGGAAGCGCAGCCGCAGAGAGTTAAGTCACGCGCCCAAACCACACGCACAATGGACAGCAGAGGCGAATCCACAGTCAGCATATATGCTGACACAGGGCGTCTAGCTAACAGAGTCCATGATCTTCACCGCCGTGCTATAGCTGCTAATAAATGAGAAGCATCACTTCAGATCGTAGGAAGCCCCACGCAAGGACAGAAATAGTGGATAAGGAGACGAACCAGGGCAGGTGGAGGGGACCTGGGATGTTGGTGTTTGAGTCAAGTCTTATTAACCAGAGAGAACAGATGGAAATCAGAGGGAACAGCCTGTGCAAGGCCCCAGCGGGAGCCCAGAACCTGGCCTGTCGGAAGAACAGAAGCAAGACCAGTGTCTGGGCTGTGACCAACGAGTTCCCAAATCTCGTGGCCTCCCAAGAGACGCATTATTTCTCCCATGGTGAGCTGATCGGCAAGTGGCTCTCCTCCACGTGGCCTCCCAGGAGCACAGGGCCCTTTCTTTTATGGCTCTGCTGCCCACACCCAGGGCCCCAGGCCATGGAAGGGGAGGAGCATGGGGCGTGTGGGGGCGGGGAGTGGAACAGGTCATCCTGACAGCATTGTCCAGAGCCCAGTCACAGGCCGCTCCCCGCAGCAAGGGAGTGGGGAACGTGGTCCAGAAGTTCACCAGAAGAAGAGGCAAGAGCCGATCACAGAAGCAGCTTGTGGGTGTGCGGGGCGTCAGGTTCGGGTGGATTCTGAGATGGACTCAGCAGGCTCTGCTGTAGCCTGGGCCCCAGGACTGACTCCATCCATGCGGTGGCTGGAAGCGACTGATGGGTCCTGGGGTTCCTCACCCTCAGACAAAGTGGCTGTGTCCCTGCCCCTTGCTCAACCCTAGACTGTCTCCTGCTCAGGACGGCCGGCGTAATATGGTCAGGCGCCGGCCCCACACCCACTGCCATGTAGCTGCAGCTCCGTGACTGGCAGTCTCCATCCTGATGCCCTGAGTGTGGGCTGGCCGGTCACTTGCTTCGGCCGGTAGCCATAGCAGAACTGACTGCCCGTGTTGAGCCTGGACCTCAAAAGCTTTGCAGCCTCTACTCTGACTTCTGGAGTCCTCCTGTGACGTGGTGCTGGCTGGGGATGAGCTCACACGGGAGAGAGCCCGGCCGCCCAAGCAGGAGCTGACCCGGGCCAGTCTACAGCGAGCTGACCCCGAACACGGGAGGCAGCTCTGTCAAGACCGGCGGGGCCACCCCTTGGCCCTGCAGCTGAGCTGGCGAGAGACATGTGCGCGACACTCGTCAGACTCTGCTCTTCCCTCTGCTGGACTTGCTGCGTGGCCTGTGCCAAGCCCACCCCCTGTCTGAGCCTCAGTTTCTCCATGTCTAGACAAAGAGGTGTGGTCCGTGCCGGGGGCTGCACACCAGGGCACCAAGGCCAAGTTCAGCTGCAGTTACGTTTTGCTTCAGTCTCCTGGTGTCGGTGTCGCACGAGTGGGGAGCTTTACTGAAACGCCCGCCATTCGGTCCTTGAAAAGGCAGAGGCCCTGGGCCTGGGAGGCCCCATCCCACCGGTGACCCAGCCCACTGAGCGGCTCACTCCTGTGGTCGGGTCACCTCCTGCCCCCAGGTGGCTGAGTTTTCAACATACTTGCCCTGAACCTGTCTCATCCTTTGGTCCAGCTTCTTAAGGTTTTGGCCTTTTTAGCGCTGAAAAGCCACTTTTGGAACTAAGCCAAAGGCAACTGCCTAAGACAGCCAGTTACTTATTACCACGAGCCGTGTTTGAAGAATCCTGTCGTGCGGAGAACAGCGGTGACGGCGACGGCAGGAACGCGTTTTAGTGCTCGTCCCGCGTTCTGAAGGGCCCCGCGGTTAGCGCCAGGACCTCAGCACAGCCCTGGGGGTATGATCACCTTACTTATGCAGACGGGGCGGAGGCTCAGCACAGCTGAACAGGGCACCTCGGAAGGAGGGCAGGTCCGAGTTTGGGAGGCAAGTGAGCTCAGGGCGGGCACGGGTGGGCGGCCTCCCTGCCCACATCCCGTGGTGTGCTCGCACAAGGCCCACCCAGGGAAGACACCCGAGGGACGGTCATCGGGATGTGGGCAGCTTCACTCGCCTCATGTCTATGTCACTAGCACTAAGCGGTCCTCTGGGAGACCGGTCAGACCGCTCCGGGTCCCAGGGACACGGGCGTTCATAGAGGGACTGCAGGCTTGGGAGTTCCTCTGTTCGTGGCAGGCACTGTGGGTACCAGGCATAGCTGCTGTGCAGTGAGGGAGGCCTCAAGACATTCCTGTATGTCTCCTCCTCACCTACACACCAGCCATCCACACGCCCTCCCACCCACCTCCCGTCCACTTTCCGCTCACCCCTCCATTCATCCCCTGATGGTTCCATCCTTCTGTCCATGCACCTGCTTACTTATCGACCTATGTGTCTAGCCATCCACCCGTTCTCGCGCTCACCATCCGTTATCTATCCTTCCATCCAACACCATCCATCCACCTGTCCACCCATCACCGCCCACCCATCTACCCATCGATGTACACAGACATAACCCCCTCAGAACCCAATATATACAGACATAACCTGCCCCCCGGAACGCAAGTAAAGAAAAAGAAAAGATCTAAATCAATCGAAGATCTAAATCAATCGACTGTCCAGCCATTTTATTAGTTGCTGCTTTGATCCAGGTCCATCGCCAGCACTGGGGGGCTGACACAGCAGTGGGCTCTGGGCTGAGTTTCACCAGGGCCCGTGGCACCGAGTCTGGGGGTGCCACCTCTCGGCTGTGCAACACAATCGCCAAAGATCCCTGCAGTTTGCCTCCTGCCACAAGCCCTCACCCACAGCAGAAACGTGGGGCCAGTAGATACAGACACACGGCCACAGGCACACACCGCTTCCATCTCTCCAGCACGTGGGGGGACAACCAGACACCACATGACACACAAGGGCGCGTGGAAACACGCGTGAGCACCCAGAGGTGCTTGAAGGTGCAGAATTAAATGACTACCCCAGGAACCCTAAAGTCTCAGCCTCTCTCTCTTCCTCTCGCACGCTCGCACACACGCATGCATGCACACACGAGGATGCAACAGACACAAACCAGCACACCCCAGCCTCCTGGAGTAGAGCTTCTGGGTTGAGAGGCAGTGGCGTAGCTGGACCAGAGCGCAGTGGCCTACCCACCTCTCTCTGCCAGTCTACTCTGTGGCCATGGCATCTAGGACGCCCCACCGGGCCCTGCTGTTCATGGGGCCCATCGCCCCACTGCTTTCCTGCCCCGTCTGAGGCCTGGGCCTCGCCTCCTAGGGCACACAGCCATGGCAGGGGCTCCTGTGAGGAGCGGGCCTCCCTGAGCTAGCCTGCGCCGGGTGATGACGAGTGAGCCCCGTGCTGGCCACGAGTTCAGGGGCACGGGCCGCCCACCACACAGTTCAGCTTGCTGTCACCACTCAAGAGAGCTGAGCTCCACAGGCCCAGGCTGGGGACCTGATTTCTTCCCCAGTTAACGCTGATGACATCACAGGACACATCCAGAGTCTGCTTTTGCCCGCTTGGCAAACAGAACTTGAGAACCGAGCAGTGCGAGAGTCCCCGTGGGGCCTGACCCCATGCCCAGGCCTCGTCCTTCCTCACCCCACAGAGACTCCCAGAATTAAGAGGCATGGGCCACGGAATGATACAGGCAGACTCGATATAAATAAAATATTCATATAAAAATAGTCTCTTACAAAATATTCTCTCCTCTCCAGTGGCTCACTTTCCAAAAGATGGAAACTGCTGGGAGTTTTATTATTATCTTTCCTCTCTCTACTCCAAACTGGATTTTTCTACAGGTGACGTTTGAGGTGGGGAGGATCAAAGGATGGGAAACGTGTTCTGGAAAACATCTCCAAATCTGGACCAGCTTCAATTTCTGGATAAGTAGCAGCAAACAGCAAAAAAATATAAGTGTATGTGTGTGCATATATATCTATCTATCTACATATGTATAGAGGATGTCTGTTCTTGTACTGAAACAGCTAGGGCTGCACGGGGGTGCTTGCGAAATCAACTAGTAGAAATAGCTGCATAAAGAATAATTATGTACAGTTCTACTTGGCTCCTTGTCCTAGTGACAAAATCATCCTGCAAGGAAAGCAAGTGGTCCACTTTGATTGCAGAAAACGGATCCCGACGAGGTGAAAGGATTCTTTTTAATTAAATAAATTAATATTACTTTTTATCAGAATAAATTGTTAAATATTGCTATGATGAGGCCCAAGGGTCCAGAGTTCCTGCTGAGAAAGGCTCAGCTCCCTCGAAGGAGAGAGCCAGGCAGTGCCTTGGGGGGTAGAGCAGCATCGGGTGTGGGAGAGGTGGGTCGAGGGCTCTGGGGAGCTTTTCCCACAGGTGCCTGCAGGAAAGCCAGCAGAGGAGCCCCCGCAGCAGAAAAGACAGGCTCAACGTTCCTTCCTGCAGTCCCTGTGCAGATCTGGGGGAGACCTGCCAGGGTGATGGCAGCTGGACACCGTCGGGTCCTTCCCCGCCTTTGAGCTTGCAGCTGTAGGTTCGGGGCTCACTTGCACGTGTACACCTCGGTGCGCTCACTGCAGGTGTTGCACTTGACATAGCAGCACCAGTGGAACTTGCAGTTGCACTGCCATACGCGGGCATACTGGTGGGTGTTGTAGCCACGGCCACAGCACATGAGGTCACAGCCACTGGCCTGCGGGGCCGTCTTGTTGCAGGCACGGCCCTGTGTGCCCACGCTGCCCGTCACTGGATCCTCCTCGCAGTAGTTGGGTGACTTCTCAATGTACACCAGGTCCGTGTCCATGGGCTTGCGGTAGGACAAGGGCTTCTTGATCTTCAGGAAGGTGGGCCGCTTGTTGCGGCTGGCACGCACGGGCTCCACGTGGACGGCCTCGTTGTACTTGTCCTTGAGCACATAGCCCAGCTCCCGAAACTGAGGCAGTGTGGTCCAGCAGGTCTTGGTGGTGCATGAGCCTGACACGCCATGGCACTTGCACTCCAGCTTCATGTTCTCCTCCAGGATCTGCAGGGGAGGGTGGGGAAGAGCACACACATGTCACTGCACGCAAGGCCAAGTGCTGTCCCGAGCCTGGCCCGCCCCCTGCCCCACCTAGCCCAGCTTGCTTTTGTTTTACTTTGTTTTGCAGGAAACACAGACCTGGAGTGAAATCCCTCTCACCTCCAGCCTGCAGGTTGTGCCTTCCACCTGGAAATCGCTTGGCCCTCTTGCCTCTCTGCCCTCCTATGTGGTTCTTCAACTGGCACTTATATTAGTTCATACTGTATATAGGTTCTCTTTGGCCTGAGCAAATTTAAAATCATTTAAACTTGAATCAACTTTTAACATGAACCAACATTTAAAAGACAGGAGACTTTAAAAGGCAGACTTGCAGGGATTTATTTATTTGGAAACAGAAAGGCCATCCAAGTAACTCTAGAATGATTTTCACATCATTTATTAACTGTTGCAGCTGGGTGTTGACCTACTGGTACATAGCCACAAATGCCAGCATGGCAGACCTGCTGCATTGTGGCTCCCCACAATTCTGCCAGCATTATCATATGGGAAAAATACCTGGAACTCCACCAGCAACCCATCCTTCAATTTGCCACAGTCCTCACCATTCCCTACTGCCTCACTGAACTCAAGCTATGACTCCTCAGAGGGCTCCTACTCTGATAATTTATGACACCTGCCATGCTTTGTGGATCATCCGAGTCTAAGAAACCTGGCTCTGATTTAACCTTCCTTGGAAGATTTGCCTGACCCTGGATTTAAATCCCAGATCTATCACGGACATGTTGCATGCCTGGAGCAACGTTCCATAGCCCTATGTGCTGCAGAGTATAATGAAGACAGAGCCCTTCCTACTTTGCGAAGACCACCCAGGGGGGGCCTCTGGTGTGCCGGCAGTGTTCTATTTCTTGATATGGGTGCTCACTGTTCATTCTTTTAAATTGGCGTAGCTAGTCTGTGTGCTTGTTTTGCACATAAGCTGTATCTCAAACTTTATTAAAATGTGGATACCATGGCCAATAAGCACATAAAAAGATGCTGAACATCATTATGTATCAGGCAAATGCAAATTTAAAATCACAAGGAGAGAGCCCTTCACACCATCTCGGATGGCTAACCGGAGAGAAACAGATTAACTAAGAGTTGGCGAGGATACGGAGAAGCGGGGACCATTGTCCACTGCTGGTGGGAGTGTAAAATAGGGGCCCAGTGGAAAGCAGTCTGGCAGGTCTTCAAAATGTGAAAAACAAATGATCCAGCACCACAGCCTGAATGTGCGTATGTGTCGCCTGCCCCCCAGTTCACTGTTGAACTCCTAACCCCCAAAGGTGATAGTGTTAGTAGGTAGGGCCTTCAGGGGTTTGAAAGTCAGGAGGGTAGAGTCCTCGTGAATGGGATTTGTGCTTTATAAAGAGACTCCAGAGAGGCCCCTCTGAGGACACAGTAGGAAGGCACAGGCTAGGAGCCAGGAAGCTGGCCCTCACAGCACAGGTCCAAGCTGGCACCCCGATCTTGTACTTCCAGCCTCCAGAGCTGTGAGAAATAAATGTCTGTTGTTTATAAGCCACATCACATACCCTGTGTTTTATTCCAGCAGCCTTTATATGCCCTAAAGAAACTAAAACGTACATGCATGTAAAGATTAATTAGCCAGTGCTCACAGCAGCAAGCTTCACAACCACCTCGCGGTGGAGATGACCCAGATGTCCGTGGACGGATGAGCAGATAAAGTGTGAGCCCTCCACATGAGGGAACGCCACAGGACAAGGAACGATGTGTGACAGCCCGGACAGACCCCCAAGAGCAACGCTGGGTGGAAGAAGCCAGTCACCAAGTCCACGTATTGTGTGACAGCTCTTAAATGCAATGTCCAGAAAAGGCACATCGACAGAGAGAGGCAGCTCAGGGGCTGGGAGGAGACCAGGCAGGTGGCAGTGACTGCTGAAGGGCGTAGTCTTCTTTGTGAGGCACTAAAAATGTTCTAATACTGATTGCAGTGATGGCTGCACATACACGCGAATATATTTGAGGGCTTGAATTGTACACTTTAAATGAGTGCATTTCATGGCATGTGCAAATACCTTAATAAAGTTGGCTTTAAAAAAAAAAAAGTGGCTTCGGGCCTCCTCAGTGGCGCAATGGGTTAAGCAATGCACTATGAGGCAAACCGCAGTCACTGCAGCATTAATTCGATTCCTGCCGCCAGCCGGGGAGGGGACCCACATGGCCCAGCAGACCTCTCCTGTCTCACCTGCTGCTCCCCTGAAATTGTATTTCAGTGGATCTGCCTGTTCTGCTCCCCGCTCTGTCTCTGGTGAATCCTCTTATACACACACCCACACCTGTAGCCTGTACCCCAGTTCTTGTATGCATAAATAAATAAATCTTTAAAAAAAAAAAAAGTGCCTGGAAGGTTTGGGTGGAACACGATGGGTAGTATTTGTGAGGCTGTGAGACTGAGCGTGTTCGTGGAGGTGGACAGTGGACAAGGAGCCAGGTGCCGAAGGCCAGGGGGCTGGGCCCAGCATGTGGCCTCCTACACATTACCTCCCTCTTCCCTTAGCCTCCAATGGCCTGTGGCCGCATGGGTGTTCATTGGGCCCCTGATCAGATGACACCCAGCCCACTGACCCTGCAAATGCTGCATTTTGAGAACCTCGTGGAGCGCATTACGTTCTAACTAAGCTGGGTATAACCACAGCTGCCCTGGCCAGGACAGGGCTTCATTTTCCCACTTGGCTCTCTTGGACTTGAGATGATGCCCAAGCTGTCTTCCATCTATGAAGCTCGGCCCTGGGTGCATACTCAGATTGTGACAGGGGGGTTCCCAGGAAAAGGGGAGGTTCCGGGCTCCCTGCCCCACCCAAGGGAGGGTGGAGCTGAGCCGGGAGGAGAAGAAGCTGGAGAGGAGATTGGGATAGGAAGAAAGCAGGATGCTGAGCAAGAAGGAGGCACGTGGAGCAGAGACATGTGAAGAAACTGCACTGGTTTCTTGGTCCTGGGCTGGTTGGAACAGATGTGAATGAGCCTGTGGGGAGGTGACAACAGCAGCTTTTATCTTGATTTTGATTTTGCTCTTTTCCTCCCAGACTTGGCTGGCTTTTTCTGACTCTCATCTATAGGTCTCCGCCAAAAGGTGCTTTAGACTTGTAGCAGGCTTTCGGCCAATCCTGTTTGGTAGACTTTGCCCACAAGGGGATGGGTAACTTTGGTTGCTTGATTTGGAAATTATATTCTTTGCCTTTTCTGTACTGCACACTAATTATATTAAAGTTCCTTTCCATTAAAGGTCTTATATATTTTATCTTGATGTGGTGAATGGCAGAACCTATTTAGAGCAGGCAGGTTTGGTGGTTCAGGGGTACCCCTCTCCTGTCTTGTAACAATATTGTCTTTTCACGTATACAAGAGCCTGGTGGCATCCCCAGAGAGAGGGGCACTTCCATCCCATTACACAGGTGAGAAAACTGAGGCTCAGAGAAAGGAAAGGGCCTAGACAAGCTCCCAGAGCGCGCTGGGCCTCCTCCACACCGCTGCAGCTGGAGGCCTCCGGACCACGCAGGGCAGGCGCACACCGACCATGGCTCGTCTCCACGCCCAAAGGAGGCACTGGAGGTGCTCCAGGGGCAGAGGGAAGTCCTGGTAGTTGTTGCTTCTGCTTGCTCCTGCCAGGCGCTGCGGGACAGCCCGGTCTCCTATCAACAGTCAGTTTCTGCTCCGCCTCCTGTGAGTGCGCTCCCTGCACCCAGCCCAAGCCCCTGGCCTCAGCCCTGAGGAGTCACCCCCACTGCGGCCAGCCCCCCGGGGCTGCACCGGCCCCTTGGGTTCCTCTAACTTTGTCCTTTGTCTTATTAACAACCTCCCTTCGCAATCGCGATATAGTATACACCATACAATTCACCCCAGTAAAGTGTGCAATTCAGTGGTTTTTAGTAAACAGCAAGTCCTCTTTCAACTTCGTCAACAGCCTCTCAGAAACTGCAACTTTAAGTAAATGTGTGTAATGGAACCCAATTTCACCATAAGGTAATTGACATAAACAAGCGCTAAGTTCCAACGTCTTATTTCTGGCCACAGAAGCATCACCAGACTTCCAAATCAAGCCCAGCACACGTCTAATATTAAACGGCCGTTCACATTCTCTCTCTCATTCATTTTCCATCCTGCTTATTCCATTTGGTGTCTTGGGTGCAAACCGACCCTGCAGCTCGGGCCCAGGGCGGCGCCAACCGGGAGGGCACGCCCCACCAGCGCCGGCCGTGGCACCCCGTCAGCAGTCACGTCAACTGGGACACACTGATGAACCCCACCACCCCGTGCTCACCCGTGGGAGGCAGGAGGAAGCAGATACCCTGAGGAGTGAACACAGACGTGGGAGGACATGCAGACTCTGAGACAGAGCCCCGGGCTGGGCTCGCGGCGACCTTACAGGGAAGCCACGTTATTCGAGGACTCGCTGTATTCAGAGCTGTGGAACCATCACAACCACCTAATTTTAGAACATATTTGCACCCTGAAAAAACCTCATACTCATTAGCAGTCGCTCTCCACTCTCCCCTTCCTTTCAGTCCCCAGCATCCATTAACCCACATTCTGTCTTAGATATTTGCCTCTTCTAGACAGCTCACACAACCATAACATATGTGGCCTTTGTGTATTGTTTCCTTCACGTCTGTTTTCAAGTTCCTCCATGTCACAGCACGTGCTGGTTTTCCTTCCTTTTCATGGCTGAATAATATTCCATTATGCGGATATGGCACATGGACCTCAGTCTCTTTTTAAACTCTTCCTATTTCCCAGTGCCTGCCTGTGTTCTTCCAGGGCCAGGTCAGAGCCAGCTATACCCCAGGTGATCAGGTCAGCCTCTATGTGACCAAAGGTAGCCAGAGGCAGGGAAGGCGGCACTGGCCCCAGGGCCAGGGAGCCTGAGAATCCTGGTTCGAATCCTACTGCTGGTCTCTGGAATTCCCTCCAAGTCCACCTCTGGGCTCAATCCTTTATCTGGAAAGCCAATCTTTGTTTTCATTACAGAGTCTAACCCAGCAATTCATATAGTCAGGGAGGCTCTCGAATGTGCACGATGACCAAGAGGCTCACCGGGTATTAATGGAAATAGCAGAAGACCCAAAGGATCTGAAGACCCACCAGTGAGGACTGGTTTTCTACATGATGGGGTATCTATAAAGTGAGATGTTCTGCAGATGTCAGAGAGGAGGCCGTTCTGTATTTACTGATGAGGGCTACTCTGAAAGCTACATAGCTAAGAGAATAAAGAGAAGTATCCGGAGCATGAGCTTGTTAGTGTGAGAGAGAAAAGACTTGCACTTGGACGTCGCTCGGAGACGCAATAACATAGGAGAAGTCAGTGAGGGCGCGGCCTCCAGGGAGGGCGCCTGATAGCAGGGGCCTGAGGGCTGGGCCCTATGTTGTCCTGCGATCCTGTTTGAGTGCCTTTTCAACACACTACCGTGGCAAAGAGAGCAGCGACCGCCTCTGGTCTCCACGGAGCGCCAGTGCAGTCTGTGGCCCTCATGACGTCCATGGGTGATGAGCACTTGTCACGTTGGCCCCGGAATGGCTTTGACCTGTCAGCGCCCACTATCAGGGCGGCCGCTCTTTGCGGGGACATACAGATACGCCACCCGGACCCCCCTGTAGGAGAGGTCTAGCTTTGCAGCTGTAAGTTGTGGCGTGCTGGCAAACCACGTCCAAGGAGAGAAACAAAGCAAAACAAGTGCTGTTTTGTAGTATTTGCCGATTTCTGCGGGATGAGTGCTCCCACCATGGCGGATGTGATGCCACCAGTGGTTAAGCAACCCACTCGCAATCCCTGGATGTGTAATAATGGGTCTGCGAGCCACAGGAGTTAGCACCCCTTTGGATTGGAGTGGGATGGGCGCACAGCCTCCAGCTGCCGGGTCCTCACTGTCTGTCCCAGCACTGAAAGCTGCAGCTTTCCTGGTGGTCTGTGGCTGGGACAGAGGGGGCAAGGGAGATCTGTGCCCCTCTCGCGGACACCTACGGCGTCCCTGGGCCGGCCTCACATCCAGCTTCTGCCCAGTCTTGCTCCTCCCCTCTCCCTGCGCTCATCCTTAGTAGGCAGCTTGAACCAGAACCCCCATCTCCCCTCTGGGGACCCTCACCTGTCACGCTTGGGGCTGGGATTCCTGAGGGCCCAGCCTGGAAAAAGTACAGACCTAATGCGTATCTGTTCCTTGCTCGGTCACTTTGCACCAGCACCTGCTGTATGCCAGGGGGCATCGCCTCCCAGAAGCCCTGGGGGGACACGCAGGGATTGTCCCTGCCCTCTCTGGGTCTGCGGACCCAAGCCAGGAGCAGGTGTGGCATTAACAACCTCCCCAAATCTAACGGCAAGTTGGTGAGTGCTGTGAAGGGAGCAGGACAGAGAAGAAAACTTAACCTGTGAGGAGCAGCCAGGGAGAGCCCCCTCCCTCCAAGAAGCCCAGGGCCACACCAGGAGCCAGACAGCAGGAAGACAAATTAGAGCCGGCCAGACTCAGAGAGATGGGGGTAAAGAGCATCTCAGTCTGAGAACATACCTGCCGAGGCTCAGAGGTGGGAGGAGTACGGCCTGCCCACGAGAGAACCAGGAAGAGGCAGGTGTGGAGGGGCAGGGGGGAGGGAGGTGAGCTGCGGGCAGCAGGGCCGGCCACCTGGGCAGGAAAGCACTGGGCCACCGTGAGCCAAGGGTGAGGGAGGGCACACCTGCAGCAGTGGTTAGATCCGAATGGCACCATTAAAGGTCTCTCCGGAGAGAGGGGAAATTAGGTTGGAGAAAGCCAGAGTGGCAGGATGAGGGCCTGGAGGGTGTCCCCATCATCCAGGCTGGACATGATGGTGTCCCCGCCAAAGACGGTGGTGGCAGAGGGAGAGAAGGGGCAAAAAAGACGGTGCTCAGCGGTGAGCAATCGTGGGAGGATTACTGAGGCCAGGGGTGACTCATGGGGCGGAGGGCGCAGAGGTCCAAGCTCTGAGACAAGGAAGCGGCAGCCCAGGCTTGTGCACTGAGGGCACAACGAGGACACTCAGCCATGTAAGTGGCCAGGAAGGGTGTCTGGAGCAGAGGGGTGTTTGGGTCCACTGAAATCTGGCCCCAGTCAGTTCCGATGCCCACAGGGGGTTATGCATAGAGTCCCGGGCATGATGCAGTCATAGACTAAAACGTGGTTGAAACCAGTCAGAGGTGGAGTGAATCCCTGTAATTGTTGGTAATAAAAACAACTGATTGCAGAAGCAAAAGATGGGAGAGAAAAAGAAATACTGAAAACTTCAGATGACCCCAAGTTCAATCTGAACTAAGAGGCTGCTGAAAAGCCAGCCACCTGAGGTCACATTAACTGAGGTCTAGTGCCCACAATAAGGGAGGAGATTACTGTACTATGTGATTTTCAGAACTGGGCTATATTCCAGCAGATGGACAGCAATACACAGAACAAGAGTAGAGGGGGCTGGAGACCCCACTGAAGGAGCTGGAGCTACACACCCCAGAAAAGCAATTTCTGAGGTCCTGGTCACTGCCCCAGACGGTGACCCTCAGGTCTGTCCCACGTCGGGTGAGCGCCAGGAACTGTATCTGTACAGAGGGCAGAACTGTCACCCCTGCTGGGGGGGAGCCACAGGACAGAAGGAGCCCACTCAGTAGCAGGCCAGCCTTCCTACTTCCACCAGCTGATCACGCTGAGGGGGCGGCCGCGGAGGTGATGAGCTATCTGTCCAGGGAGTGTGTGGGAGCGGCAGCCAGGGCTTGCAAGGGGGATTCCTGTACCAGGCGGGCGGGGCTGCTCTCGATCTGTTCTCTGTTCCCCAGCCCGGCCCCAAACCTGTCTGGAGCAGCAGGAAGGATTTTCCGCACCGCTGGAGGGAGAAAAATCAATCTTTTTCTGACAGGTCCCCCAGGAAGTGCCAACAAAGTACCAGGTGCTGCCCAGAGTCCAGAATTACCCCAGGCAGGTAATTCTGGGGTTCTCAGGCCTGGGAGGGACCTCAGGAGAAACTTGGCTCCAGAAAATCCCTTGATTCATAACACCAAATAGATACTATCGACGTTGGCCTCCCGGCCGCCCAGACTCGCGGGTGTCCAGAGGACCCAGGGCCGAGCTTCCTGGAGGAGGAAGGGGCTCCCGGAGGAGGGCGCTCAGACAGTGACTGACTCCCGCGGCCACGTCACCTGGCAGCCCTGCGACCAGAGCCCGCCACCCTCCGTACCATTCTGAGTCGGCCTCTTTTTAAAACAAAAGCCTTTCCCTGGTGCTAGTTCCACCTCCGCCGGCAGCCCCCGGGGAGGAGGGAAGCCCTGACGCAGCCCAGGAGGGTGACCCACCTCATGGGCTCTCCCGCTGTGCCCTCTCCAGGAGGTAGCCCCCTTCGCCCACCCGGCGAGAGCCTCTGCACCCTTGTCTCTGCGCCTGCTGTGAGCAAGGCCCTGGAGCTCTGGACACGCGGGCGCGCGGTGAGGCCCCCAGCCACCCAGACCAAAGCGGCCCCGTCGCTCATGGCTTCCAGCTCCCACTCGTGCTACGGAAGGGCTGGCAGCAGGCCGGTCGGTGCCAGTCCGAGAGTCCTGGGGTTCAGCGTGAGCGCCGGGCAACAGCTGTTGGCTCTCTCCCGTCGATGTGAGTGAACAGAGGGAAGGCACGGGCAGGTATCTCAAAGCCACGCGGGTCTGAGAAGGACCTGAGAAGACAGCGGAGCCTCAGAACGAGGGTGAGGGCTGTGTGTGGCTGGCCCTGGGGACGTCACTTGCGCCCTGAATCAAGCTGGACCTTGCACCAGGACCACCTGGTTCCAGGAACAAATCCCCCTTGTTTTTAAGGCAGCTGGAGCTGGGGTTGGCCCCCTACAGCCTACGGCCCCTCGCGGGCACAGAGCTGCTTTCATCGGGGCGGGGAGACGTCTTCGGTCAGGCCCTGATTAGTCCTGAGTTCGTGTGTTTCAAGGCACAGACGCAGGGAGCAGATTTGGGGCCCAAGGACTAGGGACTGGTCCCCTCTGCTGGTGACCAGTCTGGCTTCTCTGCCGCGAAGGGCCAGGTCGGAGCCCGCTGTGCCCCGGCTGATCAGGTCAGCCTCTGTGTGACCAAAGGTAGCCAGAGCAGGGAAGGCGGCACCGGCCCAAGGGCCAGGGAGCCCGAGAATCCTGGTTCGAATCCTACCGCTGGTCTCCACATGCCCGCGATGGCAGAAGTGGCCAAAGGGAGAGGACACTGCCCTTGGGGCTCTCTCCCTCATCCTGCAGCCTGCCCGACCTGACCATGGAGGCCGGAGACATACGACACTGCCCGGTAGAAACACGGTCTGAGATGACTACTCCTCTCCCAGCTCTGGAAGCTGCGGTGTGAGATACAGTTCCCGGAGCTGAGGCAGCCGTCTTGTGACTAAAAGGAAGCGGACAAATAACCAAGCAGATGGGAAGGACAGGTTCTGTTCAGGCCCTCAGGGAGATGGTCGCCTTTGAAACTGCAGCAGACTTTAGTTTTGCAAGAAAAAGTCAACTGCTGCCCCTGGGGCACTTCCAGCAGCTACTCTGCAGGTCAAACAAGGCGAGAGAAGTAGGAGTAAGTCTTCCCTCCCAGCACCAGCGGGGACACAATGGGCATGGTGTGGGAGCCCAGTGAATGCTAGAAGGAGCACGGTGCTGGCAGGGCAGGGCCGGGGCAGAGCTGCAGGGCTGCGGGGTTGCAGGGCTGCAGGGCTGTGGGGAAGGGGTGCTGCCTCAGTACCGCTGAGAGTCTGAGAACGACCCTTTCCCTCTCTGGGTCTGTTTCCCCACCTGTGCAATGGAGGGTTTTTGAGGGAAGAGAGGGACAAGGAGGACCAGGTTGGCTGAAGTCAGCTGCATTCTCCCAGCTCTCCCTGGGGCTGCATCGATTTCCGAGCAGTGTGTAGCCACAGAGACATGGGGACGTCACCACTTCCCCCGAGAGGACATTGTGAGTGCCAAGTGAACCTGCAGAAGCCCTGGCCAGCCCTTCACTCTCCCTCCTCCAGGCTGACTCAGCCCAGAAGCCTGTCCTGTTGTAGACACCCCTACGCCCCGCTCCTGAAGCTTGGCTGTGCTGCCACAGCTGGCACAGGAACCCCGGGCTTCTCTGAGGAGCCCCAAGAGGTCACACTCACACACACAGCCTGCCCCAGGCCTTGCAGCATCCTCTGCCAGGTGCTGCCACTCCTGCTTTCTCCCAGTCACCTTCTCCCTAGCAGGTGACCTGGTTCTGGAAACTTCTCCAACAAAAATCTGAGTCAACAGGATCGCCTGGAAAAACTGGGCACCAGGCAGCAGGTGGCAGGTGTGCTGGGCACCAAGGCCCCTCTCTGGAGGGAGGGGGCTCGTTTCCACAGAAGGTTCTGGCTGGGTCCAACTCAAGGGGACTGTAGGCTGGAGAATGGCCACCAAGTCCTGCCAGTCCCCTCTCCCAGGGCCCTGGCCACCCATGTTTCCCATCTCCAAGCAGCCCTGACCCGAACCGCCTGTACCCCCGGGGTTGGACTCTCACCCTCCGCTTCTGGGTGTGATGACAGGGGTCCCTCTCTGCACAGGTGCCCCAGCCACTGCCCACGTTGGGCCTCAGGGCGCCGTGCAGTGGAGCACACGGGGGCCCCCTCCTGTGGTAGCCTGGGTGTGCCAGCAGCTCCAGGTGCCCCTTCTCCGGCCCGTCCGTTACACCTGTGGGCTCCGGCCCCAGCTTCCGGTCAGATCCAGCCTGTGCAGGAGGGCCCAGGGAGCAAGGGAAGGAGGACAGTGAATAGGGGCCCTGGCCCACTGAGGCCCTCTCTACCATGCTTGTGCCACCACCAGCCCCTGGCTAGGCGCTGGGTGAGTCACATCACCTCCTGGAGCCTCGGTTTGTCTCCTCGTTCCACGGAACACACTGAGGCCTGTGGCGCCAGGCTGGGACTCAGTGCCAGAGGCAGGGCACGGCCGAGGAGGGCACTCAGGAAATGCCCCACGACTGCTCAACGATTCGGGCCGCGGGACACTTGTGCTGGTCTCGGACAGGGCGGGGCAGGTTCTCCGGGGAGCCTGCACGGGCTCCGGCCCGGTGGCGCCGTGGTGTGACCCTCTGCATATGCACCCGGCGCCCCGGGCGTGACCACACTGGGCAGGCCCTGGGCCGGCTCGGGCGCACGTGCGGGTCACCGCCCCACGAGCAGGCCCCGTCCCGCTGTACGGACGAGGACGCTAAGGCCCGGGAGCATGGCTAGGAAGGGCCACAGGCTCTGGAGCCCAGCGAGTCTAGAGCGGTGTGACGCAGCGGGACAAAAGTGGGGGCAGGCCTGCTCCCTCAGGCCACGGCCATGGGCTGGTAGCCACTGGGCCCTCCTCCAGGCCCAGAGAGGGGCTGCTCAGGGCAGCAGCTGGGCGCGCCCCAGGAATGGCCCTCCCTCCTGGGACGGAGCTGCCTCACCCATCTCACGCCCACCCCCCACCCCCCCACCCCACAGACTGCCTGGGTACAAATGCCCGTGTCACCTCCACTGGGTCGGTTCCGAAGGACAGTTAAGTCCCAGGGCTTCAGGGGACCCGCTGAAGCACCACATCGCAGCCGACTTCGCTCGTGCCCAGAGCCGTCCCTGGTTTCCCCACTGCTTAGCTCCCTGGAGTCCTTCCCAGGAAATGCTCTGTGTAAGAATTATTTCCGTATCGGGGTTCCTTTCCAGGCACCCTAACCTAAGACAATGTGGAGCTCAATGGGAGCATGGACCCCACACCCCCAGGTGAGCGCTGCCCTGGAGGGAGCTGCAGGCTGTGGCCCCAGGCCCCCTGCCTCCCCCTCCCCTGCTGCTCCTCCCAAGCTCCTCCCTGTTGCTCCTCCTCCTCCCCACCTCTTATCACTCCCCTTGCTCCTCACCTCCCCCTGCTGCTCTCCCTCCTCTTGCTGCGCCTTTCCCTGCTCCCCCCTGCTCCTTTCCCTTTCTGCTCCCCCCTCTTCCTCTCCCACCTCCTTCTCCTGCTCTTCCTCTCCGTGCATCTCCTCCTTTCCTCCCTCCCTCCTCCCGCTTGTCGATCCATCATGAGCAGAAAGCCGCGTTTCATTCAGCTGCAGCTGTATTCCTCTGGGCAACTCACATGAAAGAAGGGGAAAAAAACAGTCTTTTTTTTTTGTAAACACGTAGAGTATTTTCTTCTTCGGTCACATTCTTTAAGTCATATTGGACGCACTGACTTCAAGCAAATATTCCTGTCTGACTCGGGTGGGGATGGTGGGGGAAAGCCGCGTTCCATAGAACAGGGCCACTGGAATGCAAGCAGGTCAGCCCTGACTGCTCCACGGGCAGGGAACCAGCTCGGCCCCAGCCAGGGAGAAGTTCTGCTCTAGCCTAGGACCTTCTGGAACTCAGTGCCTGCAGTTTAGTGACTCAAACACCATCTCCCCTGCTGTCCTTGGGATAGCCCAGTTTCTGCGGCCTGGCTCTCAAGGCCTGGCAGGAACCCGTGACCCCTGCACATTCGCCCCCTCACCCCACTTGTCTCTTCCCAGGCTCCCGCCCCCCCAGGACTCCTGTAACGGCCTGCACACGCACTGGGCCTCCTCATCCACGTGGCCCAGCGGCCGCCTCGTCTCCACCAGCACGGCCTGGTGCTCACACCACGCACCCCTCGACCCACAGGCCACACACGGCCACCTCCACATGCCCTCACGCCCCAGGTCACACGCACGCATCGCACACACGCCACGGACCCTGGCCACACCCCCGTGCTGACACGCGCGCGTGCACACACGCCTGTCCCACGCAGTCACGTGCGCCACCTCTAAGATGCGGGCGCGGCGGGGCCCAGAAGGTGGCGGCGGGCAGCAGCACAGGGCTCCAGAAGAACCAGCCGGGCCCGGCCTGGCCTTGGCTCTGCTCACCGTACGCTGGGCTAACACCGCCTGCCCAGTGCAAGCAGAAGCCAGTTCAGAAGTGGGACAGCTGAACCCCAAGGGGGCAGTGGCCACTTGTCCTGCAGCCCCCTGGCCTGTCCCCCTGCACACACTCGGCTGCCCCTCAGGAGCCTACTGACCGGCAGGAGCCAGGCCGACTCGAGCGGGTCTGCTCCAGCCAGTTCTGCCTAAAGATGGGCTTGGGTGGTGAAGCAGGCGGCGGCCTGGAGTGAGGCAGGCGACCCCAACCACCTGGGGGGCGGGGAGGGGTGGATGGGGGGAATGGAGCCCTCAGACCCACAAGCTCCTCGGACTTCTGGCGCATCAGTGACTTGGCCTTGGACTCGTTCGTCCGCCCACTCACTCACTAACGCAGATCCCATCACATGCTAACTTAGTCCCACTCTAGACCAGCCCTGAGGTTGGTGGCCAAGTGGGGGGAGAGAGGGGAGACCCTCGCTCCCATGCAGCTTATCCTGGGGCATGAATTTGACCTGACTCCACAGGGGGCTCTGAGGCAAAGTGCAGACTCGTCCCCCGTGGTCATACCCCAGGGGTTCCCCTCCCACAACCAACTGGAAAATGTTTTTAAGACAATGGAAGAGATCTGAGTCATATGCTGGTATTACATGGCATTGAGGAATTGTTCATTTTGCTCTGAGTAATAACAGTACCATTGTTATGTTCTTTTTAAAAAATCCTTGATTAGAGATCACATAGAAGAAAAACACAATGTCTGGAGTTTGCCCTAAATTGCTCCAGTTTGGGGGAGCTGGGGTGGAGACAAAAGCAATGCTGGTGGCTGCTGGGCTATCACTGGGGTTGCTGAAGCCAAGGTGGGACCAGGGGGTCCTTAGACTAATCTCTCCCCCTGGCTGCCCCTGCTCCCTCCTGGACCACATCTCCTATGCTTCTCTTCACTGCAGTCACAATGGGCTCCGTGCTGTGCCCCAGCACTGCAGACATACGCTCCTGCCTCAGGGCCTTTGCACTTGCTGTCCTCTGGTGGGATGCTCTTCCCCACTCTACATAGCTTCCCACCTCATCTCTTTGGGGCCTTTGCTCACATCTCACCTTGCCAAGGACTCTTCCCCTGGCCCCCGCCCCAGTTCCTTCTGCTCCCTCTGTGGGTATGAGCATCCGACATAGCACACAGTGTCTCGTCTCCCAGGAGAATGTAAACTGACAAGGGCAGAGACATAGTCTCTCTACTTCCTGCTGTGTCCCCAGCACGGGTGCCTGGAACTTAGATTGTGCTCAGTAAGCACTTGCCACACGCGTGTCTGAGAGGAGCAATAGAGGACGCTGACTGAGGTGAGGAGGTAGCCTCGTGAACAGAGATGGGCCAGAACTGAGAAGGTAGAGAGGGCAAAGGACGGTCAGAGGCCCTGGCTCTGATGGGAGGAGGCAGATGGCATTTGAGAAACCCGCAGGCAGCCACCTGGAAGACAGAGCAGAGGGTGAGCAGGTGCAGGGAGAAGAAGGGGCACAGTGTGGAAGCCACATGAAGAACGAGGAAGAACACAGAGGACAAGAGGCTGCTCCACTGTTTCCCAGGGAAAGGCCTCATGGACCCACTTTGGAGATGAATCAACCACAAACTGCCCAGCTGACAAGGCCCAGCCAGTGTCCACAGCATCTGCCGACCTGCATGGCCCTGGCCAGCCCTGTGGGAATCAGAGTAGAGACCACAGGCCAGTGCCTGCCTGCCTTCTCTCTTAACCCAGAGGCCTGGGGTCTTTCAGGGTCAGCCTGGAAGGTGATGGACTTCAAAGACCACAAGGTGGGTGTGAGAGTCAGACCACAGCACTGCATCCACACAGAACCTGCACACAAACATTCACAGGAACCAAAAGGTGCAATAACCCAAATGTCCACCGAGCGAGGAAGGGATCACCAAAACATGGCATAATTGTGCAGTGGAATATTACTCAGCCATAAAAAGGAACAAGGTGGTAATGCCTGCTACACAGGTCTTGTGCTTGAACACATTAAACTATGTGATGACGACAGACACAAAAGATGCCAACTTGTGTGATTCCATTTAAATGAAATGTTCAGAAGAGGAAAATCCATAGAGACAAGCAGAGCAATGGTTGCCTGGGGTTGGGGGGAAGGGAATGGAGAGGGACTGCTTACTGATACAAGATGCCTCTGTGGGGTGACGAAACTCTTCTAAGATGGCAGGTGGTGATGGTGGCATGACTGAATAAACTGGGAACCTGGACGTGTACGCTTCGACGGGTAGACTACACAGCATGTGCATGGTTTCAGTAAAGCTGTTATATAAACGCCATCAGACCACAGGCCCCCATCAGGATTATATCCTTGGGAGCTTGGACCACCAATGCTGCTGCTTCTGCCATGTCGGGCGTCTTCTGGATATCTAGGGGGTTCGCAGGATGCAGGGCTGAATGAGGGACTCTGATCAGACACTCAATGTCAGGACCTGGGATACCGGGGTGTATTTCAGAATCCCTGGAGATCAGGGGCTTTAGAATCAGCCGATGCTTGGGCCTTACCCCAGTGGTTCTGACCGGATTGGTTTAGGGTATGGTGGGAATTTTTTTTAAATCCTAAAGTGATTGTAACGTGGTTCAACTAGGGGTAGGGTAGAAAGTCCTATAATGTCCTCTATCTACTCAGTCCTTCCAGAAACATCCAGGGCCTCTCCTTGTCAGAGCCTGTGCTCGGTGCTAGTGAGATGAGGGTCATCAGACAAGGTCCTTGTTCCCAAGAAACAGCCTGCATAGCGGGGAGACTGCTGGGCCAGTAAGTCTTCACAGAAATGACTGGTCAGAACAGAGACCTTTACCGCCGTGGGGCAAGTGAGGGGCTCTCCCGCCCGGCTGCCTGGAGGAGGTGACGCGTGAGTCATAGGGTGAGAAGGAATCATGCCTGGAGAAGCAAGGGCAGCGCAGGTCGGGTAGCAGGTGTGCCTGCACAGAGCCTTCGGGGGCTGGAGAACCAAGGGGTGGGGGCAGGGACACGAGAGTTGTTGGGTGTGGCTGCAGTGGAGACTGAGGCTGGGAAGGAAAGCTGAGACTCTGGAGACCCAGATGGGCCTGCCACGGGAGACTCAGCACCAGCCCCTCCGCTGAGCCCGGCACCCGGGTGCCGGGGGGACCCCTGCAGAGGAGAGGTCAAGGGACAGCCTTGGAAGAGAACCCCCACCTGGCCCTCACGCTTGGAGCCCAAGCCCCCATGCCTCAGCCCTGCCCAGTCCCCTCTGTGAACACTTGGCTCCTGAGCCCACACTCCAAGCCGTCCTTCCTCAGGGACGCTCCAGCTGCTGCTCCCTCGGCCTGCGACACCTCTGCTGTTTCCACAGGTCTCAGCTCGGCCCAGCTCCTCACAGCACCCCTCACTGGCCAGCTGTCACGGTGCGCCATGGCCCACCTCACGCCACCGTTTATGACCCGGGGCACTGAAGGTGCTTGTTGCCTCCCCCAGCCCACCCTCACATCACTTTGCAACCCGCTGTCCGCTGGCTTTTTGAGACGGCATCTGGGAGAGGCCTGCTTCTCTGGGGACGCACAGCAAGCCCTCACCAAAGGTCAGGCCAGTGAGCGAGTGGGTGAATGACAGCACACGTGAGTGAGCGAGCGAGCGAGTGAGCGAGTGAGTGCGTGAGTGAGTGAGTGAGCGAGTGTGTGTGAGTGAGCGAGTGAGTGCGTGAGTGAGCAAGCGAGTGCGTGAGTGAATGAGCGAGCGAGTGCGTGAGTGAGTAAGCGAGCGAGCGAGTGAGTGAGTGAGCGAGTGTGTGTGAGTGAGCGAGCGAGCGAGTGCGCGCGTGCGTGCGTGACTGGCTCAGGGGCCTGGTGGCCATGCCTTCATGGGGGTCTCACAGCAGAGCCGTGACTTAGTTCACTAAAGGTCTAGACTGAAGTGCCCAGGGAGGGGCTTTGGACGCAGGGGCCGGTGGGGGTGCTCTGGAGGGCGGAGGACAAGGGGCTGGCCGAGCTGGCCTAACGCTCTGTGCCCTGCGCACCCACGCGAATCACCTGACCTCCCCAGGTCCTGCCGGGGACTGGTGCCCGTCCACTCCTTTCAGTTCCCTACTCTGTCAGTGTCTGGAGGCAGGAGCTGGTGTCCATGATGGGGCTGGTCGGCTCAAGGTTCCACGCTGCCCCAAAGCCACCGGCTCGAGGACAGGGACACCTCCCCTCAGATATCACTTTTCCTGCCCCTGGTGGAGTCAGGATTTTTCCAGCCAGCTGACTGGGAAAAACAGCCTGGGTTATCTCTACCCCAGGGCAGTTTCCAGTGGGGCGGGCGGGGCCTCCCCTCCACCCCGCCCCCTCGCTGCTCCCAGGGGAGGAGGGGGTTCCCAGTCGGGGAACAGCCCATTCCTCAGGGTGCTGAAACCCCAGGGAGTGGCCACAGGTGGTGAGGCTCCTGCTCCGGCAGCCACCAGGCTCTGCGCGGCCTCTGACACCCACCCTCCCGGCCGTCACGAGGAGGCTCTGTCCGCAGCCCGGGTACCTCCAGCCCCTGCGTCTGGGAGCAGGAGTGGCCTCGGGGCCCATGGCCCGCCAGAGGAGCTGGGGCCTCTCACAGCAGACGCGTGTCCACGTCCGCCTGAGGCCCAGCTCTGCCCCCGCCTGGCTGGGTGACTGCGGGGGCACTGCCTGGCCTCTCTGAGTTGGATCTTCAGCGAGAAAACGGAGTGAGAACAAGCCCTGGGGGCAGGAAACCATCTCAGGGCTGCTGAGGCAGCTTATGTGGGGTGCCCACCTTTGAGGTGTCAAGGGAGCCCGGTGGGAGCCTCCCAGTCTCTGCAGCACCCCGCCCTGCAGAGGGTGCCGGCCAACCTGGTCGCCCAGCAAGAGACAAAGCTGGCTCTTTGCTGCTAGCTCAGGAGACAAGTTCCAGCTCACAGCCTTCGGGGGCAGTGTGCATTCCCAGAGGGAGTGAGTCCCTGTCGGCTGAGGGTCCACATCAGGCTGAGATCCGCGCTGCCGAAGCGAGAGCCACCAGTCAGAGGAGCGTGAACGGCGCCCTTCTGCACTGCGGGGTAAAGTCAGTGCAGCTGTCAAAGACGCATTATCGGGAAACTAAGGAATAAAACACCTCCGCGTTTCCATACTGAACACATACTGAAGTGACAAACATTTGGACAAATTAAGTCACACTAAATTAAGGTCACCTCTTTGGATGGATATGGCTGCTACTAATAGGGACATTTCAGTTACATCTGAGGCGCCATGGATTTCACTGGACAGCACTGGTCAACATGCTTCCATCCAAAGTGTGGCCCCAGGACCAGAGCCTGGCACCCCCTGGAGCTCGCGGGAAATGCAGGCTCCCAGGCCCCACCACAGGCCCGCGGGCTGGAAGCTGCACTTACACTACTTCCCACACTGTTCACGAGCACCCCCACAGGCCTGGGTCCAAGAACCGCAGGCTCCACGCTCCGGGGGGGAGGAGAGAGCATCCACAAGCCAGCCGGGATGGCGTGAGGCCCGACGCAAGGAGCCTGCGCCCGAGCCCCACGCGCTCTCTGGACGCGCTTTGCCTCCGGCTCTCCCTCTCCTTTCGAGACAGGAGGGCCGAGCAGCAGGGCTCAGCTCTCTCACAAGGGAGCGGTCACGGTGAGCACCCGAGTGGCTGCTGACAGCTGAGGAGCAGTCTCAGAGAGCACCTGAGGAGCAGGGCTGTGTGCCGCCCGAAGAACAGTGACAACAAAGTGACCTCACCAAGTCCCCCTAAGTCTCCTTTTTCTCTCTGAAAACTGCCTGTGGGCATTAAGTGGCACTAAAATATAAGGGTGGGCAAGTGAATCACTCTGGGCACATGGTGCCACATGTTGCCCAGAGCTGGCTTTATGGGTGAGCTGTAAACCCCTGAGAGCTGGGCAGTAAGTGAAAGGCTGACAACCCTAACTGCGGACAGGTCAGCAGGGAGCCAGGCCAGAACCCCTCGGAGGGGACGGGGATGACGGCTCAAGTCACCTTTCGAGACACAAGTCAACC
Source organism: Galemys pyrenaicus (assembly GCA_019455555.1). Lineage (NCBI taxonomy): Eukaryota > Metazoa > Chordata > Mammalia > Eulipotyphla > Talpidae > Galemys > Galemys pyrenaicus. Next base: position 7,414,532 of record JAGFMF010011663.1, on the reverse strand, counting down.
CAGGCTCAAAGTCTGCACTGGCTTCTAAGAACTAAACTCACGCTTCTCTTCCAGGGCCTGGCAGGTGAACCACCCATTCCCGCCCCCCCCCCCCCACGACCCTTCTCTCCCAAACACATGAATCTGTAACCTCTCCCCTCTTGCTCACTCAGAAAGAGACATACTGGCCTCTTGGCGGAGACTCTTGTACTTGCTGTTCCGCTTCTCAAATGCTATTCCCCAGACAGTTCCTTCCGCCGCTTCCTGCCTAGAACTCAAACTTCTCAGAGAGGCATCTCCTCACCACCGAATGTAAAATGCCCCTCTCCTGTCATTTCTGCCCTCCCATCCTGCCTTACTTCCCCATAGCATCTATTATCTTCTGAGAGTAGATTCCATGTATATTCAACTTTCAGTTTATCCTCTTCTTTCTCTCTGGGACGCCAGCTGCACCAAGGCAAGGACCATCTAATCCCAGAGCTACAACACCCCAGACACAAAAATAGGTGCTTGACAAACATCTGAATGAATGACACGTGGCTTTCCATACCTTTCCTTCAGCTGGTCTGATGATCTCATTGGGAAACTGTGCAACTTGTTGGCAATAAGATCATCTTCAACTCACCCATTCAACCAGACATCCTTCCAGATAACTATCCATCGTCCGTCTCTACAGCCATCCATCTACCAATCCTTCCAACTAGATCTATGGCCCCTTCCAAGTACCCGCCTGTCCTCCACTCAAGCACCACTCATCTCTAACATCTCCTAGCTAACCCTAAATCCGTCCATCCACCCATCCCAACCAGCCCCCAGAGCTCAACTCCTACTCTAGGGCCCTATAGTCCACTATACTCCCCTTTGCCAAATCTCAGATGATTTCTGCCTGGGCAACCTCAGCACACCCCTTGACCACTTGAGCCTCAATTCTCCTCATCTGCAGAATGAGAGTAACAATGAAAGGCCCTCCCTGTGAGGTGATTTACGGTGAGCACCTGGAATGGGGCTGGCAATGGTGTGTCAGGCCTTCAAATGGGCCCGCGGAGCAGCAGCGGGTCTCACACTGACCACGCCCTGCTGAGCCATGACCACACCCACAATGTCCGGGGCGGGGGTGGTGGTGCTGAAATCAGGTGAGCCCTGGGTCCACGGAAGCTGGGGCCAGCCCAGGAGCCTGGAGCTGCTCAGGTCACGGCCCGGCCCCCCTGCCCATCTGTGAAATGGAGTTACAAGGATGCCCAAGGTTGCTGGGCAAGTGAAATGGCCCAACCCACACAGCCAGGGCGCCAGGACAGCGTGCCAGGGGAGCGGCAGGCCAGACGCCCACATACAGCGGGCCCTTCGGTGGCCAGGAGTCCCGTCTGGGACATAGTAGCACCTGGGATTCTCCTCAAAGGACAAGCAAATAAATATTCGGGATTAGGCCAAGTGCCTGCTGCCCCCCTGGCTCCTCCACCCGACCAGGCCAGGGTCCTCCCTCCCTGGAGGACCACCTTGGCCCCCACCCCTCGCTGCCCCTCACCACTCCTGCTTGACTCCCCTCCCCTCGTCCCGGCAGATTTGATAACACCAGGAGTCCCAGTCCTGTCCCGCGGACAAAGGCGGCAATTGTCTCCGGTGGGTGCCTTCTGACTTGGTCTCACCGTGGTGTAACCGAGCCTCCTTGGCTTCACCTCACTTGGGAGGCCTCTCAGGGCCTCACCATGCTGCTCCCCCCACCTTGGCAGGTTTCAAATGAGCCCCTGGCTGAAGGGCCAGCAGCCACACCGGGGACTCCTTCCAAGAGAAGTCACATGGCCACTACCTGAGGCCCCCTTGGGGCAGGCGCGGGCCAGGGAGGTGATGGGATTGGTTTCCCCACCCTGCGCAGAGAACCACCCTGGTTCCCACTTCTTGAGCCCTGCCCTCCCCGCGCTCCCGGGCCAGGGAGCACCGTCCAGCAGACCTCCTGCCCCATGCAGTAACACAGGAGCCGTGAGCACACACGACCGCCCGCACCTCGTGTGGAAGAGCAGCTGAAGTCTCAGCCTCGCGTGGGGGCAGCTCATTCGAACGGAACAGCCACATGTGGCGCCCAGGTCGGGCACAGCGGCATGAGTGCTTTAGCCTCAGTTAACCCTCTCAGCCCGCTGGCGTGGTGTGTGGCCACGTCTGACACACGGACAAACAGCCCAGGGGCACGGCTGGCACCCGCAGCTAGGAAGCTGCACAGCAGTGGTCTCCAGGGCCCAGCTCCCGCACCAGGACAGTCCGGCCTCAGTCCCGCCTCAGCCCCCACACCTGCCTGCACAGGTAGCGCACCCCCACGGCCCGCCCATCCTCTCCTGGCCCCTCTGGACGCCAGCCACGTCCCTGAGAGCACCAGCTGCTTGGCTGGCCCCAGGCTGGGCCCCAGGCGGTGCCTAGCTGACTCCCCAGGCCGCTGGGCTGTGAGCCGACTGCCCGGCGCAGAGCTTGCACTGGCCTGAGCGAGAGCTGTGCCGCTGGGGCGGCTGTGCCTCGAGTGGCCTGGCACCTCACGGTCCGGCTGCGCCCAGACGACAGCGGGGAGGGGCAGCACGTGCAATCCCCCTCGCGCAGACAAGCCTCCCCTGGCCTGGAAGGGCCCCCTCCCAGGCAGAGGACGGAGGCCGAGGACTGCCCCAGGGCCAGTGACCAGAGCGGGCGGGACACAGAGCACCTGGATCATCTGCAGCCCTGAACCACCAGATTCCGAGGCCCTCTCGGGGCTGACTGCCGACTCTGCAAGTGCTCCAGAACAGGGGCTCTGAGAATCTCAGGATAACAGAAGCACGGGACGTGAGGGCTGGGGATGAGGATAAACACACTCGGGCCAAGAACCCCTGGAGTGATGAAACAGTTGAGTGGTTAAGAACTGAGTCTGGACCCGGAGTGCTTAGCTTCAGACACCAGGGCAGCACCTGTCAGCTGAGTGGCCGTGGGCAAGTTTCTTAACTTCTCTGTTTCTCTTTCTGCCCGTTTTAAAGTGGAGTCAACAGGGAAGTGCTAACAGGACTATTGTGGGGATTAATTCCCACAGGAAAGTATGCGTATTTCAAGTGCTAACTTAAGAATCACGTCTATCTTCTCCCCAAATGAGGACCTGCGCTCCAGTTAATCCCACTTTCTGACAGGGAGTTTCTTCTCGCAGGAGCGGAAACGTGTGTCTTCCCCACATGTCTGTTCACAGGTCCCACCCAGTCTTGCCTGCTATCCTCTACGCCCACGCCCCAGCCCTTCAGCAACCAGGAGACGGTGGCTGCTCCCTGAGGCCACTTACCCAGGCTGAGCCCTGAGCTCCTCCCAGGGCAGTGTCCAGCACCGTCTCCAGGTCCACCCCTAGCTGCAATGCCCACCCTGGGCTGGGTGGGGGGTGGTCTCAGCAGCCCAGAGCACAGTGGGGTACGGAGGACCAGGCTCGTAGAGCTGGGGGCCACAGACGTTTCTTTCTCCCCAGGAAGGGCTGCTCTTCCCTGCTCCTGCTCCCCACCCCAGGCTTCCCTATCTCTCCCCTCCCTTCCCCGACACCATCCACCGCTATCACCGCGGCATCACTGACCAGACCTGGCCGGGCCCTGCCCTTGCTGTGTCATCCAGTAAAACTGGAAAAGCCTCAGGCCTCGTGGGCGTCCTCCCCCAGGCCCTGGGCAGGTTCCCCTCCGATGCCTCTTCAACAGCTTCCACTCTGGACCTGTTCTGGCTTCTCCCCGTGGGCCTGCACACCCTGACCTGGTCGTCCGTGGCTGGTCCCCGGGCCCTCCCAGTGCCAGGTCGTGCCGTCCCACTCCGCCTGCTCCCAGCCACAGGGAGCAGAGGGAGGCCAGGATGGGAGGCGGCGGCACAGGCCCTGGGCCCATGCACAGAACCCGCTCCTGCAGGTCTCAGTGTGTGGTGTCTGGTGCTAGTGCCCCAGCTGCTAAGCGGGGCCGAGGAAGGGGGCGCCTCTGGTTCTGTGACGACTGCTCGGTGCTCCCCGGCCTGTTCAGAGGACTTTCCTCCACCGGCCAGTAGGGGCTTCTGCCAGGCTGAGTACATGCCCAGGCCCCAAAATGAACCCGACCTAAAACACATCTAAAAGCGATAAAGACTCGGCGTTGTGTAAGTCAGATCACTTCACGTGGTGGTCCCCAGGGGGCCGGGAGGGCATAGTGTGCTCAGCGAAAGAAGCTGGTCACAAATGGACTCTTAGTGTAGGACTTACACAAGGCCCTAGAGAAGTGAAATTCATAGAAACAAAGTAAGATGGACGCCAGGCCAGGGGTTGGGGGGCACGGGGAGTCGATGTGAGGACACAGGGCTTCAGTTTGGAAAGATGGAATGTTCTGGAACAGGTGGTGTGACGGTCGTAAAGTAAGATGAAGGCCTTGCATCACCACCTGGAGCTTGCAAGCGGTTAGCATGGGCAGTGCCGAACTGCACAGACTTGACAAAAACTGTAAAATTTTAACAAGAAATCTTTGTTGATTTTAAATGAACTATATGGACTTAGTGTAAAAGATAAAACTATAAAGCTTTTTGGAAAAATACAGGGGAAGATCTTGAGAACCTAAGGATGAGCAAAGATTCTTAGACGACGTAAGAGGCACTGTCCTAGCAGGGAAAACTGGATCTTATAACATCAAAGACTTGTGCTCTCACGACGGACCGTGCCGGAGGACGCTGGCCGCTTTGGTGGCGGGAGATCTGTGTTGACCACACCTGAGAAATCCTATATCGTAAAGTACAAACAAGGGTGTAAAATAATGATGCATCATCAGTCAAGTTTTTTTTTTTTTTTTACAGACTAAGCTTTAGAAAAAGAGTGATAAAATACACCTTAAAAAACAAAGAAACAAAAAACCCCAAATCTTGCTCACTAAAAGGCCCTGTGAAAAGATAAGCTGTTGATTACAAAAAATGTATTTGCAAACCACGTGTCTGACAAGAGGGCCCTTAGAGTGTATCAAGAATCTCGAAACTCAGCAGCGAAATATAATCTAATTAGAAACGGGCAAACTCCACTCACAGACATCGCACTGAGGAGGATCTATAGCTGGCGAAACAGTGCGTGGGGAGACGCTCCTCGTCATCCGCGGTCTGGGAAATGCCAGGCAGAAGCAGCCCGGACACTCCAGCTCCCTGTGGGACAACACTAAAGCCGCGGCAACGCCACACGCTGGAGAGGACGTGGAGGACGCGTCCATCACACTGGGAGCGTAAGAGGCGCAGACACTCTGGAAATTTTGGCGTTTCTTACGGAGCTAAACATACAACCTCCACCCTATGCAGCAAAGCACGCGTGGGCTTTGGTCCCAGAGAAAGGGAGCCTGATGTTCACACCAAATCCTCTACACACACGTTCGGGGCCGCGAACCCAAACTGGAAACCAGAAACCCTTCACCAGGCAGCTGCTTAAACCAACAGCCAGGCGCTGCTTAGGGTTAGGGGCACAGGCGTGAACTGACATCAGTCCTAGCTTCATGGTGCTGACTCTGGAGTGGGGGGAGAAGGGATAAAGACGTGAGGACCCAGGAAAGTGAAGTGATTTCATATGGTTGCCAGAGTTAGCTAGAAAAGAAAGCAGGGGAGCACATGGGAGAGTTGAGGCGGCTGCAGGGCACCAAGTCAGCAAGGGCCTCCCCGAGAGGGGGACATCTGAGCAAAGACCTCAAGGAATAGAAGGAGCAAGTTATGCAAAGGTTTGCAGAACTAGCATTCCAGACTAAGAAAGGTATGTGCAAAGGCCCTGAGGCAAGAATGAGCTTGGCAGATTCCAGCAGTGTGAGGCTGCCTGGAGACAGGGCTGATGTCCGGTGGTCCTAAGAGCCCTGTGTCCACTCTGACCCCCTATGTCAGGCGTGGGAGGCCCTCTGAGACCATCGGGCCCTGCAGGGGAAGAACTGGAGGAGCAGCATTTGCCCAGTACCATTCCTGACTGAAGGCCCTTAAATTCCTGCGGAAGGCCTGGCCACCTGGGAGGTGAGAACCCACATCTGCACCTGGGTGGGCAGGAGCTGAGGGCTCAGCAGCCCGCGGAGGCCCTCACGGCAGGGCCTGGCTCCTCAGGCCCTCGACATGCCACCACCGGCCACTCTGTCTGGTCAGATATGCAAGTGGCCCTTGGGACTGTGGAGAGGAGCATAGCTGAGCGGCCTTATCTGGGCCCTGCCCACGGCCAGGGGCTGGGTCCCTGGGGTCCCCTGGCTCACAGATCCGCCTGTGGCCAGGGCAGAGTGGGAATCCAGCTCCCAAGAGCACCCAGACCAGACGGGGCAGGGCAGGAAGGGACAAGACCGGCACCCTCCGTGAGCAAGGGGCTGGGCAGGGACTGGGAGGTGACTTCTTGCTCAGGTGGAATTCCATCCCCCTGAGCTCACCTCCCTCGAGCGGAGCGCAGCACATTCCAGTGGGGGCCAGCCCCATCCCAGCTGGGCCCCCATCCCCAGGGCTGCCTCTCTTGGGCTCAGTCACCAGCTCCCAGGAGGAGGTGGCAGAGCTCCTCACGCACTTTCCTCAGCTGCAGCAGCGAGGCCTCCCAAGCCCGCCGGCCAGATGCAATGTCGTCGCAGAGGCTGGGAGAGGCCCATCCCCGGCCCCCTGGCCAGGGCTCCCCTAGCACACCAGGGCAGGTGACTCAAGGCGCACCCTACTTCTCTGCGTCCTCGGGGGGCCTGCACCCGAAAGGACCACCCTGCACTCTGCGGCCCTGCTTCTGCGCCCCCTGCCCCAACCCTGGTGTCCAGGGCCCCAGAGCTGCGCCTGGCTCCATGGCTTTCTCACTCGGCTCCTCCTGCCAAACGCCAGGGCCTGTTATAACCTCCCACCGGGGCTGCCAGGAAGGGGCTCCAGGCAAGACCTCGCCAGAATCAGATCCAGGCACCTGCCGCCACAGAACCTCCCACTCCCAGGCCCAGACACCCAGTCGTCTCCCCTGAGGCGGTCTCCACTTGCCCCGGTTCCTGGCCCAGTGAGGGGTGGCGCACACACTCCGTCCCAAATGCAGCCCAAGCCAGGCCCGACCTAGTCTCCTTCCCAACAGCTGTGCCCCTCCATGGCCACCCAAGACCACCACTGGTGGGGCACCAGCTGCCACCCTGCCTTCTTCACTCAACGAAGGGAGCCGGAGACCTGCCCACCGCGTGCCCCCACCATCAGGAATGGTGGGAAGGGGCGGCCCCGCGTGCGACCCCCGCCTCGCGCTCATTACCCCCCTCCAGACACACGGCGCCCCCCCACCAAGGTTTCTAGGACCCCAGGCTTTGTGCATGCTGGACTCCCCCTCCCCCCAACTGTCTTGCCCTCCTGGAGGACTCCTACTTCACCTTCAAAGTCCTGCTAAGTCATCTCCTCTTCCTCCCCTGGACCCCTTGAGACTTCGGAGGAAGCCACTGCCCGCTCCGAGCTCCTCTCTACCCTCTGAGTTTTACTTCTCCTGTTCAGTGCTGTCGAAAAGGCGCACGTCCCCGATCGTAATTCTCGCTCCCCTCAGCTGCCTCTCCCTCGCCTGAGTCCGTGGAGACACGGAGGGTGCTTAGTTGACCCCACTGCTCAGAGGTTGGAGAGGTTATTCAACGCCACGGAGATCCTGCCGGCCAAAGATTCCGGCCTGGTGCTTCTGGGTCCTTCTCCCTCCCGGCCGAGGCTGCGACCATGTGCACCCATCACGGAGGCCTCAACTTGAACAGCTGGTGATTTCCATTCAAAATAGTATGAGCCTCAACTTCCAAGAGACTAGGATTCTACAGTCATCTCCCCGAGAGATCTGCTTGCACCCCCTCTTCTCTCTTCTTACCTGACCCTTCTGACTGGAGCCTTCAGACAGCACCCCTGCATGAGACAGGGAAGGAGAGGGGAAAGCCCCCACCTGCAGCACTGCCCCCACCTCCCAGCCCCCAGGCCCACATCTGCAGGTGAGTGCCTGGCTCCACCTGGGCGGGGGCCCACGCCGGAGGCGTTCATGCTCCTTCAGGTGCCAGGTAAGCTGGTGGGCCCCCAACAGCCCCGGGAGCAGCCCAGAGCACAGGCCCTGGTGTCCCCTCCCAGGGTCTGCTGCCACCTCTGCCCCTCGTGCACACACCCCTACCTGGCTTCCCTGCCCCCTCCTTTACTCTCCAGCCAGCTGCCAACAAGCCCAGAGCCTGCGGTCAGGTTGAGTCTTGTCTCCCACAGCAGGAGCGAGGAGCCAGCGATAAACACATCTGTGATCCTTTCCAAGAGCTCAGCCAGGAGTGGCTGCGGGCTGGGCCCTTTTCTTTCGCCTGTCGGTTCCCCACCTCCACCGTGCGTGGGGCTCGCGGAAGCCTGTTGTGGGGGAGGTTCTGGGGTGGGCCGCACGCCTTCGAATAGATGACGTACAGCGGGATCGTGGAGTCCCATGTGCCCCGCCTGGCCCTGACCCTGACTGGGACCTGGAGAGTCGAACGAGCAGAATGCCACAGTCCCATTTGAAAGATGGGGAAACTGAGGCCCTGCGGAGGGCGGAGCCCACCGCTGCCGTGCACCGCGGCTTGCCCACCCCAGGCTGGGCACAGTCCTTGCTCCTGGACATGGCAGGGACTGGCCTTGAGGACCCTGCGGCAGGGCATGAGAGGCTGGCCACCCTGGGGCAGGCTGGAGGTGCCTTCCTGTGTTCTCTGGCTGAGCTGTGTGGCTACTGCCGTCCAGGGTGCCCAAAGGTCAGCCAGGCCCCTCTCTGGGCCTCTGTTTCCCTCCAATCACAAAGGGAATTGGTGGGTGGGCTGACGTCCCCTGTGTACAGTGAAGGGTCCCAAATTCCACCTCCGGGCTTGGAAAACAGAGTGCCCGGCTCAAAGGCTTTCCAGGAAGCCACCTTCAAGGCCTCCCTGACCAGAGCGGCACTGGGCAAGCGGGGCATCTCTCCCGCTGCTTCCCTGGGCGAGGAGAGCCCCTCGTCGGTCAGGCCCAGCCTGCACTCTGCCCAGGCCCCGTGCCGCACCCACCCGAGGCCTTGCTCAGCCTCGCTGGGATCAGCTCCTGTGACTTCCGCCCGTCCTGCTCCAGAACCAGCAGCGGCTCCAGCAGCCGTAAGCTGCTCGCTCCTCGGGCGACAGCGCCTCTGTCTGCCAGACGCTGGTGAGCCGTGAGTGGCCACAGGCTTATGGCAGAGGAGGGAAAGCTCTGGAACAAAGCAATGCCCAAGAAAAGCGATGAAAGAGTCAAAAGGGAGCTTCTGAGCTGAAACCTGCCCAGGAAGGAGAAGCGGCCACGGGAAGACCTGAGGGGACAGGCGCTCAGCCCCTGGCCCGGCAGCTGGCCCCGCAGGCATCTCAGCTGCTGTCACCCCTCGGGGACCACAGCCCAGTCAGCCTGAACTGGCCCCCCAGCCCCTCACACCTTCCTGGGCTTCCTCTCACTGTTCTCCACCCAGGAGCCTCCTTCCGTGAAGCCCCGAGGCTGGTCTGAGGGTCTCAGCGGCCCCAGCGTCAGCGTCACCAGAGCTGCCTGGACCCATCACGCCCTCTGGAAAGGCACCGCACCTCACCCCAGACCAGACATCCGACCTTCCTCTCACAGTGCCCAACCAGGTCGCCGTCCAGGAGACCGAGGCGGGACGTGCACTTCTGGCCGCAGGGAGGGAGAGCTGCGAGGGCAGGAGGGCGCCTGCGGGGGAGGCGCTACCCCAAGAAGGGTCTGACACAGAGGCAGGAGGCCTGCCAGCTGGGACTGGAGGGCGCGGGCCCCAGCACACGCTCCCAGCCACAGGACTGGACAGGCAGGGCCTTCCGCTCACCCCAGGACATTCTCCCGGGCAGGCCAGGTGAGCAGCCCGCCGGTGTGACTCACTGCGGCCTGGAAGGCTCTGACACAGGATGTGGAGGAGGCTGAGAGGCAGGAGGGCGGGAAGCCGCGAAGGCTGGAGGAAGGGCCAGCCGGCCCCTCCCGTTCGCCGGCATGCGGGGCACCTTGCTCCCTCCAGGGCGTGCAGCCACCCCACACCGCTCGCCAGACGCATCCCGCCCACGTGACACATGTTTGCATGGCCGGTAGCCGCACCCGCCCCGTGGAGGGTGCGCTGCGTGCCAGGCCCTGGGGTGAGTTCACTCCTGCCTCGTCTCCTTCCCTCTGACCTCAGCTCTGAGGACAGTCTGCCGGCTCTGCTTCCTTCCTGGGACGAGTGAGTGACAGGGCCCGGTGTGAACCCAGGCGGCAAGGCAGCCGTGCCACAGGAGCAACGGGGGCGCGGGGCGCCAGCTCAGGGGAGCTGGGCCGCGTCTGCCTCTGCCTCTCACTGGCCTCTGTGCGTCAGTCCTCGTCCTCGCCTGTCAGGTGGGCTGTGCCGGCACCGTGGGGGAGCTGCGAGCTGACACAGTGGGGGCCAGAGGCCGCCTGCTGCCCGTGCTGCAGCAGCGGGCCCAGCGCGGAGCCGCCACCCGCACGGACAGTTCTCGGTCTGCCCTCAGCCGCAGACAGTGCGAGCGTGTCTGTGCCGTCTTTTCTGTGCTTTGTGTTACTGGTACTTGCGGTGACTCGAAAAAGAAGCGACGGCACCTCAAACCTGAGCGCAAAACCGGAAGCCCTGGCCCCTCGACATTCCCGCGAAGCCACGGGGGGCTGGGGTCCTGCGGGGAGCCGGCAGGCTGGGTGGGTGCAGCCTGGGTGTGGACTCCCAGGTCTCATCTCCCACGGCCCTGCCCAAACCCCACGGCGCCGTGGCCCCCAGAGGTGTTGTACCCCTCCTGCCCATACGGGGCTCTGACCCCCACCAGGTGTGGGGCCCTGCCGCATCCGCGACGCCTCGGGGCCCAGGCCCGGGGTGGGCTGGGAGCACCTCAACCTTCGGAGGGCACATCTGCAGCCTGCGCCAGGCTCCAGGCCTGCACCAGCAGCACCAACTCGGGAGGCCCGAGGCGCCCGGTCAAGCTGACTCTGCTTAGATACTTCCAGGGATGGGCAGCTCACTCTTGCTCTTAGCCTCAGTCTGCTTCTCCTTGGGACAGCTGGTCCTCATGCTGACAGGCCCTGCGTCTCCGGGTCACCCCCAAGCCTGGGCCCTCACTCTGTTCTTTGGCCCTGCAGAGCCATCTGCTCCCTAGACTGCCACGTCCTTGTGGCACGGGGTAGCCAGACGCCTGCTCTCCCAGCCGCCTCCGTTAGAAGCATCCTGTGGAGCATCCCTGACTTTCTAACCTGAGCCCAGATTCCGGGAGGAGCTAAAGCATTAAAAGAGGGAACAATCACCTCCTTTATTTTGAGCTCAGGATCTCAGTTAAGGTGACCGAGGCCCCGCTGACTGTCCTGGCAGCTGTTCTTCAGGGTTGACCCCACTGAGTCCCCTCGGCCTCCTCCCACACTAGTTTTCACAGCTGCTCTTGTGGACTCAGGGAGAAGAGTTCACGTCCATCCCTCTTCTCATTTTGCTTGTCATCTAACACAGTTTGGTTTTTCAATCTCGCCAACCTAACCGGCAGCAACGCGACCCGAGTCCAGCAGGCCGAGGCGACAGCCGAGACCTGTGGCTAGCCCCGGACGCCAGCACCCAACGTCGTGGCGGGCCGCCGGGCAGCGCCTCCGCCAGGGCGCCCAGCCCCAGCCCTGGCTGCCTACCTTGCGACCCGCCTCGTTATTGTGTAAGTTCATGAGAGTGCGGGCGTTCTGCTTGATCTCCCGGGCATCCACAAAGACCTTGGCGAAGCCGATGCCGTAGCGGATGTCGGCAGAGCAGCCACCCCACTTCCAGCCCTCGTCCCGGTGGTACTGGCCTTGCTTCTCCTTGTCGCAGCCACAGTCGCTCAGGTTGCCCTGGGTGCAGGCAGCTGTGATGGCGTGGGCCACACCCGCAGCAATGATGGCGTACGTGAAGGCAGCCTCCCGGCTCCCTGCAAGGAGAAGAGCGGAGACGGGTCAGGCTGAGGGTGCCTTGCCAAGGAGGAGGCTGAGCTCACGGCACCCGCCCCTCCCCACCAAGTCCCATCGTAGGGGTGACGGCGATGCCTGAACACCCCCACAGCACACACACCATCCCTCCCAGGCACTGACTGCCCTGGGGGGTCACCCGGGCAGTGGAATCCAGACGAGGGGAGCCTGCTGCTACCACTGACTCCTGGCCATACCCAACACGGGGGTCTGCATGCGCATAGGCCTCACGGCAGCTGAAACACGGCGTTCCTCTAACACCTGCCCTGGCCACTGTCCCGGAGCCAGGGCCTGGGTCCTGACCCCGGCGACTTCCAGCCGACCACCCCTCCCTGCGTCTTGGCCTCCTCACCCATAAAATGGGCGCGCAGCAAGAGCGCCTTCCTCGCAGCCGTCCCAGAGGCCCGAGAGTCCTGCGAAGCTCTTTGCAGCTCCAAACCTGGCTCGTGGCAGCTGCCGGACACAGAACTCTCGTTCTCCGGCCCCGACTGCACTGCGGGTGTCACCTGCTACTTTAGGGGTCCACCTCCATCTCTTCCTGTAGCCCCCTCACTACACTCTGAGCATCGCCGGAGAAGGTGGGAGCTCAGATACGCGTGTCCTCCGTGGATATAGAAGGCAGAGGCGGGTAGAGGAGGGGGACGGTGCGGGGCGGGCGCAGCCACAGGGCGGTTTGACAGGGAGATCCAGGAGGTGCTAAGACGTGGCTTCCCACAGGTCTCCTGCACGTTTGGAACCGGTTTGCTGGGAGGCTGGAACTACCCCAGAGGACTTGCCGGCCCCTGCACAGTGGTTCTGGGGCCTTTGGAGGGAGCAGGAGGGTACTGAGTGTCTGGGTACAGGGGTGTAGCTACCAGAGGCTTAGCTTCTCTGGGCCTCAAATGGGATCCGAGAGCAGAGTCTACTGTCCAGGATGAAAAGGAGCCAAGCGCCTCATCGGCGACCCGTGGCACCAGCCGCGTGAGCTCAAAGCAGAGTTGCTCTCACAGCCAGGGTGGAGTTCAGGGCAGCACCCAGGAGGAAGAGATCCCTGAGTCCAGGCCGGGTGGGAGTCTCCATTTATTTCATGTACAGATGAAGATATCAAAGTCAGGAGAAAGGCCTGGCTTGCCCAGGCACCCAAGCGGTGGATGGTAGTGCTGAGCTGCAGGGGTGACCTCTGGACACCCCTGCAGCCTAGAACTGTGCCCAGGAGGACTGCACGGTGCATGGGGCAGCACTCGTAGGCTCCAGCAACTGAAAGGAGACTGTGTCCCCTTTATTAGACCAAGAATGGGACATGCAAATGGCAGAAGGGTCCAAGCATCTGGCCTATCATCCGAGACTTTCCCTTCGGGAAGGCTCCTCTGGGAGGAGGGCAGGCTGGAGAGGGCTGCCCAGCCAGCGCCCACTCAGCGGTCCTTTTTTGTGCAACGGCTCTACCTGCTAGTAGGTTACGGAGTCCAGTCTCTGAGCCCCTGAGCAGAGCGAGGCGATGCATATGGCAGGGCCAGACAAGCAACAAAACATGGGGGCAGGACAAAACAGCTTCTGTTCTGAGCTAAAACATCGACTGCCCCCGAGGTAGGGGAATGCAGCTGTGCCCGGACACACGAGCCCCCTTGAGGTCACCCTAGTCCTTGGGGCCTTGAAGGACTGGACAGCCTCACCCCAAAGCAAGCAGGCGAGGCCAATCCAGATCTATCTGCCCGGCCAGATTTTGGGATCACCTAGAGACGGGGCCCACGTGTGTCTTGCTCCCTCTGCTTATAGCTCCCCTCCACCACTACACATGAGATGAGTGAAGGAACCAAACTCCAATCCCTGCTAGAAGCTGGATGACTCTGTGCGAGTCACTTAACCTCTTGGAGGCTCCATTTCCATACCTGTTCACATCACCTCTGCAGGAGAATGTAATATGGCTCGGCGCATAGCTGCTGCCTCAGAAAACGGCAGTGGACGCCGGAAGGACCACAGTTCACGAACCCATAGGCAGCTCAGGGACGTGCGGGACAAACTCACCCTTTAGTTTCCTGCACAGCTCTTCTTTCATTTTAGACTCATTTGTTTACTGTCTGCTCCTGCACCACACCCACCTCCCCCGCTAGCCTCTAGAATAGAATCTCCTAGAAAGCACACACTTCGCCACATCCCCAGGTTGTCCCGGGCATGACTCTCAGCAGCTGCGACACAAATGCCTGCCGAATACATAACCGGAGGGATGAAAGAAAGTTCCAGACAGTGGCCAGCAGCCACGTGCCTCAGGGAGTGCTGGTTATTTGCCAGGTAACACGCCAGGTGCTCCGGGGAAGGCTGCTCAGGTCTTCCTTAGGACAAGCTCACCTGAGCTGCAGGCAGGCTCTGACCAGTCAGGTGCGGGGCCTGAGAGCGCCCCGGCTTGGGCGGCAAGGCTGGTGCAGGGTGTCAGCACGAGTGGGCAAGAGCCGTGGGGTTTGGTGCTTAGCTTCTGGGGTGGGGTGGTGAGAAAGATGGAACGAAGCCGCGTTTGTTGAGAACCTCCGAGGGCCAGAGTCACGCTTGGCTCTGCATGGCATTTCACAACAGGCTTGTGGACAGACACCATTCCTCACAAGTTCAAGGATGAGGAAACTGAGGCTCGGGGGGTGAAGTGATTCACTGAGGCCACCCACCCAGATACCAGTCGGAGCTGGAATAGTGGGTCCAAGCTGGCCGTGCCCTTCCCCAGCCCCACCCGACCTCCCTGCCTGGGTCCTCGCCACATCTAAAGGGCTGTGGCTGACAGAGTCTCTTTGGGCTGAAGGCATCGACCATATCAGAATGCCTGTACGTCTCTCGAGATGCCATTCAGTGATTAGCAACTAAAACTTAACAGTAAACCCTGTGAAAGATCCACTGGAATCAGATAAGCTGTCTTGCTAGGCTGAGGACATGGTCTGGTGGCAGGAAGAGGGCAGAAGGGACCCTGGAACTTAAAATCTCTTTCAGGGCAAGAGGCATGTTAGAGTCTATCCATCCGCTGTGTGAGGTACAACTCCTAAAACAGCAGCGGGCACAGTCAGGAGGCAAAGTGCACCATTCCAGAAGATTCCCCTGGGCCCTGACCATGCTCAGTGCTTCCAGAAGGACCTGTCTCTCCAGCTGCGCGATTCCCTGAAAGCCACCTCGCTGGCCTGCAAGGACTCTGCTGGGGGCCCTGAGAGGTCTGTGTTAGATGGTACGCTTCGTGGCACACAGCTCTTAACAAGCAGAGCGTGCCTCTTGCCAGGCTCTGTTCTACGTGCCCAGTAACACTCACTCACTCACTTCTGGCCCCAAGCCTACGATGGAGGTGGTCATTAGCTCCATTTCACAGATGAAGAAGTTGAGGCCCAGAGGGGTGATGGAAGTTACCATGGATTCAAACAAACAAGTCTGCCCAGCTCCAGAGCCTGAGCTACTCTCTTGCCTCAAGGCCATGGCCCTCGCTCCAGACCTGCAGACCCCAAGTCCAGACATCTCCCACGTGGGACTGGAGGACAGTGGGCACTGGTCTTGGCCAAAACTGACCATGTGCTCTCAGCAATAGACCCGACTGCTCTGCCCTGATCATTACCTCTCTTCTGGCCACAAGCAAAGGAGGAACCTCCATTCTCCCCTGCCCTCCCCTTGGTTCTCTTGACCAAGCCTTGTGTTCTGTTCCCCGATAACAATAT
Source organism: Galemys pyrenaicus (assembly GCA_019455555.1). Taxonomy (NCBI): domain Eukaryota; kingdom Metazoa; phylum Chordata; class Mammalia; order Eulipotyphla; family Talpidae; genus Galemys; species Galemys pyrenaicus. The sequence goes on along the minus strand of JAGFMF010011663.1, from coordinate 7,399,047 downwards.
TTCTTGAGTATGTCCTATGTGCCAGGCACTGAACTGGAAGGTGGCGCATTCAGACATGGCCTTGCCTGCATGGGAGGGGCGGAGCAGGCCGTAAAACTATGTCACTCCTGGCGGCTGAGGACTCTGAAACAGAACAGGGAGGTGACAAGAACAAGGGGCACTAGGGGTGGTGACTTCTGATTGAGGAGGAGCTAGCCCGAGGCTCTCGTGGGGGAGACAGCTCTAGGCTGAGGGACACTGGTCCGTGACCGCAGTGGTGTGGCTAGTGGAGGAATTAGCTTCCGGGGGGAAGGGGGGAGTGGTGTGGGGCAAGGGCAGGTCTTACTGGCATTAGAACCACAGTCATAGGGCCCCGAGGGCTGCTCCTGGAACAGTAGCTTCTGGAAGCTGAGTTACTTGCCCAAGGCCACCGGTGACTCAGTGAGATCAGGGGGTCAGAAGCCCTGGTCTCCTGGTTCCCAGGGCAGACTCCCTGCCCTCATCCCTCCACTTGTCCTTAACGCTAAATCCACCCACGTCTCCAGGTGCGGTTTGTATCCAGAAGCGCAGGCAGTTTCAGTTGAGACTCAGATACAAGGGATTCTGCGTGTCTAACCTCCTCTCTGCTCCTCATCCTGCTGAGTGACCTTGAACCAGAACTCCCAGTCTCAGCTTCCCCATCTGTGAAATGGGACCCCGTGGAGGACATCACCAAGTCACCATGGAGAGGAAGTGAAACCTCAGCATGAGGCACCCAGGCCCTAGAAAGGGTGCCCTGAAGAATGGTGTTAGCACTGAGAGGAAAGTGGGGAGCCCGCTGACGCCCTCCCAGCATTCCCGCTCCATAATGATCTGGGAGGGTAGAGAGGAAATAACCTGATGTCCAAGCCTGCCCAAAAGATTCCATTCCACCGCCCAGTAGGGCCCCGTGAATGGCTTGCTCCGGGATATTATCTGGGTGTATTTACGGTATCTTACTGGAAACCACAAAGTGCATTGTTGTTTTTTTTTTTTTCTTTTGCTATTTAAAGCCAGCGGGTCAGAGAGTGAGCAATCTGTCGTGACACTAGCTGAAATATATGATGATTTGGAAAATATACCGATGGAAAAGGGCTGCTCTTGCCAGCCCTGTGACACAGCAGCTCGCTGCCCTTCCGGGTTGGTAAGGCCGCATCTGGCTGCCCCTATCCAGAGGCATGAGGGAGACTCTGGACGTAAAACGGGGAGAATGGAGTTGGCGTGCAGGGAGCAAGAGTGAGGGCTGAGTCTGGCTACGGTAGCAGGCCCGCAGAGGGACGAGGAGGAGGCATGTGTGCAGACCCCCAGCCCCCACCTTTTCTCCTGCCTCAGTTCCACTCTCTTCCCAGCAGACAGGCGGGACGCACTGCTGGCCCCCTGGCCACTGTCTCCATCTGCTCCTGCCGCCTGTGGGCCTTTGCACGAGCTGCTGCCTTCCGTCCCACTGGTGAGAGGCAGGACCCTGGCGACTGATAAGCCTGGGTTCACATCTGGCCCCATTCGCTGTGGTAGGACCTTGGGTGAATTAGCTGACCTCTCCGGGTCTCAGTTTCCCATTTCTAAAATGGGAATAATAAAATGCACGCCCCTTGGGGTTGCTAGGAGGGTTAAGTAAACCAAACATATGACAGGCTGGGCCCTTCCCTGGTGAGGGCTCAATATGCAGTGGTTCTTATTCGAGGCATTATTTTCACTAAGTCCATCAAGACACAGCTGCAAAGTCCCCCTCAGACTGGCCTTCCCGAGAGCCCCCTCAGCCTGCGGCCCGGCCCCCTAGCCATCCTCATTTTGTGCTGAATTGAACTATCCGCTTGGTCACGGGGACCTGGATTATTTATCAGAAAGCCCCAACACTGAACGAGTGCATATGTATGTAACAGCGTGCGAGTGTGCATCTAGCTGTCTAGCATCTGAAAGCTGGAAAGAGAACATTATAACAAAAGGCTCATCTCAAAGAATAGCGTCAGGAGAGCTAAAACCCAGGATGAACTAAGGCTTGCAAAAAAAAATGCAAACGAGACAAAAAGCCCTGTGTTAGCTGCGTTCTAAGCAAGAATAGGGAAAGAATGGGTCTTTTGCTCAGGCAAGATGGCGTATTGTAAAGAAACGGCAGAGAGAAAGCGGAGCTGGCCCGCCCCTTGCTTCTGTCTCTCCCTGGAAAGGCCTGCAGACCAGCCTCCACGCAGGCACCAGCTCCCAGGCAGTGGCGCCACTCCCACCGCCCCACAGGGCGACAGCCCGAGCCAGCCCTGGGAGGTGCCCAAATCCCAGCTGGAGACCCAGGCCCGGCTGCACCCCGGGGAGAGGGCAGCTGCTGAAGCGACCATCAAGAGAAGTGGCGACTGGGGTGTGAGCAGGAGCCCGGGAAGGCAGCGAAAGCCCGGCTTGTAGACAGGAGGGTAGACCCAGGGCCTGGCTCCCAGGTCACTCGTGCTGTCCCTGGGGAAATTCCGATCAGGGAGTCTCAACAGGAGGTCGTGAGTGTTTGGGAAAGAATGTAGCCCTCCCCTGGAGCACATGGAGGGAAGTCACCGTCCTTCTGTCAATGATAATGCTGGAGACAGCAAGTTTCTGTGTGTACGAAGAATTTGGTTCTCTTCCCACATCCTGTCTGTCCCTGACTCAGGGGAGAGAAGATCCCCTGGCTCTCCCCTCCCAGGCCAACGCCAAGTCCGGCACACGAAGCCCCAGGGCTGGATCAGCTCCCCGGCCTCTCTCTCCAGTCTCCCAGCCCACACTCTAGAGACCAGGGTGCCCGGACCACTCTGGCTCCCAGCGGAGTCACACCTACAAGCCTTCCTCGCTGCTCCTCCCCCGGCACAGCCTCCTGTCCGGGCCGGCCAGCCCACTTCAGGTGACCCTGGCGGGCAGGGCCCTGCCAGTCCGCGCGCCCCTCTGCCTGCTCCTCGCCCAGCTCCCGGCACACACCAGCCCCAACTGTACGTCTGTCTCCAGGAGAGAGGGAGCCCTGAGCCCACAGCTGGTCTGTCTGCATCTCACCAGTGTTCCCCACATCGAAGATTCTAGCAAACATCTACAGAATGGACAAATGAACAAAAGGGGAATGGAGAAGTGGGGTGTGTGATCCCACAAGCATTTAACTCACATGAGTGCAAGCAAACGCAGGCAGGGAAAGCTGATTAAAATACTGTATCTGTGGGAATATAAACTGGTATAGCCACAATGGAGGACGAGGGTCCTCAACACTGAAAGCAGAACTAGCAAATGATCCAGTGATTCCGCTCCTGGGTATTTACTGAAGAGAAAAAAACTCACTATCTTGGAAAGATCCCTGCACCCATGTTCACTGCAGCGTTACGCCCAAAAGCCAAGACAGGGAAACAGCTGCGTCCAGGGCAGATGAGAGCATCAAGAAACGAGGTCTGCGCAGCCCTGTTCCGGTCAAGCACAGCCCACAGAAGTGAAGGTGGACGAATGGGCTCTGTCCCCGGCCTCAGGGTGCGGCAGGTTCTACTGGCCAGGTCCGTGTAAATGATTATACATCCTATGATGCAATCACTCGCCACGCATTTCTTAGAACGTAACCCCGGTAAGTGATGCATGACTAGATATGTGATGGAATGTTAGCCAGAAAAAAGAAGGAAACTTTGCCACTGTGGCACAGCCTCCTGGAGGGGCAGCTGAGCCTGCACGTTGCAGAGCGCGCAGGGACCAGCAGCACACAGCAGCTCCAGAAGGAGCTGGGGCCCGGTCTGCACCAGTCCCGGGAGAAGGTCCCCACATCCACGGAGTCCTCCTGGCTGAAAGACAGATGATAGCAACCACGGCCACGGGCAGTGATGACGGGCGCGAGCCAGGCGGTGTGAGCGCCTCATGGGGAGAGAGGAAGCCCATCCTCCCACCTTCTCATTCCCATTTGGTCAAGAGCCCAAAGCTGGTCCGTGGGGAAGCCAGGAAAAGAAGCGAACAGGGGCTTCAGGCTGTACACAGCACGGCTCGCGCGAGCAGAGAACGTGGCCTGGAGTGGTGAAGGGACAGCGAGGACGCCAGCTCCCGGGGCAGGGTGCTGAGATGGAGGTCTGAACCGTGCCACACGCAGACGTGTGAGGAGTGGGCAGACTGGGAGTGTCTTTCATACACAGAGACAAAACAGTGAGCAGAGATTAGAACAGGACCAACAGCTTCTTGCTGTTTCCCACATGTCCCCAACGATGTGCACCAAGAACAAACTCTCCTGCATGAACCCCCATTCCCAGAGCTCATCTTCAGATAAGACGAGTGAGGAGATGTCTTCTTAGAGCCCCACCCCATCAGGTACTGGGGTCTTGCCCCCTGGCAAGGTGGGCTATGTGGCACTCCCATTCTGCAGGTCAGAAAGGGGATGTGCTTGTGCAGGGTCACCGGCAAGGTAGTGCTGGACAGCCCTTCGAGAAGACGAGGGTCCAAGTTCACAGCCTCTTTGGGGATCTCCAATCCAGCAGCTCACCCAAACAGACAGATCTCTCCAGCAGCAGGGAACCCCCTGTCCATCTCAGCCCTGCCACAACACAGCCATGTGATCAGCTCCCCTGCCTCTGAGCCTGAGGTGGAGGTGGACACACCTCTTTGTGGGGTTTTGGGGGTGGATGAAACCAAATGGACCCAGGAATAAGGAAGAGCTCTCTGGACCCCTGACTCCAAAGACCCTCAATGAAAAGATGATATCCAGGAGCACGAAGGCCCAAAGGAACCCACTCTCCCCAGGGTGCTGCCTACCCAATCCAGCCCCTGTACCATCGTGTGACACAGCCACAACAGTCAAGTGAAGAACACATGGCCCAACAGAGAAAGGGGCAACATGAATAACTGAGGAATAAACATGTGCAGTTGGTCAATATCCAGGAAGAGATTTCAGCCACTTCACTTCTCACGGAAACACAATCCAAGATGACAGTGAGAGCATTTTACACCCACCCCCGAGGCAAGCACAGATAACCCCAAGTGCTGACAAGGCTGCGGCTCAAACTGCTGCCTGGTAGAGTGGCCCTTGGCACAGCCACTGTGGGAGCCGGGTTAGCATACCCTACGGCCAGAAGCGGACCCCTCATATGGACCCAAAAGAAATGCATGCACAAGGAGGCCACGGGGTCCTGTGAGTGACAGCCCATGCTAGTGATAGCCCCGACGGTCCACAACCAAGAGCCTGGGTCTTAGGTTGGGAAACAAACATATCGACAACAGTGACAAGTGAGTTTCATTACTAGTGAATGAAAAATGTCAATTCTAAAGCATTGCATATAGCATGATGCCTTTTCTTTACAAAAATTAAATACAACTCAAGTCCATTAATTCACTTCTGGTAAATACAACAATACGTTAAACTAGACACAGACAAGCAAGGAACGGGAAATGCAGGACTGAGAAAGCTCCTCTTGGGAAGGACAAAGGGTGGGTGCAGGGGGGTGGGTATCAATTACCCATGCTCATTCTAGCTTTGTTGCGTAGTTCAGAGGGGATTCGTTGTATTATTTAAGAAGAGGAAAATCTGGTGAATGCTTTCTTGGGCCACAAGAACAACGTGGAGCCTGGGTAGCAGTTGATAAAGCTGCTGTGGTGTCACAAACCACACCCAAATGAAACCCTAGGGTGGGCCCTGATCCAATCGGGCTGGTATTTTTATAGGAAGTGGTTTGGACATGGACACACCCGGGGGAAAGGCCCTGTGTGGGCACAATAAGAAGGTGGACATCCCACAAGCCACAGAGAACGGACTCAATGGAAACTAAAGCTGCTGACACCTGGATCTTGGACTTCCAGCTTCCAGGACTGTGAAAAAGTAACTGTTGTTTGAGTCAGGCCTGAGGTACTTTGTAACAGCAGCCTGGCAGACTGACATACTCGCGAGCAGTCCCTCTCCCATGAGAGATGGCCTGGGTGGGGCCCAGGCCTGGCCAACAAAAGTACTGCTGTCCTTGGTCTCTGGGGTTAGTCTGGGATGGACGCATGACTAGGAGTCAAACCATCAGCTGGTTCAATCGAGGCAGACCTTAGGACTTTTTCAGGTGCTGCCAGAGAAGGGCTAAGGTCCTTTCTGGAGGACTTTAACCTGGAGTTTGTGGTGATGGAGCTTCGATGGCCTTCTAGCTGCCCCAAGAGGCAGTTGTGGGGTGGGGAGCCAGGGCTACCTTCTGACCATCCCATACAAAAAGCCTGACTCTTCATTACACAGGTCTACAGCAGTCCCCCTTCGCGCCTGAGGTGGCTTGAACTAGCTCCCAGGAGAGCCTGGCATCGCATGTGCCCATGGCCTCCTCCTCGCACCTAAGCGATGAGATCTGGAACACTCAGGAGAGGAGAGAGCCATAAAGCACAGGGAGAGCTGGTGACCTGAGTGGAGGTTGAGAAGGGGTGGAACACAAAACTTCAGATCTCAGCATGGCACAGAGTCCGTCATGGGTGCTGCCCATCTGCCCTTCCCTTCTTTCTTCCTCAGTCACAAATCTTCGCTGGATATCATGACTGCTCTGAGTGAAAGACTGCATTTCCCAGCTTCCCTTGCAGCTATGTAAGCCACATGACTAAGTTTCTGGCCAATGAGATGTTGGCAGAAGTATGGGGTGGAACTTCTGGGAAACTCCTTCAAAGGCAGGTGGCATGCCCACCCTTGCCTCTCTGTAGTTTGTTCTCTTCCTTCCCTGCAGCTATAGCCACTCTCCATTCACAGGGAGGAACATCCAAACCTTTGACTTGGCCTGACAGATACTGCACTGCCCAGCTTCTTCTCTGACCTCTGAGTACCCTCTTCCTGGCCTCACTTTACCCCCCAGCACCAGCCTCCTTCTGCTCCTCAAACTGCCAAGCAAATATCTGCCTCAGGGCCTTTGCACTTACGCTCTCTCAGACATGCCTATGGCCCACCTGTCCTGAGTCCAAAGGCCTCCTCTGACCACAGACTGAAACAGCAGCCTCCAGACACAGAGGGCACTCAGCAGATAACTGGCAAATGCATGGTGAACAGTGAATGATATAACGAATAAACAGGTGTTATACCCACACTTTAATGAATCTTCTAGAATTTGCATGATGTTTTGGGAGCCAAAAATCACTGAATGGTGGTGATTTCATAGGATGCAACCTTTGGCAATTGTGCCTCGATCAAAATTTACCCATTGTTTCCACCACCTAGTAATTAAACTGTCAGATTGACCCCCCAGACCCCCTGCCTCTAGCCCCCATTCCCTCCAGGCCTGCCACCCAGTTGCCCTAGGAGTGCTATCCCAATTCTCTGGGCTTCTCTATTTGAATACTAGAATCCTCCTCTTGAAGAAAACTCACTGCCCCAGGCACCCACTTCTCCCCAGGCACACACGGGTGGTGGCCACAGTGGTATTTCTCTGCTCCAGGCTGCAATGTCTCCCCCAACTCTACCATTCTGACCAGCTGGGGGCTGTTCAACAGCAGGGTCCTCAGTCCAGGACTCCCCAGCCTTTTGCTGTGCCCCAGCAGGCAAATGCATGATGCCGCCCATGGGCTGACTGTCCCAAGAAGCAAGCTGGGGGGGTTGGGGGGGGCAGCAGTCCTGGGACACCCCACCACTGGCTTTTGTTGACCTTGGGCCGATCCCTTCTGAGCCTCATTTTCCTCACTAGAACATCTATATTAGCACAGTCATAAGTTTAAAGTCTGAAGTAATGCCAGAGCCAAGCCCAAAGAGGGATGGGGGCTTTGAGCAAGAGACAGCAGAACAGCTGCAGCAGAAACGCTGCGGAAGGCAGAAGGTCAGGCTGTAGGGAAGCTCAGAGGACGGGGACCTCAGGGATATAAACTGAAGCCCAGTGTGGGAGCCACCGCCAGTCTCACTCTCTCAGGACCTCAGTTCTGCACCTGAAAAGTGAGCCTGGGCTTGGGAAGAAGGGGCAGACAAGAGCCTCAGCACGAAACTGGGGAAAGGGCAATGGACATGTCGTAGTTGGCTCAGGAGGAGGCCGCTGCCCATGTCCCCTACACCTGGGCTCCTGCTGTCCATGCTACAGGACAAGGCTGGTGGGCAGGGCCAAGGGGGCAGAAGTCAGCCTTGGGCTTTCATTCTGCTGCCAGGGGAAAGCTCCACAGGGCTGTGAAGTAGGGTAATGACGTGCGCATTTCTGTTCACAAAGGGTAGATGACCAGGGAGGCCTGAGGGGGAGGAAGTGAGGACACTAACAAGTGGGTGGATTTGAGGTGTGTATTTTCAACACCCACTGGATTTGCTGATGTTGGGGCTGAGCAAGACAAAGAACTCAGGGGCACCCTTTAAGCAGCTGAGTAGGCTGGCTCAAGCACTCCAGACGGGAGGGAAGTTCACAGCTCAGCACTTGCAGGTTCCACACCTCTGTCCTCTCCACATAACCCAGTCCACACACACATAAGCACGAAGACACACAGCATGGCCTCCCCACGCCAACAGGGCTTACCGACGCCAGCACTGCTCTCCCCACCCTACGTTTTTCTCATGATTGCTTTGGCCTAAAGCTCTGAGCATGAGTCTGTGTGTGTGTCTATGTATGCACGTCAGCATGAGAGATAATAAATGGGGGTTTCAAAGTCAGAAGCCCACAGCGGCCAGGAGAGTCACGTAAGGGAGCTGGGTAGTAACCGGGAGCAGCGGGGGCTGGCAGCGAATGGGCTACACAGGCTCCGGCGACAGGAAGCCGCGCTCTCAGCATCACACCTGCACAGCCATGTGGGCACATGTGTAACCCACTGGCAAAAGGGCCAATTTTTCAAAAAGAAGCCAGAAATTTATAGTTTTAGGTGGAATAGACCATTTGAAAATTGGGGTTTCAACTTAAAAATAACATGAGTGCTCTCTCAGCCAGTGTTTGGTGACTGGTTTCAACTTGGCCACAAACAGATGGGGTGGTGTGGCTTCAGCCTCCTCAGTGAAGACCTGATTGGAAGTCCATGCATTGCAGGAGCCTGCACTGAGGGCCGTTCACGGCACGGGGGAGGGTCCCAGGTGGTTCTGAGAGGAAGGTCCCCAGTGGGGCAGGCAAAACTGCATGGGTGTCTGAGTGAACACGTACCAACTTTGAGCTCCTTCCCGAAGACGGTGCGCTCCCCCAGTGCTGAGCAGTTCCAGCGGCCATTGCGGAACTGAAACTGACACTCGTCGAGGCCCATTTGTGAGCCTTCTCCTATGACGATGATGGCGTCGGGCCGGCTCTGGCAGATCGCCCGCTGTCTGGGAGCCAGGCCTGGGATCTTGTTACAGATGATGCTCGCGCCCAGAGCCACCACCGAGGAGAAGCCACTGGAGCAGGAGACACAGAGAGAGGGAGCATTAGGCTAGCAAGGTGGGGGGCAAGACCTCAAGGCTCTCCTGGGTGACCAGCCCTGACACCTGCCCTCCCACGACTTGCAGGAGGGCCTCTCCCAACCGTTCTGATACTGCACCCCAACCCGTGTATTTTCACATCACTGTGTGATGCATATCTTTAATACTAGTGAGGCTTGGTTTCTTTTGAGAAGCAAAAAAAGGTTGTATGTCAGAAGCATGATGTTAATTGAATGGAGAAGTTCCCTTGTATTTATGATAGGGTTCAATTGAGATGAAGTTTAAAATTATGCGGAATCATTTCCACATCTCTACAAAGGCGAACTGGGCTGAAGGCATCCATGTGTTCATTAATAAAACCTCTTCATACATGTTATGTCCATTTTTCTTGGATGCATGTATATTTTTTTACCAAAAGGAGGCAGGGGGAAAACTTTGATAAGTAATTGTAAATAGACATTCTAGTAGTTTCTCCTGCATGCCAATGGAGTTTGTGTATCCCACTCTGGACATGCCCTTTTGGGCCAGCGTCCTAGATTCCTGAGTTACTGCACACTGCACACCTGTCTGCACCAGGTGCCGTGCTGGGAGGCTTCCAGAAGCCTGGAGGGAGACATGCACGTGTCACAAGTGAGGTCTGAAACTGTCCATTTCAGATACCGGCAACTGGGGGTGGGCTTGGGTGGGACGGGAGAGGGCTGCATGGTTGAGAAGGGCTTTCCTGAGGAGGTGACAGTGGAACAAAGACCTGAATGGCCAGAGAAGCTGTAGGAATATTTTGGGTAAGGGAACAGAAAAATGCAAAGTCCCAGGAGGAGGACAAGCTTGGGATTGATCACCAAGGATCAGGAAGACCCACAGAAGCCAATGGACCAGGCTGCTCCAAGGAAGAGGGAGTTGGAACTGGGGAGAGGATCTGGCTCAGGTCTAGAATTTTCTAAAGTGTATCAAAGGGTCAGCAAAAGGGTACAGACAGATTCCATCCCTTCCGTCGCTGTGGGGGCAGGGCAGCAGGAGGGAGAGCAGGGATTTAGAGGGCAGAGCCAGGGAGCCAGACTTGCCGCCCTGATGGGCAGGGTGGAGTTGAGGGAGGCACAAGGGAAAGAGAGGCGTCAGTGTGACTCCTGGGTATCGGGCCTGAGGGCGGGGCCATTTCCTAATATCAAGATAACCCCCAGCAGGCTCCAGTGGTCACCCTGTAGCACAGGTAACCCTCCCTTTACCACCAATATGACCCATCTTCCTTTTGTGATAGCCTCTAAATACAGCAAGAGTATTTTTAGAGGAGACTTCACCCTGATACCTCATTTTGCTTAGGATAAAAGCCCCCATTTCTTGAGGACCATGGTTAGCCACGGTGCTGCCCCAAACATTAGCCCTAGACAGGGCAGAAAGCACCCTATCTCTATCATTCCATGCATCTGAACCCCAAGGCTTACAGCACTCGAGACCCAGAGCTCGGCAGACAGTGAGCCCAGCCAGGACACCCGCTCACCCCTCTCACCCGCCGAGAACCTCACACAGAGCTCAGATGTGGCCATAACCAGTAAGAGGAGTGAGGCCCAGAAAGATGAAGCCAGGGCAGAGGCGTCCTGGTCACAGGGCAGGAAGAGCCGGAACACCTAGCAACCATCACGAAATTCCTCCACTCCCTGCTGTGTGAGCTCAAGTCGCAGCCCCATGTCCCCACTTCAGGTTTTCTCTTCCTAAAGTAAGAATATTGGTAACTGGGCCTCACTTTATAGGGCTGCCGGGAGAAACGAATGTGTTCAAACATGGAAGATGTTTAGAAGGTGCCGGACACATAGTAGGTCCTCAGTAATTGTGCTGTTGTTGCAGCTATTGTTACATCGGATCTGATTGCTGGAAGAGGCCAATGTCTGAGTCACTTGAACCACCCAAATAAAATAACGTGGAGGCGAGTGAGCAGGAACCGGTCACATCTGGGGAACACAAGACCTTTTTGGCTCTCGACCCTTTGGGCCCATTTTACAGATGGACGTTTCAAGGTCCAGGGAGCACCGGGCCTGCCCCAAACAACCCTGCGGCTCCTTCTCCCGACTGGACCGCTCCCACCCCTCAGGGTGACCGCGGTGGAAGGCGGCGCCCTCCAGGGCTCCCTCCCTCTGGGGCAGCTGGCCCCGGGGGCCAATGAAGTCTCCGGCGCCTGCAGGCGGCCTGGCAGCCAGCGGGCGGGCAGCCCGGGGAGGTTATTTTCTGTTGTTTTCCCTCTCTCTTCCCTCCCGGGCCCCTCCGCCCCGTTTCTAATTAAAAAGGAGATAAAGCCGCACGCGGCCAGCGCCAATCAGCCCGACCAGCTTCCTGGATGCTGGATGCGCACGGGGCGGCGGGGCGCGGGCCAAGATGAAGATTAAAGCAGGGGAAAAGCAAATCCACCCAGACGCGGACGAATCAATAACACTTAAAATACACCGGCGGGCAGGCAGCACGCGAGCTCCCTGGCTGCCTACCGGGCCTGCGGTCTCTTCTTTGCCCGCGGTGGGGCCTGGGTTGCCCGGCCCAGCTGTGCGCACCTGCTCGCTCGCCCGGCTGGTCAACTTGCAAAACGCTGGTCGCAGAGAAGAGGAGTGGGGAAGGGAGGGGCGTGGTGGTGACAAAACACAAAGAATCTACCACACACACCCCCTGGCCTTGCCGCCCGCCCTGCAGTCTGCAGCCTTGCCAGTGGGGCGCTGGGCAGGGTGGGTCTCTGCTGGGGTGGGGTAGCAAGTTGTGTAAAACCTGACAAGGTGGGGCTTTATGCCAGCCCCCCAGCAACCCCGCAGCCCCCGCCCCGCAGCTCGGCTTCACTGGCATTATTTCCCAAGTACAAAGGGTGACTGGCCCTGCAAAGCAGACTGGAGCCGGTCCTCTCGACCCCTTCCACCTTCCAGCCAGAGTGCTGCCCAGGCCCCCCGCCACAGAAATGCGAGGTGAGACGGGAGGGCAGATCCGAGGGCATGTCGGTGGCTTCGGTGGCCCCTTTGGGGCGGGCGCCCTGCCTCCCTCAGCCCTGGCTCTGTGCTTGTCTCTGGGTGTCTCGCCCTACCTTTGTGTGTGTGTGCGCGTCTCGGGGGTGGTTGTCTCTGTCCCCTTGGCCTGGAAAGGGCTCTGGGAATCGAGGGTCCTTGGGAATCAAGTTGGTGCCTTAGCTCTGGGCAGCAGTTTGTGGTTTTGCAAGCGAGGGTCCCTCTCTGCTCTCTCGGGGTACCTGTTCCCTGTGGCACCTGGAGGCCCCGCCTGCCTCCTGGAACTGCCCTGTCTCCAGGAGTGGCTGTGCCCACGCCACTATGCACAGTTCCTCTCCGCTCCGCTCCCTGGGAGCGGCTGTGGTACTGGCTCACAGCTCGCTCCGCGCTCCTGCTGGCCTGCTGCTTCTACGCCCAGAGGGTCCCTGGCAGAGGCTGACCCACGGCAGCAGCCAGCCCTCTTCAGAGTACCCCAAGCCCGAGCATCTGTCTCTGTTCTAGGGCTACCGGACTCAGCCGTCCTCAGGGCGGCGTGTCCTCCTGCCTGTGCCTCTGGAGCTGTTCGCGCCCCTGAGGCGCCCGCCTGCGGGGTGTCTTTGTGCGCCCATCGCTCCCGCACTGCACCCACCCGGTCTCTCTGAGGGACCAAGGAACTTGGTGGCCGGCGGCTCCTCCCATGCAGCGCAAAACCTCCCCGCGCCCGCCAACTTTGCCGGGACACGCGTGTAGGGGTGCGGGTGGCCCTTACCCGATCCGTAGGTAGACCATGCCCAGGCTGAGAAAGAGGTGGCCCAGGCAACGCCGCGCTTTCCGGTTCATAGTCCCCGCTGGCCGCCGGGGCCGCGGGCCGGGCTCTGCTGATCCCGCGGGCCGGCCCCGGCGGGGCAATCAACATAGCCCGCCCGGGAGACGCGGGCCGAGGAGTCCCGGGGCTGTCTGTCCTTGTGCCCGTCTGCGCGCTGGGGGCCCGAGCCTCGCGGGGAGCGCGGGAGCCTCGGAGCGGAGGAGGGAGGGAGGAGCGAGTGCGGCGCGGGGCGACGCCGGGCTGCGCGAGCGGCCGGTGCAAGTGTGCGAGGCGCGGGGAGTGCGGGGACGCTGCCGCCGCCCGCTCCCGCCCCTCCCTCCCTCCCTCCCTCCCTCCCTCCCTCCCTCCCTCCCTCCTTCTCCGTCCCTCCCCCGCCCCCTCCCCCGCCCGCCTCCCGGAGCGCCCGCCCCGCGCCCCCGCGCCCATGGGACAGGGCCGCCCGCTCCAAGCGCGCACTCGCGCCTGCCCCACGCGCTCCCGCGGCGCCCCCTCCCGGCTCAGGGGTGCGGAGCTGGGTGGGGGCGCTGGGCGTCCCCTCGCCCCCCACCCGTCACTAACTCGCAAGCTGCAGGGTGAGTAGGCGGTCAGGGACTACGCTGAGGGTGAAGGTCTAGAGCTCGGCCCAGAGCCTTCGCGACCCAACCTGTTTCCCTGTCTCTCCAACCTGGCCAAACGCCCCGAGCTGAAAGATGGGGGTTGTACCCCGGTTTCCCCTTCCCCGGACTTACCAGTCCTGCTTCTGGAAAGGGCGCCCTCTTCCGCAAGGCTACTGGCCGGCGGGGCATAACTGACTCAGCGTATTCTCCCATCCCCGTCTATTCGAGAAGGAACGACAGGTGGGCGCCCAGGTAGGGCAGCTTCTCTGGAATCCCGCTCCTAGCGGACAGTGGGGCTGAAGCCTGAATGCCCGGAACCGAGACGTGGGGTGTCGTAGCCGCCCCAGGCGCAGGGCCCGGAGGGCCGCACCGCGCACGCTCGAGGCGACACCTGGCGGGTCCTGCGGGTGGTGCAGCTCGGTCTCGCTGGGGCCAGCATCCTGGCTGACCGAAGTAGCAGGTCCCTCGCTGCCCGGTGAGCTAGGTCGGTGCTGGTGGACTCAGGTTTCATTTGAAGAAACTGCGGCTTAGGGATGCGAAAGTGTCTTCCCAATGTCACCAGGCCTGGAGAGGAGACAGGGCATGCCTGACTTTAGAACCCGACAATTCTCCTCCTCCCCCTCAACACCTTCCTCTCCCCGCCCCACTCTCCCATATCAGACCTGCCGTATCCTTCAGAATTATTTTTCTAAAGCACACACGTCCCTGAAACACCTCGTTCATGCATTCATTCACATTCCATAAGATCTTTGCAGGCACCATGGTGGGCGTCATGGACACAGGAAGAACCAAGAAGGACATGGATCCTACCATGAGCTAGGGAGGGGGCCAGGCCAGAGCTGTACAAATTGATGATTACAGACATCATCACAGGGACAACTGGGGAAAATAAAAGAGTGGTGAGAGACAATGTTGAGCGCCGGATGGTCTATTTTCTATCTGAGGGGGTAGCATCTGGCTGAGTCCTGAGGCATGGATTGCCAGGGCCCAGAATTTTAAGAAGAAGAACTGCTGTGCAAAAGTTTGGAGATGGACATGAGCCCCAAGAAGGGGTGTGGATTGTGCACTCAAGAAGGAAAGAAGAGAAGTGGAGGAGGGGAGGTCCCACAGAGCTGTGTGGGCACATGGAGGGCATGGGTATCTGAGGAGGACATTGGAAGGGAATGAAGATTCCCTTCCGTGGTATACATCTGATGTGTTCATGCAAAAGCTCCTTCTGGCTGCATAGGGAGAACCCACTGGGGGGCATGGTTCAGGCTGAGCAAAGTGGAGCCAGGTCAAACAGAAGAGCACCTCCAGATGGTGGCTTTGAAATATGGCCATGGAAATCATGCTTCCCATGAGAAGTGAGTTCTCTGGACCACCCCTGCCTGACCTGTGGTGACCCCACGAAGTTTCAGCCAATATAGTCTGGCAGAAGGGATGCTGCAAGACTGGCAAGGCAGCTTCTGCCTTGTTGGCTAGAACACATCTGCTGAGTCACCAAGGAAGTAGTCTAGAGGCCGCCATGTTGTGAGGAAGCCCTGACTACATACCCAGGCTACATGCAGGTTTTCCAGTCCACAGCCCCAGTTGAAGTCAGCATTGATGTCACACATGTGGCCAAAGGAGGCTCCAGCCAGCAAGTCTTCTCAACCTTTGGATGGTGGCTTATGTATTCATCCCCAACGTGCCCTATTCCAAACTCCTGAGCCCCCCTAACCTGTAAATGTAATGAAATGGTTGTTTTGTGCCACTACATTTGGGGTTACTCGTTGCATAGCTAACCAGGGTAGAAGTAGGGTGCAAGGAAGAACACCAGGGGTACACACAGTGCTGACGGGATGTGGAAGAACCCAGTGAACAGAGGGAGCAGGGTAAAGAAAGGGACTCACCAATGACCCCTATGCTGGCCAGAGTCCTTGCATGGATGGAGGTATGACAGGGTAGAGCAGGCAAGGGCTTAGAGGGAAAAGCCACAAGGTCTGTCTTGGCAATGTTCCTCCCCTCCCCCTGCCCTTCTCCTAGCTCTCACCCACAGATGCACTCTACCAGCCCAGCCTGAACCTTCTACCTCCAAAGCACCACTCAGAAGTGTCCTTTCTTTTCTATATCCATTGTCATTCTCTCAGGCCAAATATTCATTCCTGTCACTGATGTTAGGGGACACTCATGAGCAGGATGTTGGGGAAGGTGCTGGCACAGAGCACTGGATCAAGCAAACCCAACCTCTGTCCACCCTGAGCAAATTGTCCAAGGACTGGTTTAATCATCAGGTATATAGGTTGCACTTACTATGTGTCAGGCACTGTCGTTAAGAATGCCAGCCTATTAACTCATTACTCCTCTACTGATACTCTGTGGTAGGTGCTGTTGTTACTACCCTCATCAACCACGATCACCTGAGTCTGCGGAGAGCTCCATGGTCCCTAAGCTGTCCTGGCACAGCCCTTCCCACCACCCCACCCCCACATTAGGATGTGAGCTCCTTGCAGACAGGAACAAGGAGCAGCTCTGTACCCCAGCACTCAGCGTGGGGCTTACATCAACTGAGAAGTATGACTCATACAAGGGTTATAGACTTAATACCTACATGATCGAGGACAGTTGTTTTTCTTTTAAAACTTGCTGGCTAATAATTTCCAGGTCATTTAATTTCTCACTTGACTAGCATCTTCCCCAGTGGAAAAAGGTATCTGATGCATTCCAAGATCTGGAACCAAATAGGAATACTGTGTCACGACTCGGTGGGACCCACTGCAGAGAGTTCTTTGGCAGGGCCACGTTAATGTAAGGGCTTTCTGTCCAGCCGGTGCCCCTAGGTCAAGGGAAGAGAAGGGCAGGGCGTCTCACATGAGTGGATGCTCTTCCACTTCTAGCAATACCAAGCCTGCCCCTGGCAGGACTCCGTGTGCCTGGGGCTTTGGTGCCCCCTGCTGGAAGTAGCGAGAGAGGCTGCTCGGCTCCCAGGGGTAGCAGCAATATGGCTTAGGAATATGCACTGAGCTCTGCTTCTCAGCAGCCACTGGAAGAAATGAGGGCTATAGAAGGGTTCAAGTTCTGGCTCCACCATGTCTTATCTCTGTGACTTTGGGAAAGTCATTTGAAACTCTCTTTGCCTCAGTTCCCTAGTAGGAAATTAGGGATGACAACAGTTTCTACCTCCCAGAGTAATTGGGAGGTTTTTGAGATGCTGCATGTAACAACTCAAACTGGAACATAGTGCATTTGTAACATTAAATTAATGGCGGGGGGGGGGGGGGGAGCCACAGCCACCAGNGGGGGGGGGGGGGGGGGGGGGGGGGGGGGAGCCACAGCCACCAGTGGGTGCTACTGGCATCCAGGGTTAAGACAGCCTCTGTGGACAGCTCAAGATTGGCGTAATAAAGCCTTCCTATCTATGTTGATGCAAGGATTCTTTTGTTTTCTTCAGTTACGCTTCTCAGAAAACTTCAGCAACACAAACTAGAAAAAAAAAGCTTGCATTACTAAAGTATTTGGAGCTACTGGGAGGGCAGGAGGAGGGGAGAGTCCCAGGAGCCAACTCCCTACCCCCTCAACCCCCGGGGATTTGCGTTAGGGGACTTCCATTGGGGGATAGCTGCGGCTAGGATACAGTTCTTCTTCCAGTGGATGGGAAATCATCTGATGGAGGTCAGAGGTCAGAAAAGGGGGGGGGGCAGGTCCTCACTCTTCCCTGGGCCTTCATTTCCCCGGCTCAGACATGGGGCCAGGCGTGGCCACCAGAAGCCTGCGTCTGTCCAAAAGGGACTCCGAGACCCCTAGTTTTCCAGACAAGCCTCAAGGCTCCAAGGGAGAGTTTTCAAATTATCTTGTTTCTGGTCAACACAAATCTAACGCACATCCTTGGGGCTGTCGGGTTACAACTTACTGAGAATTACTCTATAACTGACTTTCCTGCTTGTGTCTGCCTCTGTGTTCATGGCCAGCTGAAGCCACATTTGTGATGTGGCGCTAATGTGAAGAAATGAGTAAGTGGCTGACTAAATGAGTAATGGCTGACACACTTGTGCTAGGTGGCAGGTGAGGAGGTGCTGAAGGAGAGGAGGGGCTGGAGGAGAGGAGGGGCAGAGTTTCTGCATCTTATGACACAGGTAACACATGGCCTTGATTTTCAAGGGTGCTGGGCAGTCGCAGGCCATACCTCCATTGGTCTGCAGTTGCCTTGTATTTGGTTTCAGCAAACCCACATCCTCTGTCTGGCTGTCAGTATCATTAGTTTAAAAATTAGGCTCTGTTGTGGATTGCAGTTGTCTATATTTGTTCTGGAACTTAATGATTTTAGAACTGTGTAAGGGGCCATGCTTAGTTTTATCACAGCAGATATGTGAGTGATGGCATGATAAAAATTAGTCAAAACACACTCGATGCATGGGGTGGGAGCAGTGTCAGGAGCTTCCTCTTTAGTGGGGCCTGCACACCCCTCAAGTATGAGAAACACCATCCTGTCGATTTCCAAGGACTCAGCCTTCCATGGCTTAGTGAGCCCATTTAGTGAATGGAGTTGTCTGCCGAATTTGGGGTCCAATCACTAAGGATTTTGTAAAGAGGCATCACACGCTACATGCTAGATTTTAAAATAACATCTGGGGCATGTTTATGTTTGAATTTTCAACTCGAAAAAAATTTTAGTGAAGTAAAAGCAGTTGCTAACTGTAATAAATAACTATAGTGGGGAATTGGAGTTTGGCTGCACTAGAATCCCCTAGAGGGCTACCTGCCCCCCCTGGTTCCGATCCAGTCTGTCAGGGGTGGAATCCAAGGAGGTTCATTGCAAGCAATCCCAGGTGATATGATGGTCCAGGGTCACACTTGGAGAGCCAGGAAATGTTCCACAGAGCTGCTTTTAACCCCAAGAGAGTGCAGTGCACAGTCCGTGCGCTGGAAGGCAGGGCCAAGTGCTCAGCACCCCCAGACTTACTGTGGAATCCTGGGGAAGCCCTTTGTCCTCTCTGGACTCTTCCCGCCCCCTTCATGCAAAGAGGACTTTGGACAAGAGTCCATCTTCCAGCAGACTTAAGACCTGAGGCCCGGCCACAATAGGAGTCTAGACCTGGTTGCATTACGTGAGGCGTCACGTCCACGCAGGACCCCTAGACACGGAGAACCATTTTAGCTCCTGCCCTGGGGAGTCGAGTTGGCTGCAGTCACACTTTACCCTGACGATCGCCAGCCAGCTGACCATGGGGCATGGTCACCTTGGGAGAGGGTGCTTATCGCAGTCCACCCCCAAGGTCTTCCTCAGGATAATCTGTCCCGGGTGATTCATCTCATGGGCCGGGCCCTTCCTCTCAGGCCTGAAATATCTCCCTCCCTTCACCATTCCTGGGTCAGGCCTATGACCCCCGCCATGTGACTTCCTCCGGGGACCAGTCTGGGTCCCTGCCCTCTGCCAGCCCTTCAGTCCATGGCTAGCGACCATCTGGGCCTGACATACAGGCGGGGCTCATCTGGGGAGGAAGAAGCCTGCAGCTTGTTGTGCTGGGGGAAAAGTACAACCCTGTCCGCCCTCGCCTGGCCCAGACACACCTCTGCCCCCAGCAGGCCGGGCTTCCGCTGCACATCCTGGCCTGGCCCCTGTGCCCAGCTGCCACATCGTGCCCTGCTCTTGAGGCTCACACATCCCGGGGGAGGCTTCTGGACTGGCTGAGGCAGCAGGACGGGCTGGTGGAGCCTCAACTTTATTGACATCACTTCTTCTGGAGCCAGGGGCAGCTCTTTAGAGATGGCGAAGAGATGCTCCCAGCTCCCTGCAGATTTGCCATGTGACTTTGGGCAGAGGAACCTCCCTCTCTGGATCTGAGGTTCCACAATTTAAATGGAGAGATAAATACCTCCATGCCCACTTGCTGTGGATTAAGAAGAGGATTAAGAAGAGGTAATGCAGGTATATTGATGCCTGAGCGCCACCCTCAGTGAATTACGTCAGACTCTCTGAGGGGCAGTTCTGGGCAGGGATGAAAATTGTCCAGAGCTGAAGCTTTTGGAATAGACCACGACTTGAGCTGTGGTTCTGTGCTAGACTGGGATGATTTAGTAGCCTGGACGAGACAGTAGCCCGGCAGAGTCCTGGTTTACTTGTCCATAGATGGAGATAATGGTGATTACTCCCCAGTGCTGTCGTGAAGGTCCAGAGCAGCAGCTGGTGTTCCGTGCTTCGCACAGAGCAGTCCAAGAGACCAAGTGGGGCCGTGTGGGGCCGAGCGGAGCCGACTGGGTGGACAGAGGCAGTCGGTGGGGCCAGGGCTGGCGCAGCAGCTTCTGGTGAAGCTGCCAGGGACCTCCGGCGCTGACAGGGACCTCCGGCGCTGACAGGGAGGCGGCCAAGTGTCAGCCTGGTGGAGGCGGCGGGAGTTCTTAGAGGTGAGGCTGCTTTAGAAACCCAGTAGTCCCTGGTCTTTGGACCCCGCATTCCTGGGCTAAGGGGACAGCAGGGCTCTGAGGTCCTACCAGCCCATGGGCTCCCCATCTGTAAAATGGGGGTGATGGGGCAGGCAGGAGACGCGGGATGCGGTTTTCTCAGATTCTCCTCGCGCGGCAATGAGCGCTCGCATTCTCTAGTGGGCCGCTGTTACCGCCATCGCCAGGGTTCGCCGGGTCCAGTTCCCCAGGGCAGGTCCTGGGGCTGCGCTGGACGGGCCTGGCTTCCCTGGAACCGTATGGTGGGTGCTGCAGCCTGGAGCCCAGAGAGGCGAGGCTGTGAGGGCGCCGAGGCGCCGTGCTCAGGCCCGGCCCCAAAGAGCAGTTTGTACGTGTCAGAGGCAGCAGGTTTCTGGGCCGAGCACGGAAAATGACACGAATGTTGGGGAGGGTCTTGGCGCTGCCCAAACAGCCTCCAGTGTTCATTTGTCGGAAGGTGGGGCTTGCACTTCGACAGCCACTATCACGTAGCCTCTTCTATAGTCAAATGCCACCGCTTCTATTTTTATTTTTAAACAAAAACGTCCGTGGACAGAGGCACTGTCCTAGGCAGTGTGGGCGTGAGGCGGACACGCCGCTGCGCACGCGGGCAGGAGGCGCTGCTGCTGTGGCCTCGCCCGGGATCGGCGGTCAGCACAGTCTTGTACACTAGCTCTGCCTGCATGCGATGGCCCACGGTCCACTCCCAGCCGCCTGAGCTGAGCTGTGCCGGGACCACCTCTGACCTCGTCGCCTGCGAACTGACAGCCCGTCTGAGCCAGGGGAGCAGGCGCCTCGAGGGGGCCCTGCCTCCTTCTGCTTCGCTTGCTCCCTCTGCAGACCTGCTGGAGCACTTGGCTGCTGCCCCTCCGGCGGCGCTTTCATCTCCATCCTTGGGCTCCATGTTTTCCTGCCTTAGAAGTCGTGATCTCAAGTAGACAGAAGATGGCGCCAGATGCACACTCAGGGCTTCCTCTGGAGGCCGCTGAGTTTCGGCCGCGGTAAGCTGGTGTGACTACTGGACCTTTGAAAGCTCCTTTTTGACTTGTTTTATAAGCAGCCTATATATGTTCAGTGCCGCGCTCGCTGAATTTTATGTATTTAACTAATTTTCCAGACACACACACCTAGGAATGGGAGCACTAGGAAACTTGTAGGGCCATTATCCTACCCTGGAGAGCAAGCCACAAAAATGTACTTGTAGCTGAAGCTGCTTGGAGGTGTGAATGCACTTACTGAAATAAATTTACACAAAAATATTATAATAAGTTTATACTAACCAATACCAAATCAAAGAGAAACATTGTAAGCCTTAAATAGTCAATATAAATTTATACCTCTTTTGCAAATTAAATTAAGTCATTGAGAAAGCGGATTAAAAATTCACAGACATTCAAGTGGAACAGGAATATAGTAGGCATATTCACACTCTCTATTCCCTAATATCTTACTTTTCATCTAAACAACAAAGTGGAGGGACAGATTTTTATGAGGGTCATATACCACATATTCCTAATTCTGCCTCTGCGGCCCGAGAGAGGAGCAATGGCTGCCAAAGCGGTATACCATTTTAACAATCTATGTCTGTGCATAAGATTCTGATGGAATTTTAATTTTTCTTCTGAATCCCTCAGGATAACATCATCTTACATATTTTTCATTATCATGACAGAAAAGAAAAAAAACCTCAAAGTGAGTAAAGTTATCAATCCCAAATCACATCCCCAAAATTATTTTTCCTTTCCATTCTTGGGCAGTTAAATATAACCACAATTTAAATAGATTCCTGATTATTCTGCTTAAGGTTTTTAATTAGAAGACTGGTGTCCGCCCCAGCCTGGAAGATGCTTTCCCACAGGATTTCAGGCATGCAAATTGCCCCCGAGCAAGCAAGGAGGTATCTCCAGAGTCACAGGGCTCAAGTGTAAAATTCGTGCTAGGGAGCTGGTAATGGCCCACTCACAGAACATTCCCCTGTGCAACACAGGTACTTACTTCGGTTCAAGACTTATCAATATGAAGTACATAACCTTGTTAAACGGCCCTGAATCACGTTTTCATAGATTTACCTTCTGTGAAACAAGAGCGTAAGGCTAAATTATTTTCACAAGTGTATAGCATATTGTTGGGAAAGTCCACCAGGAATCTGAAATGTTCATGAATCATGAACCTGGGACAGCGTTCAAGAATTTGGTACCAAAGGTGGGTGCTTGTGAAACAGAGCTAGAACAGGGCCATAGATGGGCTGTAGCCTCAAAGGACATTGTCCACCAGAGGACTTGTCACTATCCGTGGGTTCAACACTAGCCCCGTTTCAAGTGCTCAACAGCTACATGCATGAGTGGCTACTGAATGGGACACAGAACATTGTGCACATCACAAAGTTGTGTCAGACAGCGCTGTAGAGTTCATTTTAGCCACACTTTTATATCACAAAAGACTGCATAGAATAATATACATGTAGAAACCCAACTCTTGTCTCTTAAAGAGGTGGTAAAAATGTATTTGATCTTAGTTTCAAAATAAGAGAACTTGTTGTCCAGCAGGACTGTGACCTCCCGCCCCTCCCTACAGATGTGGCAAGGGAACTGGTGGAAAAGTTTTGAAACAGCTGTTCTGAGATTGCTTTTCCAGAAGAAAATAAAGTGAAGAAACAAGTGGCCCTGGTCTCCCAGTCAGATCTTGTCATCTTTCTGCAGACACTAAAATTACGGGTCTGCAGAGAGATGCGCTTACAACATCCTGGCCCTTAAATTGTGCAGGTTCTTGTCACATGCGCGTGTTACCCCACAGGTCCTTCTGGGGAGTGCCTGTTTTCCACAGACTTATAGCTAGTTGTGGGCAGGGCCCTAGGCAGGTGGTGGAAAGAATCTGGTAGTGAATTTTTTTTCTAACTTGAGCTCCAGGCCTTAGCCATCCTCCACAGTTCAGCAGTTCTTCGTAATTCAGTGAGAATTTTTTAATTTATTCTTGAATTTAGTGGCATAAAAATTAGCTACTTTTTTTCTAAATGAAAAACTGTTAAATTTGTCATTCCTTTCTCTGAATAAAATGACTTTCATTTACTTACTATGTCTGTTCTCAGGGTACATATTATTATGCTATTATTTTGGACTGAAACAGTACTAATTCATATTCTTGATCATCAAGGAAGGGGTAAGTTTTAACTCTAGGTTTTCACTAAATTTAAATATGCTTCTGTAGTCTTCATAATACAATTTATAATATTATATAATAAGTATCTGTGGTATGGGCAATAGAAGGTATTTATTTAGAAATAACTTAAAATTCTTTAGAAGGAAATGAGTTTCTGTGTTCCAAACTGGCTTATAGAGTTCAACCTCACATTCCTACAAAATATTTTCTCAAGACATACCTTGTCTCAGTTTTAATTTTAAGTATTTAAGTTAATGTTGCCAGTGCTTAAACTTGTGTCCTAGCAGGTAGCATATTTCAAATTAGAGGCTATGACTATGAGACTGAGTTTGCTTTAACAAAGAAGAAAGTGATGACAATGGTGATTTCCCCGTCCTAGTTCCCTAAGACCCAAGAGTATGATACCACAGATCTGGCAAGAATAAGGCTATTCGTGTCCATTTATATTTTCTCCTTATAGTAACCATTTGAAAAAAATCACGTCCCCTTTAGTGGACAATGTACATGCCCACACCCACTTAATTAATGGGAAATTTTAGGACTAGATGAACCCCACTGGCACTGACCTCTGCATTGGAAGTTTGCATCTTTGGTTTAAGCAAAGATGTCACATGGGTCCCATCCCAGTCACACACCCATCATCTGCAGGGAGCGTATCTGGCCCCCTTGACTGTGCCAGTTGTTTCTCTGTAATTCTCTGAAGGACTGAACACTGGTTTCACGAGCATTGTGTCAAGGATATCTTTGGACTCTCAAGACCTCTGGTTTCCTTCTGAAATGCATATTGATAAAATTAGAGAATTGCAATAGAATCATTTATCTCACCATTCTTAACTATTCACATGGAGATTCAGGGGGAAATATGACCTCTCGCACAATGCTATAAAGATCAAAAATGTTAAGGTGTAGATTACATTAAAAAGTCGAAGTAAAATTCCTGACTTTAGGTCATGGCTGAAAAGTGTGATCTTTTTTAACATGTATCACAGAACTCTGGATAAATATTAAAGATCAAGAAAGCCTTGATTGCATGGGATCCTGTCCCTGAGCAGCTACAAGTGTCTTTCAAGGCATAGATGAATACCCTTACTGTCTAACGTGAATACCACATTATTCAAATGGTGGGCGCATTGTCTCTACTCTACAGGGTCTAGAAAAATGAGAACATAAAAGGTGGCATTTCTTTCTCCTGATGACTGAGGAGGCCCTGTCAGATCTCTGTTTCCCTGGAGTGGATTGTAAATGTGGGAAACATTTGGTGCTGTTTCTTGTGGAATCTGGAAAATAAAAGGGCCTAATGTCCAAGGGTCACAGTTTGTCAAAGGAGGGCACTATAATGACCATATTCCTTCTCCCACCTATGAAATCCTTAATATTCTATAGTGATTCTCAGGACAAAGTAGTGTGATAAATAATAAATTTTCAATAATTAGCACTTCCCTGGTGCTCGATATAGGTCATTTTCAAAATGCTTTTCGTGTATCTTTTGCTTATAAAGATAAATGACAACTATAAAATGAATTATCTAAACCAAAAGTGTGTTTCTATACTGTGCTAAAAGTAGCCATGAATGCCCCTCTTGGAGCTCTCTTATTTCCTAACTTGGCCAACTCCAGGTTCTTGGCTCCTAAATTGTTTTTTTTTTTAAAGGCCTGGCTGTACATACTGCTGTTTTCCCGAACACCTCAGGACCACAACGCCTCACGGTTTACTGTACTTGCAAGCTTGGCTATGCCATTACTTTACTCTCTGGCATGCTCTATAGCCTCCTGGTACTCAGCTCCTTGAATTTAGGCTGTAACTCACTTCTAACAGACGATATGGGAAGGCCACAGAATGTCATTTGACATTAGTTCACTAAAAGGCTCTGCCTCCCATCTTGCGCTATTGCTTGCTGAGATGGGAGCCACCTGCTGGGCTATGAGAAGCCCACGGGCAAGGAACTAAGGGAGAACTCTGGCCAACAGCCAGTGAGTGGAGGCCTTCAATCCAACAAACCCACAAAGAACTGAATCCTAACCCCAACCAGCTGAATGATTCTGGAAGGCCTGTCAAGCCTTAACTTGACTGAAACCCTGGCTGACACCTCAATCACGCCTCGTTGAGACACTATGAATCAGAGGACCCAGGCAAGCTGTGCCCAGATTCATGAGCAATAGAAATTATAAGAGTGTTTGTTGTTTCATGGTGCTAAGTTTTAAGCAATTTTTAATGTAACCATGGATGATGACTAACATACCGTGGACAAATGAGGTATTACTTGTCAGTCTAAAAATGGTCTAGCAGTTACCGCAGTCAAGTTACATAACCTGGAAGGGCTTCGGCTCCCTTTCTTCCAATCAGGAGAGACTTCCCACCTCACAGATTAGTAGTCAGGTCTGTAGGAAGGCATCTGCTCACAAAGAATTGGCAAGCTTTGAACGCAACACAGAAAATTTTAAGGCTCAAATTGGTAAACCGATATCCTCATAGAGAAATTTCTATTAAATTTTTCATAACTTACATTTCCTTACATCAAAAGTATTTTTAAGTAGTAAAAAAACCACATTCCAAATCAGGTAAAAATCACATTTTCCTGTTTATTGAACACTTAATTCAAGCCTTGCCTCACCTGGCTGATACTCTGGTCACAAGTAAGTTCCCACCTCTCAAGAACATTGCTTCTGAACACGTGAGTCAGAGCCAGTCCAGGGCTTAGAAATAACAAGAACAGAAAAAAAAACCAGCCTTTTTCTTTGCTTAGAATGGGACTGTGGATCAAAACTCCGCAAAGTTTCAAACACAAAAAACTGGGAGCCAAAGTACCTCAGAATTGAAATATAGTATCTCCTCAAATAAGCACAGTCAAGATGGATTTTGAAAAATAAAAACCGACCATCTGGCCTCTTCTATCAGAAACGCCCACACACCAGCATTTCTGAAGGAAGATGTTTTGTTTCTGTTTTATTTCCCAAAGGGATATCTACAAGTGATATGATGAATCAGAAGAAATCTGCTCACTTACAAGAGATACTCCCGGATAATGATTTTTGCTTGCTAAAATGATTTAGCGCATCATTTCAAATGACAAAATTTAGGACAATCTGAGAAAACAATTCTAAA
The DNA here is from genome assembly GCA_019455555.1 of Galemys pyrenaicus. NCBI lineage: Eukaryota > Metazoa > Chordata > Mammalia > Eulipotyphla > Talpidae > Galemys > Galemys pyrenaicus. The sequence goes on along the minus strand of JAGFMF010011663.1, from coordinate 7,372,767 downwards.
GTGGCCAGTTACATTTGCTGATCATTTTATGCGAGCCATATACATAAAACCCCATTTTTTTTTTCAGTGTATTGTCAAGGGGCCAAGGCCCTGATGATCAAAATAAGTTATTTTGTACATTACAGTACACAGAACAACAGAGGAAAAGACATGTTCTTGAAGAGTGATGGAAAGGCGTTTTGCAAAAGGTTCGTATCACTCTGAAGGAGAGAACTGGAGTCTCATGGTTCTCATTAGCTTGAGCCCTTCTCTTCTTTGGCTGCAGAGGCTTCACTGTGAGCTGTTTCCTCTAAATGTTCTGCTGGTTTCTTCTCCTCTTCTTCCTCATCCTCCTGGGGATAGAGATCCGGGTATTTCTGCATGCATTCCTGCATGGCCCGGAACTGGTCTATACAGTCTGAGCCCTTCACATCCTCCGTGCTATAGTGGAAACAGGAAAAGGCCGACTTGAACTGTTCCCCACAGGGACCGCTGGCCATTCCCCCAAGGCATGGGCAATTCCAGTTAATGTCTCCATTTGGTAGTATCAAACCTGGAACAGGAAGACGGGCAAGGAAAATGTGAAAGAGGTTTTCTAAGGTGTCAGAAAAGCAAAACCATCTCCATTTTGTGGGTCCAGGGTCCCACAGGCCACTCAGAAGGTACAAAACAGTATGAACTGCTGCCTGGCAGGCACTAGACTGTGGATCGAACTCTTGATCTGGATGGGGTTGAATTCCTGGCACTTATCCTGCATTCCTGGAGAGAAGACACCATTGGCCTCTTTCTCTATGTGCAACACTGCGCAATGGACTATACCAGCTCCTGATGCTGTGGCTGTGCTCCAAGAACTGAACACTGAACACTACTTCATTCCAAGAAGGCATCACCTGGGCTGAGACACCTTCTGAAGGTCAGAACACTTAAAAATCTGAGGTATCACTCTTCTCCTTCCAATCCCTGCACCTTTCCCATACAAATGATCAGCACTCCCCACCCCTATGCATTCTGACCCTCAAGCCCCTCTCGCTCTGCAGCTGCCTCAACAGCTCAGGACAGCACGAGGTCTCTGCAACAATGGGGAAGATATCCAAGACCTGTTGTACGAGAAAAAGGCTAGCGGCATACCAAAGCAGCACAGTTCCATTCTTACAAGTGAAAGAGCTAAACAGACAGTAAATGAGGGCCTCCCTAGCAACGCAAGGCGTTAAGTTGTAGCACTATGAAGCTGTCCGCAGCCACTGCAACACAACCCCTGGCCAGGGAGCTGACCCACATGGCGCAGCAGATCTCTCCTGTCTCACCCACTTCTCCCCTCAGCAGTGTATTTCAGTAGATCTGCCTGCTCTGTTCCCCACTCTGTCTCTGGTGAATCCTCTCACTGCCCCAAACCTCTGGCCTGTACCCCAGGTTCTTGTGTGCATGAATAAATAAATCTTTAAAAAAAGAGATAGTAAATGTATTAACCAAACCATTCAGTTACACATTTATGTTATAAGGAGGTAATTGTTACAGATGGATTTTCATTTGCAATATTATATAGGCCCTATACTTTATGAATCACCGTTTCATTCTTAGAAACTTTTCGCATCTAAATAGCATTTCCTGGTTTTCTAAACGCTTTCAAGATGATGGCTTCATTTTCAGCTTCGTGATGAGCCTAGATGTAGCACGTTTTCAAACATGCAATCAAAGGCCTGGCATTCTAGCTCCCTTGACCACTCCCACCTCCTCCCAGGCCCTCAGCTTTCCCGCTAGACCAGGTGATCTTAAAGGCACTCCTATCTTTTTGATTCTGTGAACACTGATACTACCATCTGTCAGTCTTAGTTAATGCACACAGATCTCAGCCACAGAGCTGGGTGCTGGCATGCAGGCAGTTGGCATATGTTGGCGGCCGACATGCAGTGTAGCGTTCAGACCCTGGGTCCCCTATCTGGAGTGACCTGACCATGCAGGGTGCTTGGGGGACCACCACAACGAGAGACTTCACCACCTCACAGATGAGGTCTCTGACTCTTTATGTGCCTGCCTGCCAACTGCCTCTAGACGGGGCAGAAGTCAGTCTAGTAATGTGGCAGAGCAGGAGGTTCCTTGTCGCCTTACTCTACCTGTAAGTGCTGGGCTACAATGACACCTCCCCAGAACGTAATCGCTGCAAAACACCCAACTACTTTCTCGTTTAGGTCAGGGCCAAAACCCAGAAGGAAGAGGCAAAGGACTCCAGTAAGGAGAAACTCTCATGGCCAGAAAAGTATATTGGAATGAGGGAGGGAACGAGCTCAGCACAGTCCCTGACACCTGAACACGTTCGCTGTCCTGAGGTGGTCCGTGGCCGAGATGAACATCTGAAAACCCAGTCCTGACAAGCCCGAACAGTGGACTTTCTCCCACATCGCTCACCATGTTCCTCGTACGGGTCATTAGGGTCGTCGGCCACCAGCTCTGCGTTGCTTGGTGTTTCGTGGTCTTCTTTGGTCACAAATATGATTCGATCCTTCCCTAGTGTTCGGAGAACAGAGGAAGAAATGTTTCATTCAAGAGCAGTGGGTCACCCCTAAACCCAAAGTAGCCTCACAAACCACATTTGAAGATTGTGCCCCGTGAAACCTCAATGTGAGGTGACCCTCAAACTGCCTCTCTGGTCTTTATCATTGACTCTGCAAGCCACTTCTACTCAGTGCCTGCAGCTGGAACACTACCACGGTGGTAGACAAAGAGGCAGGCAGCCACCTGCCCCCCCATATGTACCTCCAGGTGGGAAGTGAAAAATGCCCCAATCCAACAGATGCAGAGAAGGAGCAGTCCTTTCTCAGAACTCCACGGTGCTCTGACTGTCCTCACTATCTCCCATGAGCATGAGAACTCCTCATCTACTTGCCATGTCTCCCCTCCTCCCCACGCCCTGCACGGCTCTGCAAGCAGTCAGCATTCGGTCAGCGCTGGTGGAATGAAGAAAACGCCTGACTTGACTCCACAAGCAGCTCATGGAGGGGATCAGGGAAGGGCTAGCACGGGCGGGGGTGGGGAGAGGCGGAGGAGAAAAGCATAAAGTACAAGAAGACTTGATGGAAGCCCTTTATGGGTTTAGCCACAGGGTTCACAAGTGTAGAAAGACGGGGAACTTGGACAGGCGAGAAGTACACACTATGAGTGCCCAGCCTGCAGCCCCCTGCAGCCCACTCAGCTGAGGCAGTCACCTAAGTCTGTTCAAGATGCCCTCTGGGCAGAAAGCCTGTCACCTGCTGCTGGAAAGCTGAGGACCCAGATGGTCTAACAGTGCTCTGGCCAAGTCTCCTTGAGACCTCCTGGCCCCTAATCCTGGCCAGGAGAAGGGATCACGATGTGGGAGAACCCCCAGGAGACTGCAGGGAGGAGCAGCTGCTTCGTGGAAGTGCTGATGTGACTAACTTTCCTTTCTTTTAGAACCACCACCCAGCCTAGACCTAACAGCTGGGCAGACTCTGGTCCTGCGAGGAGCAGGAGCAGGAGCAGGAAGGCAGCTGTGAGCAGTGCCTTGGTCCTGGCAGACAAAGGGCTGCCAGACGAGGCTCCCAGAAAGCACACTGGGTGCCAAACGCATGTTTTACCAGGACTTTTTCCTCATGGGAGGCTGGATGAGCACAGAAAAAGCAATCAGTTTTGGCCGAACCAGGATGGGTGCACTCTGGGGCTCATTTCAGCTAATCTTAGTGTGACCCTATAAAGTTGTATCACCCTCAGCCTCTTTAAACAGCAAGAACTAAGGCCCAGATCAATCAGTTGCAATGGTGACGCAGGTACTTCGCCTATCAACTCCATCTAGAGCTCTCTCCCCAACACTGTAGCTGTTAGCACCCCACCTTCCTAAAACCTGTGGCCATCAGCTAACCACACAGCAGGAATGTGTCTGATATTCCCATAAGGGCTGGGGTTGGGGAGCACTTTGAGGAATCCAACCAGTTTTCAGAACACATGGAATTAATCTGCAGAACTGCTGAATGCTAAGCAGGATTAGTTGAGCAAATTTCTCAGCATAGCTCTGACCGTTTTGTTACCAAGATCTCAGCTCAGTCCAGCCTAATGGTAAGCCCATTCTCAGGCACCCAAGGCTTTCAAAGGGTCCACACCGGCCAGGCCTTACCAACAAAAGGTGAATCAGGCTTTTTGCCACATCTGCACCGCTCATGGGCTTCACAAGCGACTGTGGTGCACAGCCAGGTTTGGGAATCTCAGGTCTGGTCAATCCCACTGAGAATGTTCCAGGCCCCTCCCACAGGGCAGAGTCCTCTCACACACCTTCCTGGACAACCCCTGTAGTGAACAGTTACACCGATTGATCACAGGACATATAGGACAAAATTGTATCTTTACTCACTTGCATCCTTTGCAAAGGTTCTCCAACTGTCAGCTCATTTTATCCTCACCAACACCATGAGGGGCTATTACTTATCTCTTTTACAGAGACAGAGGAAATGGAGACCCAGAGGGAAGAAGACACTACACACAGTGAAGTGAAGGCAGAGCAAGAACATGAACTCTGGTCTGAAAGATCCTGAGGACGCCACCTTATATGCTGCCCACTGCATGCCTGTCCCACCAGGTCTTATTTACTCCTAACAGATATAACTGTGAAAGAAAGCACCAGTTACAACGCCAACTAATGGGGTAACTGCTAGAGTAGTAATTTTCATGAACTTTCTCTGGAAAAATAAATATTAAGACACGACTTCATTTCCAAGGTAATCTAAAAATGTTGATATTGATATATAAGCATATTAAAGCTATGATAACCACCTATACTCAGAGTTCAAATCAAAAGACTTTATAATGATCACGAATTTGGAGAAAGGGAAGCAGGTGGAATCAACACAGAAACGACACCTTTCTAGCCAGGGAGGACCACGTGACTTCGCAGTAACCACAGCATGCGGAGAGTGAAGGGTTCTCAGTCACTCTGAGACTGGCTCTAGATGGCTGAGACGATCACATCGTGGAAACAGTTAAATGAGCTTGGCACTGAAGCATATTCTTTGTACAAGGGCAATTAAGTTACAGTCAAACATCATCTACCAGCACTGTTATTAGTGAGTGGTGCTGTTAGAATTCATCCATTCATCGGTCTAGTTTTACAGTTAAGATCACAGGCAAATGTTTAGACCTAAGTGCAGGTTTCCTAGACATTAACATAGTAAAAGAAAATTTAAACACCAACATGAGAATTTCTGTCCTTTATAATCTATTTTTCACCTGTAAGCCTGTGAACCACAGTGATTCCCTAATGTGGGAATGACTAGAGACATGGAATAAGACTCAGGCATTTTGAAACTGAAAGATGGTCAAAATTACTTTAGCTTGGATAATTATGGAACTAAAGGGCTAGTGAGAGAACCAAACCTCAACTGAGGACCCCAGTGGGGCTCCACTGTGCTCCAGTGAGACCTTTGACCCAGGAAAAGCCAGGGATCCACACTTTGGTGACAGAGGAACAACTGTCTCTCATTTCCAGAGAACCTATGACTCCTATAAATCCTCAAGGACAAGAAGGGACCTTATTTATCTGCACAACCTTACCAAAAAGACTAAAAAATAATTTGCTAAGTGAAGAAATAAATTAGAGGTTCAGAAAAAGGAAATCAAAAACAAGAGGCCTACAGTCTAACAAATTGGTGAGGAGGACTTCTGTTCATGGCACAAATATTAATCAATGGAAATAGTCCATTAGAGAAGACATCAGGACCATGGCTTTAGACCCAAGGAAGGAGGCGTTCTAGAAGCCGGGTGGGGTGCTGGGCATACGCACAGCATTTTGGATTAAGCTGTTCTAATTTGAAATGTTAGAACTCAATTCTAACAGTTACTAGGCCTCTGCACTGTGCCTGGCCTCCAATAGGTCATCTCCTTCTCTGGGCTTTAAATTCCCTGAATTAAAGTGAGGAAACTGGAGTATTCACCAAATAATTTCTGGGTGAGTTCCAACTTTGTAGCCTTCTATTCCCACCATCCCCACTACCTGGCATAGAAAAAAGTGTTTCATGAATTATCTGCTGAAATTGGTGACCCAATTTCACCCTTTACAAGTCTGGAAACCGGAGGGGTCAGGTCAGTTAGTGGCAGCATATGGGATGGACCTCAGCCAGGGTACTTCTGAGCTAGTGGGAAGAGGTAACAACAACAGAAGCAGCAAGGTGGGTGGAACCCAACTTTGTTGGGGAAACCAGGAGAGGTGGAGGGGTGTTCCCAGCAGAAGGTTCGCAGGAAACTTAGGGGCACCTTATTGGATATTTCACTGCAGTTCTGGATCCAGACTGCCAGGGTTCAAACCTCAGCTCCACGGCTTACCTGCCGTGTGGTGAGCCAATTCACCTGTGTTAAGTTTAACGCCAGTAAAATGCGGGCAATAACACAGTCTAACTTACAAAGGTCGCTGAGAGACCAATGAGGAAACCCAAGAGAGCTCCTTGAACAGTGCCTGATATTTACTAAAGACTCAAAAACTGCATTACGCCCAACCAGTGTGGCAACTTAAAGGTGCATGCAAATAAAAACACGTGGAATGTGGTAAGGGCGGTAGTAATAATAAATTCCCAATTACAAGCTGAAAGAAACGTGCCTAGCACTTCCTTACACCCCTCGGGCCTACATTAGAAATTCTCCCACGTGCTAGGCCCTCTAAGCCCCGGGTTCAAGCCTCACAGTGACCTTGGACCAGGCTCGTTCTTCCCGTAGTCTGGATTTTTTCATTTGCAACATCAGGAAAGCGACCCCGCCGCCCAGGCCGCCTCGAGGGTCCCGAGGAGGGTACTCCTGGCACACCTCGGGTTGCCGGTCCTCTGTGGGGCCGTGGGGGCGCTGGGGCCTGCAAGACCGGATGTCCCCTGCTGGCCTTCGCAGGCCGGTCTCAATGGCAGCCTGCCCTCCCTACCTTCCTGCCGGCAGTAGGACATGGCTGCAGGCCGGCGCGCAGACCCAGAGGTTGAAGCGGCAGTAGCAACAGCGGCGGCGGGTTCACGTTATGACCTCTCCTTAGGTAGGGAGGGCGGCTCTGAGGCCCGCGCGGACCCGCCCCCTCCAAGTCTGCCCGCCGCGCGCCTGCTTCAGCGCCCTCCCAGCCGCAGTACGGACCCTCGACCCGAACTACACTTCCCAGCAAGCCGCGAGGCTCTCGGCCACGCGCCAGGCTGCATGAACTACATTTCCCAGGATGGCTTGCAATGCGCAGACGCATCATTGAGGTACCGGCACGTAGCAACTCTGCGGAGAAAGCGCCGGACCACGGACTACATTTCCCAGGAGGCCTTGCGGCGCACAGGAGCAGAAAAACTGGAGCCTCCGAGGGGCGGGGACGCTTCTGCACCTCCTCCCTGGTTCGGGACAGCACGCGGGTTTTTCCAGGTCTCGGCAGGCAGAAGGTCACTGAACTCCTCATTTCGGCCGTAAACTCATCTCCCAGCTGAGCAGAACAAGGCGGAGCGGTGATCGGATCCCACCATGGCCGCGAATGTGAGTGTCTCCTGATCTACCGGGCCACACCCAGACTCCCCCTTGTCCCGGGGCCTCCTCTTGCCAGAGGGGGCGCCTAGGTGCAGTCTGCGGGTCAGACCGTGGACCGTGCAGCCGGCTCCTTACCTCCCTCTGCTTGCCTGTGCCCGTGCCTTCCGGCCGCTGGGCCGGCTGTTCATGTCATCCTCAGCCTGTCCCGCCCCTTTTTGTCCATCTCATCCCCGGGTCGCGCGCTGGCGGGGAGGAACTCGGGAGGTGTTGCTCCGGCCTGGTCTCCTTAGCGATGCGCGGCGCCTTCCGGGGAACGCCGCCCTCCTTTCATTCCCAGTACCCGCCGGGGCCCGTGGGGTTCTCAAATTTGCCGACTTTGAGAGCTCGGCCTGACCCTAGAGAAAGGACCAGTCGGCGCGGGAAGGGTGGGACACTGACCCCGCCCAGGGGGAGCTGTCCAGCAAAAACGGACACAGCTGTCCCGTGGAAGGGCGACGAGTGTAAACGGAGGCCATGATGCTGCAAAGGGGTCAGGCTGAATTGGGAACGAAAGTGCTAGGAAGATGGTGAGAGGGAGTGTTTCCCTCCCGCGGACCCCTCCTCTGGCGTGGATTGGATTAGAGACCCTGGCTGAAGGCAGTGGTTTCCTTCTCAGGGCTGCTGACCTCTCCTCCCTGTGGTCAGCCTGGAAACATGCTATTTAAGCCCAACAAACGGAGTAGCGCCTCCCACTAGGGTGATGGGTGTGGGTGAAGCTGGTGACTCACCACCCCCTCCTCTGTGAAAGTGCCTCAGGAGCCAGCCTGGGCGCCCTGCCAGTCCCCAGACTCGCCCTCCCTCCTGCTTTGGTGGTATCCTAGCTACCCTCCCCTGGCCTGTCACACCCTCTTTCCAGGCCCCTCCTTGTCCCTGCACCCTCTGCCTCCCACACTGCCTGAGAAGCTGGGGTTTGTGTCACCCACAGCCCTAGAACTCTGCCCCTGGTTAGAATTGTCTGGGAAACTTTGAAGACTTGAATGCTACACCTAGAAAAGCCTCAGAGGTGATCCATGAGACCCAGCTCTGCCAGGGGAGAGGGCATTCTGGAGGTCTCCCTGCCCCCAGCAGGTGGTCTTCTGTCCACCGAATGGTTTACAAATGGGGAACCTCCCCAGCAGGGGAAGACATTTGCCAAGCTATCTGTGTACTGCAAAGGTGCTGAAGATGGAAGACTTTGAAATGAGGCAAACCTGGGGACTAACAAGATTTTTTTTCTCCCAGTGACTATGTCTTGGTTTATATTTCCTCTTGGAATTGATTGCTCTGAAGTTTCAGGGAGATTCTGCTTTATACAATGCCTGGTATATTAAAAAAAAAAAAATCCATCTTCACAGTCTAGGACAGATGGTCCTGGTAGTCAGAGACCATCTTGGGTATGTTGGGTCCTGATCTTCACTGAGGAATGTAGATGAGTTTGGATATCATCTGCTGCCAAGCCTTTGTTGATTCATCCAGTAGTTGGGTGCATATGTGGGAGTCACCAGGTAGGTGAGGAAGAGAGATCTGAAGATGGTAGGGTGGAGCAGGGAGTCAACAGAAATCTTAATCAGTATAACAACTGTCCTGTGAAGGAGATACTATTTCTGTCTTAATTTTACAAGTGAGAAAACAGGATCAGAGAGGTAGGACAACTTACTCAGGGCTACACAGCACACAAATGACAGAGCTGGGATTCTAACTAGATTGGTCCATTTCCTGGGCCTAAGTGTCCACCTGTGCCCCACCACTCATTCCTGATTACTTCGGAGTCCAAAGCCCAGACTGCTGGTATTGGGCAAGGAGCCAATATCAGGATAGGAAGCCCCAAGATGGCTTGGAGGGGAAGGAAGACAGGCACAGGAGGATGCCCTTCAGCCAGGACCATCCATCCTAGACTGTGGAGGGGAGGGTTAGGCAGTGTGACATGACCAAGTTCCCAGTAAACATAGAGGATCACAGAGGAGATCATGCCTAAGTTCCCATAGGAATGGTGGAGCCTGGACTCAAAGCTAGAGTCCTGACCTTGACAACAAGATTCTCTGTCAGAGTGGACTCACTCTAAACTATGCTTCTGACATGAGCTGCACAAAGCCTAATCTGCTGACTCTGGAATTTGAGGCCTACCATGAACCCACCTGATGTGCCTAGCTGCCCTTGTTCCCACACCCATGGTCCCTACATCCCAGTCAGAGCAGATGGGCAACTGTTTCTCTAGAGCTACTTCCTGCTTTCTCCCCATTGCTCAGACAGTTCCCCCTGCCCAGGATGCCCTTACCCCAGGGTCTGTCTCTGAGATCCTACTCAGACGCCCCCTCCTCCAGGGAGTTTGCCCTGATTCCCAACTGGAAGGGTCAGTCCTTTAGTATTGGATCCGCCCTTGTCACCAGATACTCAACATGGTCTAGCATTGTTTGTGGCTGTGACTTAACAGCCCTAACACCCTTCAACCTGTTCTGTAGCCCCACAGGGCCCAGATTGGCCCTCAGAAAACTCAGCTATTATTAGTTGAACTTAATTCAAAAAATATATTTAATAAACTCTTGTAAAATAGTCCAGGAATTTCTTTAAAAACACATATCCTGCCTCTGGTCCAACTCATAGTCTATACCCGATAACCAAGGGGGATGAAAGCTCATGTCTCCAAAGAGCCTCTCACGTGAATGCTATTGGAAGCGTTCTTCATAATGCTAAAATCTAGAAACAACCAAGACACCATCCACTGGGGAATGGATGAATGTAGTATACTCTAAATGGAGCACTAGTCAGCCATGAGAAGGACCTGATCACTGGCATGTTCCACTGTGTCCATGAACTTCAGAGGCATGATGCTGCCAAAGACTCTGGGTAGAAGAGATCAACATATGACTGATCGTTCCATTGTTATCACGTCATTCGATCTCTGTGCGTTTTTATCACTTATGATTAAAATTCAAAATTCAGCTTATTTTAAAAAGCAGATTGTTCTAATTTTCTAAATTTTTTTTGCCTCAGTATTCCAATACAAGTAACAAGAGAGAACATGTCAAAATTACAACAGATCCACAGCCAGGCTTCCTGGAACGGCTGAGCGAGACCTCCGGGGGGATGTTTGTGGGCCTCATGACCTTCCTGCTCTCCTTCTACTTAATCTTCACCAACGAGGTAAGATGCTGGGGTCCCTCTGTATGGAGCAAAGACCCCACGGAGTCAGGGAGCACAGGCAGTGAATGCAGAGACTGGATTTGGTCATAACAGCCTAGTTTTACAGGATTCTTTCTGCGATGACCCTCCATGCCACTGCCATAAGCGACTCACGTCCTGCATATGTGTCTAGCTTTGGACATGGTTGGATCCAGACGCTCCTGCTGGGCCACCAGTAGTCTCCTTTTCTTCATCCTAGTGCCTGTTTTTCTCTTTGTGAATTTTTCTTTCTTTGCTTTGTAGCAGCAAAAGTGGCCCAGCAACTCCAGGGTCACTTCCAACCAGTTTAGCAAAGCCAGAGAAAAGAGGAAGCATCTCTTTCCCAATCAGTTAAGCAAATGTGGCAGGGAGATCTGGGCTTGGGTTCAGTCCTCTCTCTGAACCAGTCCCTCTGGTCAGTGAACACATGTTCTGATGGCAAGACCGAGGTCACATGATTTGGATAGCAGATCAACTGTGTAAACCTCGTGGACCGAGAGTAGGGCACAGAGGGGAAGCCAAAGAAAAATGGGGATGGGATGCAGGGAGCAGAAGCACCAGCTGTTCCCAACCCGGAAGCAGAGCTGAGTTGATGGTGGTACGAGAAGACTGCCTGGGAAAGCAGGAAGCCAGAATTGCAGGCGTCACCCAACCACTTGCTGGACCTCAGTTTTCCAGCCATACAAGGGGGGGCCAGTCTCAGTACTCCTGAGACCCATCCGGCCCGGTACGCTGCGGTGAGCGTAGTGGTGGCCACCCTCACCTGAGCTGCCGGAAGCTCACTCCTTGCTCACAGGGTCGTGCGTTGAAGACAGCAACCTCCCTGGCCGAGGGGCTCTCGCTTGTGGTATCCCCTGACAGCATCCACAGCGTGGCTCCAGAGAACGAGGGGAGACTGGTGCACATCATTGGGGCCCTGCGGACGTCCAAGGTAGGTTCGGCAGTGGTTCTGTCAGAGGCGTGGGGCGCACACTGGGTGTTGTGTGGTTAAGGATGTTGAACATGTTCATGGGCACACATGGTATGAACCCCAACTCCACCAATCAATAGATGTGTGGACCCATCACTCCTGAGTCTCGACGTCTTCATCTGTAAAACAGGCAGAATAATTGTACCACACTTGGGAGCCAGTCTTGAAGACTCAGGGGGCTTAAGTAGCTGACCTCTTGACAAGTGCCTGGCACACGTGTGAGCTGTCTGTAAGGGTTGTGGTTAGTGTGTGTCTAGTGTAAGGCTGCAAAAGTTCTCTGGTTGTCAGGCCTCTCCTGCTTGAACACTGCGTCCTCAGTAGTCGCTACCATCTCATTGCAACCTGAGCCTGCTCTGTGAGGCTCGTGGTCACAGGCATGCTGGAAACTCAGGGCAGGTGGCTTCCTGAGCGTGGAGGACTCTCCACTCCTGTCCTGTTCTCTGTACCTGTTCCTCTCTAGGCCAGCCTTCCCCCAGCCAGGAATTCCTGACTGATGTAAGTCTTGTTCTTTATTTATCTTGTTTGTTTGATTCTTCTTAAAGCTTTTATCTGATCCAAACTACGGTGTCCACCTCCCAGCCGTGAAGCTGCGGCGGCATGTGGAGATGTACCAGTGGGTAGAAACTGAGGAGTCCAGGTGAGGTTCCAGGAGGTCAAAAAATCAGTTGGGGGTAAAGGAGGTGCAGATGTTAGGATAAAATGAGATGGCTTTCATTTTGACATCTCTGCCGTTTAAAATGTAAAATTTTCCTATCAGAAAATTGTCAAAATATCCCAAAATAATTAGCCAATCAGCTTCTGTTTGGAGGTGGTGGAAATCCAGCTCAGAGTGGCTTCCCTCCTCTGGGAAGTTCTAGGGATGCCCATACTTGAGGCAGGAACCTGACTGAGCAATGCCCTCCCGGGCGCGAATTCCGTTTCCTCTCCTGTGAGGGCAGAGGGGCGTCCCGGCATATATTCCATCCGTTCTAACAGAAGTCCCAGGGCCAGACTGGGGTCAGCTGGAACTGGAGTGGGATCGGCCCCCCTTGAGCCACATGGGATGGGGGAACAAAGAAAGGCAGCTCAGCCTGGAAAAGGGCAGCTACAAGGTGCCTTCCCTGGGGCTGCCCTGCAGGAGGGGGCGCAGCCTGACCTCTGAGCCCAGATGCAGGCCTGTGACCCCTGGTGCAAGCCAGGTGGAAGCAGATTTCAGCTCAAGGGGAGAAAGTGCTCTTTTCCAGTCAGCGCCTCAAGGCCCGCTGGCTGCCCAGCGTAAGTCCCAGTGTCTGGGTGGTGGACGACGCTGCGCCATTTGGGGTGTCCGACCTGGTGATCCCAAGTTGCTTTCAGCTAGAGATGCTTAGAGATGGGAATGCTCTGGTGTGAGGGGCTGACTGGATGCCTGTACTCTCCCCGCAGGGAGTACACAGAGGACGGGCAGCAGAAGACCGAGAGGAGGTACTCCTACAGTGAGTAGCACTGCCCTGCCCTGCCCCCACCCGAAACACCCAGGCCTGCAGACTGATGCCTGTGCTCACGTGGGTCGGCCCTTCTCCCCGTCCAGCCTGCCTCCGGGAGCTGTTCCTTCAGCGCCTGAGGGGTCATGGATTTGGATAGAGGACTCAGGCCTCAGGCCTGTGGCCACTTCTTCCGGGGTTTCCGAATTACTCCTTCTCTCCATGACAGACACTGAGTGGAAGTCAGAAATCGTCAATAGCAGAAACTTTGACCGTGAGATTGGCCACAAAAATCCCAGGTGAGATCTGGGCCCTGGGCGTGCGTGCAGCCCTGCCTGGCTGCCAGCCTCAGCTTTCTCGTCTGAGTAACGGGGTCGAATTGTTGAAAATGTGGCATGTGTTGCCGAGGCCAGCGCCTGTGCTGGGCCAGAGCCACATAGGCAAGACCGTCTCTGTCCCGACACACTGCCCTCAAACGAGTCAGGGCGTCAGGCCTGGGGGCGCCTGAGGGCGTGTGAAGGAGCATGCCGCGGACAGCACGGGGGCGGGGGTAATCAGGAAGGCCTTCCTGAGGGACAGCGTGTGATCTGGGCCTTCTTAATTTTCAGCAGAGTGAGGGGAGCACAGGGGTGGGGTGGCAGCGTGGGAGGACCCTGGAGTGTAGCTGTAGCCTGCGCTGCCCGAAGCGATAAGTGGGGCTGTGCTGGGAGGGGCCTGGAATGCGCACTCTGGGGTTGGGGTGTCCCTGGGACTGGGGGGATCAGCGAGGGTGTGAAGTCCATGGTGGGGTCACCTGACAGCGCCTGGTGGGCTGGGACAGGCTGGGAGGGCAAGAGGGTGTGACGCGCTGGGGAACGGGAGAACGAGGAGCCCAGGGCCAGGCACGAGCGTATGGGGTGGAGCAGGTGGTAATTCCGAGGAGTCTGCAGCGCCGCGCCGGCTGGACCTGCCGTGGCCACCTGGGCGGGCTCCTTGCCCGGCACTACCAGACTGCTGCCGCTGCTGCCCGCCTCAGATGGCTCCCCTGTCCTCCCTCCCACAGCGCCATGGCAGTAGAGTCATTCACAGCAACAGCCCCCTTCGTCCAAATTGGCCGCTTTTTCCTCTCAGCAGGTACGTCTCAGGGCCCTGCAGGTAAGCTGGCACAAACCCAGAGTCCCCGTGCCACCCAGCCACCTCCAGGAGCCAGGGCTCTGCCGGCACTCGGGCCTGAGGGGCTGCCGGGTCCCGCTACTCGGGATAGCCAGCACACTTCCCGGCATCACGCTTCGGGCCAGCACCCTCCAGGCAGCAGGGACTCGTGGAGAACAGCCCACTAGGCTATTCTAGACCTGGATTGTTCCGGAGGAGCCCAGATGCGGCCTCTTCTGACAGACGGGGCCCGGAGCTCTCCCTCAGAAACCAGCAGTCTTGGCGACCGCTCCAGGTTGTCCAGCTCTGAGCCCTCCCCAATGTCCAGTGCTGGGCCAGGGAGAAGATGGCTCGTCGCAGCCTCTTCCAGTGACCCCAAAAGATGCTTTCAAGGGGAAGGGTGTCACCATTAGGCACACTAGCTCCTCGGCCTCTGTCCCTGGGCCTGACCCAACCCAGGCAGATGGGAGACATGTTACTTAGGGTCTCGGTAGTCGAGGTGAAGGAGGAAGCCCAGTGATCCGGGCTGGGCCTCTCTGCCTGGCCACTGTGCTGCTCCGCTCGTCCTGCTGTGCCAGCTGGTTGTGGCCACCAGCACAGTCTGCTGCGGTGGAGCCAACTTGGATGCAGAACGAACGCGGCAGAATGGGTACAGGACTAAGGCCACACTCGGAGCTGTGGTCACTCGGGGGAGGAGCCAGCAAGGCTTCCTGGCAACATGGAGAGGACAGGGTTGGAGAAGGGCCTCTGGGTGCAAAGGACCTGCTGCAAGGGGAACTCAGAGGAGGCAGCCCTGTTAGCAGATGTGTACGAGGCATGGTGGAAAGACTGTCAGGCCAGGCGTTGCCGGTGGCGGGGTGTTCCAGGGGACACACCGTTGTTTCTAACCACAAGACTCTCTCAGGCCTCATTGAAAAAGTTGACAACTTCAAGCCTCTGAGCCTGTCCAAGCTGGAAGACCCCCATGTCGACATCATTCGTCGGGGAGACTACTTCTATCACAGTGAAAACCCCAAGTATCCAGAGGTACAGAGGGGACCCCACATGCTTCTTCCCTGCTGACAGCACACAGGAGTCAAACTTCTACTTAAAACTCTGATTCGGTTCAGTTGAATCCACAGCTGTGCTTAGCAAATGCAGTTGGAGGGCAAGGAGTTCTGTGTGATGGGACCACCTGGCAAGGTGTGGCGGTGGGAGCAGAGTGACTGTGGGGTCCATGTCGGACTGCTGTCTGCCTCACTCATCCCACTTCTCTCCCTCCCCCTAGGTCGGAGACCTGCGAGTCTCCTTCTCCTACGCGGGGCTGAGCAGTGATCACCCTGACCTGGGCCCAGCTCACGTGGTAATTCGGCTTCCCTGGGTGGACACAGTCCGGCTTCCTAAACCCCCTGGATTCAGTGCCCTGGGTGGTGTTGTGAGCGCTCTGGCCCACCTCTAAGCAAGGCATGTGGACGCTCACATTCCCGTAGTCAGGCCCTTCCTACTTCAGAGACCCCTGTCACGCGGCCAGCTGTGGCCTCTGTGTCTAGAGGGCTCTCCTAACTGCTTACTGAGGGGTCTTCAGTCATGCCGGCGTCTTCTCCCAGCTTTCTGCTCTGTGAATACTTGATCTTAGTGTGCGGTCCCAGCTCAGCCACAGGTCTCGGGGGCAGGAATGCTGGGACCAAGTGAGCTGATCACCTGCTTCAGCCTAATGTGGAATTCTTTGACTAGGTCACTGTAATCGCCCGGCAGCGGGGTGACCAGCTGGGCCCATACACCACCAAGTCCGGGGACACCTTGCTTCTCCTGCATCATGGGGACTTCTCAGCAGAGGTGAGCCGCTGCCCCTTGTGCGTGCCTTCCACTGCTGGCAGGTGGTCACAAGCTCCTGCTTCTAGCGGCCGTGGCCCATGCAATGAGGCGAGAAAAAGAAATAGGAACAGCAGTCTCCCCATGCGTGCTGATGGTGCTGTGCACTAAGGGTAGAATGCGAGCACAACAGGCTCCTCCCCTGCACCTTGGGAAGAGAGGTTAGTCCGGAAAACAAGTCATCAGGGCCTCTATACTGAGTGTTTTAAAGGGGAGGCAGACACTGAGGTAAACGTACCTCACACAGGAAATCTTGGACAGTGGTCGGAGGCCTCTCTGACTTTCTCTGAAGAGAGAAAGTTCAGGCTCAGGTAGCTCCGGCAAGAGCGGCCCCCAGACAGGTGGGCACACTGAGTCACAGACACCTGGAGTGCTGGTGTGGCCGCTGCTCAGAGAAGAGGGCCAGGAGAGCGAACCTGCCAGGAGGTGGTGACGTCAGCCTTTGCAGGGGTGCTGCTGCGCTAGGAGCACTGGGGTCCAAGCGGTGAGTCCCAGGGCCAGGGGAGTGAGGGCGAGTGCCATGCAAGTGGCCGTCCTCACCTGTGAGACGGGGGCTGTTGTTGCACACCTGGGTCCAGGGGCAAGAGTGCTGTATGTTCAGCTGCATGCCTTAAGTTAGCCTCTCTTCTCTGGGAAGGGGAGGTTGCTCTTTAACAGAAAAGTGCCATTCTCACCACGATGTTGACGAATACAAGGGCTCACTGCTGGGATGTTCTGTGCCGGCCACAGTGGGACTTTTCGCCCAGAAGGCTGGAAAGGGAAAGGCATGTGGGTGCCAGGGTGTAGCTGTGACCCTTTCACCTATTGGTAGGCCCTCAGCTGTCACTCCTCCTGTGAACCCCCCAGCCCTGGGTGGTGTGGTGGTGCTGGAGCCATGCCCACTTGATCTAGCTGGGATGAGGGCGTGGTCAACCGCAGTGCAGGAACCCAGTTCCAACCTGGGGGTGGGGCTGCCACTCCCTAGCCTGCCGGCGGACACTGAGTCACCCTCTCCTCCAGCACCTCTCAGAGCCCTGTGGGGAGTTTCTAAAACTAGGAGGCTTTCTCCAGGCCTCCTCACTCTCCCTCCCTGAGCTAGCACCACCCCAGACTGCCAGCCTCCTGGGGTCTCAGAGCTGCCCTCAGAGAGAGGTGCTGTGACTTGGGGCTCAGACAACCCCCCAGGAGAGAAGGTTCCAACAGCCCTTGTGCCTGCAGCTTACTGAACCTCTGAGGTGAGACCTGGTACACGTTGCTTATCCTTCCAGAGCCTCAGTCCCCCGGTACAGTGGAGATAAATGTGCTCCCGTCATCGTGTCATCTTGAGGACGAAATGGGAAACTCGTGAAGCACTTAGGACCCAGCAGCAATACGCAGTAGCTGCTGTCGTGTTAGGAGGACAGGGAGCCCGAGGGAGATGAGTCGGGAAGCGCTGGAGGAATGTCACTCGGGCCAAGACTGAAAGATTGAGTAGGACCAGGCCAGGCAGGGCTGGGCAAACGTGCTCGAGGCAGAGCGCCCACATACGCGAGGCCCCGGGCCAGGATGACCGTTGACCTGCTCTCCAGACTGGAGGCCAAGGAGTACTGGGGTCAGGCCTTGGCAGGTTGCTGTGTGGAGAAGGTGGTGTGGGCGGGTGGTGGAAGCAGGGAGGCCCATGGGGAGGAGGGAAGGGTAGGGTCCCTGTGAAAGAACGTCAGCATGTGTGAGGGGCGGGGAACTTGGTGACCACCTGGGTGGGAGAGAATGAGGGGCAGGGACACCCAGATTTCTGCTGCAGGTGGGGGAGGGTGTAGCATTTGCTGGTGTGGAAGGGGTGGGGGCTGGTGTCAGATGTGCCAACACGTTGAGTGGCGAGGTCACGCTGGTGGCAGGAGCCCCGGTGAGGCCCAGACAGGTGACAGACCTACGCTTTAGGTGGGGCCCCGGCACATGATGGGTTTCCCTGGAGAGTGTAGACCAAAGAAGCTAAAGGATTTCAGCACTTAGCAGATGGACAGATGGACAGGTGAAGAATAGGAACAAGACGGGGAAGGAGCAGCCTGGGAAGCTCTTCTGCAAGGAGAGCAGAAAAAAGAGCGTCCAAGGTGAAGTGGTACAGACAGGAAACTTCCCGCAGACCAGCGTGCTTCCTGGCTCATGACTGCAAGGCAGCACCGCCGTGGGAGGAGGCGGCAGAGTGCCCAGGGCTCTCGAAGGTGGCGGGCTCTGATCTTGTCTGACGAGGGCCCATCCCTGCCACGAAGACCTGTGGCTGGTTCTGTGCTGTGTCCAGTGGGCAGGGGCAGCTAGACCTGGTGGCCGATGGGCCTTACCTACCGCCAGTCTGTTCAGAATGTCCAGTGGTTCCCGTGGCCCCTGGCCACCTGCCCTGCAAGTGGGTCAGCAGGTGACTCCCTGAGACATGACTCCCCTTCCTGCAGGAGGTGTTTCGTAGAGAACAGAAGAGCAACTCCCTGAAGACCTGGGGCCTGCGCGCTGCTGGCTGGATGGCCATGTTTATGGGCCTCAACCTCATGACACGCATCGTCTACACCCTGGGTAGGTGTGGGGGGCTCTCACCCACCCTCCTGCAACCCCACCACTTCCACGGCCTCTCACAGTGGTCTGTCAGCCTTCCCACCCTGTGGGGTGCTGCCTGGGCAGACACCTGCCTTAGCCTATCTCTGTGCTGCTCCGGCTTTGGGAGTGGTGGGCTAAGGAAGGCAGACAGGAGCGAGAGATGCTTCCAGGAGGTGGGGGCACACTGGGAAGGGCAGGGCTGACTCCCAGCAGGCAGTCTAGCTCCAAGCCCTGAGGGGCCGACTCCCTCCACCCATCTGTCCTCAGCTTGCTCTCCCCACAGAAGAGCCTGGTGAGGGGCAGACTGGGCGTTGCGGCCAGCCAGCCCTGCATCTGCGGTGCGCAGTCAGCTCTGCACAGCTGGGCAAGCCCTGCTCTGCGCGTCTGTTCCCTCGCTCCTGTTGAGCAGATTTTTGTAAAGTGCTAGCCGCTAGGACGTGCTTCAGACCTGCATGGGTCCTTCCCCTCCCTGAGACCTGGGCTGGATCTGGGGCAGCCAGCCTCTCGAGCAAAGCGGGGTGAGCAGGCTGCTCCCGCCGTCTGAGGTTTGAATTACAAGCCCAGTGGTGGCCAGGGCGGACAGCCTGGCCAGGGCTGAGCCCAGGGTGTGAGGACGTGCCAGCCTGACCGCATCTGGGAGAGCGGCTTCCTCCTGAGCCTTTGCCCCAGCACCGCCTCGTCCAGGCAGATATTCTGTCCAGTCTTCACCGCACCCCAGCAACTACCCTCCCACTGCCCTTTCCAGCCAGACAGCAACCATGCTGTCAGAGCTGCGGACCGCCTCGCTCGTTCTACAGATGGGGAAGCTGAGGCACGAGGAGGGGAAGGACCTTACTTCCAGGGTCTCCTAGAAAGCATCCAAAGGGTGCCTCTTGGGAACCATTCGGGAAACCAGAATTTAAGGGGGCTCTTCCTTTGCACTAGCCCGTAGTGGCTGGGTGATCTCACACAGGCCCAGTTTCCGCGGTGGAGCTGAGGCTGAGGCTGACGCACAGGGCCCTTCTTTGAATCTGTGACCAGCTGGTCCTCTGATGCTCTCCTGGAAGGTGCACACACCACACTCAGGACAGAACTTTGTGGGGAGGGATCCATAGGGAGAACCTTCAGGAGCTGCCGTGCAGGAGCATCCATGCGTTCCTCCTGGGTGCCTGCTGTGGACAAGACACTGCTCTAGGCTCTCGGCACCCGCAGTGAACAGAACAGACGGGATCCCTGTCCTGTCAGGCTCAGCGATGCAGTGAGCTCAGGCTTGGGCAGCCTTGTACACCTTCTACTGTTAGACTTTGGGCAAGTTGAACTCCCTGGGCCTCAGTGACCTTGTGGTGAAAGGAGACCGAGAATAGTGCCACTTTCGAGACAGGCGTGAGGGCTGGATGAGGTGGTAGCCAGAATTATGAACTCTTGCTTATTTCAAGGGCCGATAAGGCTGTTACCTGGAACTAGGCCAAGAGGAGCCACGGGCTGGTCTTTGGGGGGCTCTGCAGAAAGGACGGGGCACCAGAGGTTGCTCTGCAAACCCAGTGGCAGTTGGACCTGGGGCCCCCTGGCAACTGAGTGATGATCCCCCAGTGGCAGCAGGACAGAATGCCAACCTGGGCAGGCTGGACGGCCAAGGACAGTAATTCCAGACGGGTTAGACTGGCCCCTACCTGGATTTTATCGTAGCAGGCCAGTCCCTGTACTGTCCTTGAAGCAGGGCTGGGTTGGACTCACTTATGCCCTCAGCCCCGTGCACAACTGGGCTCGTAGGTCACTGGTCACCACCGACTATTTGAATGGACAGGAGTCACCGGGAATGAGTGTTTGCAAACAGGCCAAGTTCAGGAAGCACTTCCCTGCCGTCTTCCACACAGCTTCCTCTTCTTGACCCTCCAGCTCTCCTCGGAGGGGTTCTCCCTCCACCATTACCCTTCCTCCCCTCAGCCACCTGCAGCCAGGTGGGTGGTCTGCAGGCACCCACCGCTGACCTCGTGAGACAGAGCACGGTGGCCTCACTGCCTCTCTCTCCCCACAGTGGACTGGTTCCCCATCTTCCGAGACCTGGTCAACATTGGCCTGAAGGCCTTTGCCTTCTGTGTGGCCACCTCGCTGACCTTGCTGACCGTGGCTGCTGGCTGGCTCTTCTACCGGCCCCTGTGGGCCCTCCTCATTGGCTCCCTGGCCCTGGTGCCCATCATCATTGCTCGGACCCGTGTACCTGCCAAAAAACTGGAGTGAGCCAAGTCCTGGCAGCCACCGAGACCCACATGGACCCGAGGACCTCAGGATCCAGGCCGCCCCTCCCCTCCCAGCTCCACACCCGGAGTATGAGCCCGGATCAGTTTTGGATCCTGCACCCACTTTTCTTCAGAGGCCTGACCGGCAGCGCGCATGTGTGTTTTGGGTTTGGTGTCCCGCAGTTACATCTTCCCGCTCCTTTCTTGCCAGTGAGCAGCTTTGGGGCAGAGGGCAGCTCTCTGCCGCCCTGGCAGTGTAACGAGCTCTCCGCTTGTTTTCCTTCCTTCTCTTGGGAACTCACCAAGTGGCCAGTTCACGTTTCACTGAGCCAGTGGCTGAGACAAGGCACTGACATGCTGCACCCACTGCCCCATCACTTCTGCCCCTCGTCCTTGGAGGCAGTAACTGCGCCCACCAGGATGCTACAGGCCCACGCTTATCAGTTGTTAGTTAGTTCCGGCATCACCAGGATCGACTGATAAGCACAGGCCCCACCACGCCAAGTTTGTGGCTACAACTTGGCACTTAAAGCAGGAAAACCACCGAAGACGGCATGAGAAGGAAAAGCAGATGCTGACTGGGCAGTCTCGGTGTTCTCAGGCGAGTGGCCCTGCAAAGTCCCTGGTTAGTTTCCGGTCACTTCACCTCTTCCTTCTGTTCTTCCCCTGGAGGGGGTTGTTGGGAAAAAATACTTTAAAACAAAAAACCTGAGTGATTACCGTTTCAGACTGTTGCAGAAAAGCACCCTTGACCTGGTCAGCTGAAGTCAGTTCAGAGCACAAAAAAGGCGTTAAATGAGGGTGCAATGTACACAGTTGGAAAAAAGCTACCTCTGCCAGTGTGCCGAGTCACTGGGAAGCTTTGAGATGCTTCTGAGACAAGTAGCAGAGGAGCTGTCTTCAGCCAGGGAATGGCATGGCTACAGGGAGAGCCTCCTTTCGTCCTCTGGCTTCAGAGGCTTTTTACTCGGAGATGGCCGTTGAAGTCGGCCAGCTAAGGAAACGGTTGGAGGCTTCCTTATGTCAAGCGGGCTCCTTGCTGGCGACCGCAGCTAACCAAATGCAGCAGCAGCCACTGAGGGCTCCACCTGGCGCCTGTACCCTAGGGCACTTGGCCTCGGCCTCAGCCTCAAGGGGCTGCCTCACGGGGCCTGGTTTCATCTGTTACTTGTCCACAGCTTTATTCTTCCTAAATAAATTTATGCTTGCTTCATTCATACGATTTCCTTAGTTTCCTAAGTACTCTCATACCTTGTGAACGAGAAAGTGTGTTATGACCTTGTTATTTTAAAGATCCTCACAGCCTCTCTTTTCTGTTTTCCTGGGTGTGGTTTGCTTAAACAAATGAGTATTTGCTAGTTGAACAAAGGGTCAGAACTTCTGAAACTAATAATCTAGTAGTAATGGCTTGTCCTGGGTTAACTATGCTATCAACTGAGCTCCGCCCCCCCCCCCCCCCATGTTAAAAAACAGCCCCAGAAACAATTTATCTGGGCTTAAGGGCTGAAAGAATATTCACTACTGCTCTGGGAAACAGTATAGCCAGCTATGGCTAAACTCAAGACCCTTGAAATTTGGTATGACTTTTTTCTTGTACTTATTTTAAATTACTGTCAATT
The DNA here is from genome assembly GCA_019455555.1 of Galemys pyrenaicus. NCBI lineage: Eukaryota > Metazoa > Chordata > Mammalia > Eulipotyphla > Talpidae > Galemys > Galemys pyrenaicus. Next base: position 7,350,371 of record JAGFMF010011663.1, on the reverse strand, counting down.
TCAAAAGTGTTCTTAAGAGCAAATTGTGTTAAACATTTGATGTCTTTGGAAAATCATGAAATTTGTATTCTTTGTATTTTTGATAAAAATTCAAAATAAATTTCAGAATACCTTGATATAGGACCTTGCTGTTTTCCCTTACAAGCACTTTTTTTTTCTTTTTGGTAGTTTCTAAAATTTCTATTGTATAGAATTTACAAAGAACTGTGAGAATTTTAAAAACTGAGTTGCTTCTAGTAGTTAAAACTGACTTCAATTTCTAAAGTGAATATTTATAGCCTTTAGATGCATTACACACTAAAACCTGTTTGTTTTGGCTTATTTAAGGTGAATGATTCATACTTCATCTACCTTCGCGATGTGCCAGAAAGGGCGGGATGGAGGCACCCTGGGCTTTGGGTTAGTCGACGGGAGCCCAGGCCCAAGCCTGCCACTGACTGGCTTGTGTGACCCTGGGCTAGCCAGTGACCACTGAGTCCAGTTTCCTCATCTGCAGAATGGGGCGCAAGGCCTTCCCGCCCCGTGGGGTGGCCGTGAGGACTAAACAATAAAGACCTTGAAACGCCCGAACAGTAGTAGTACCTGCACTTGCTTCGCCCCCAGGCAGTGAGCTGCTAACTGTCCGCACTGCAGCCAGCAGTTTGCACACTTTGTTACAATTACAAGGTCTGAAGCAGGTGAGTCATAACTTCCCCAGACCTGGTCTTCTATTTCTGAAACCTAGTGCTTCATTTCAGTTCCACAATGCCTCCTAGAAGCTGATCTGCCAGAACAACAAGTTCCTTCTACAGAGAGGGTGATGCTTTTGACTCAATTCCCAAAAACCAAGTGTCTAACCTGCAGGAGAGTATGGGCCCAGGGCAGGAAGTGCCAGCCAGCTCCCATGACACTGCTTATTCCTCAACACGGCCTTCCAGCCACTCCGGCTACCTAAGTCACAGCCCGGGTGTTTTGCTCCCCTTGGATAGAGCTGGCTCACATGTTTAATGGTCCTGTCAAATTAAGTAGTATCTCCTTAAACACAGGAGAAAATTCTGTGTGTGCTGAGTCCCCAGCCGCCACACGAACAATCTGAAGTTACCACAGACTTGACGTGCACAAATCACTGTCCTCCATGTCGCAGCTGAATGAAAATGCAGAGCCAGGGCTTTCTGGACAATTGCTTTAATTTTTCCAAACTGTTATAAAAATTATTTCTCTTGAATATCTATAGTGCATAGAGCTTTATAAATTTAATTCAGTAACAAAATCTAGATGAACACTGATCCACTTTTACTAACATTTCTTTCAATTCCATTTTCCTTCTGATTTTAGCTTGTTCTAATCTGGCACCTTGAAGTGTTCAAAGAGTAGGTCCCATCCACAATACCCTGATCCGAGTGGACCCGACTTCCCACTTGTGCTCTCCGCGCTGGAGGCAGCAGGAGGCAGCACAGAAAGCCGGACTGAGGGACGTGTGTGGCTTACAGAGAAAGGGTCCTAAATCAGCAAGAGATGAGTACGAAGGCCCAACAGATGAGTAAGCTACCCGAAGGGAGGACAGGTGTGTTCCTAAATGCCCCAGGATTCCCCATGAAAGAACTGACTCCTGTTCCCAGAGATGTGAGGTAAGGGGCTAGACAGCACGTTCTGTAGCTGGAAGCATCAGGTAGTCAGAAGCTTAGGGAGCCCTACCCCGGCTGTATCCCACAAGGACTGGGCCAGATCAGGCCTGCGACATTTCATCCCCTGGTCCTTGTCCGCAGCACATGCCGCTTCTGTGCCTTCCTGAGGGAGACGCCACCACCCCAGCACAGGCATGAGGCCTGCACCGTGGAAGCCACTCACATCACAGCTTCTCAAATGGAAACAGGTGAGAAGCCGCCTCCTTCTTTCCCCTTTTGGTCTTCTTAGGGCACTTTGGCTTCTGTTCTTCTTCAGCCTCTCGGTTTTGGGGCCAGGAGGCAGCCAGGATTCTGGCTGCTTCCGCTTGAGAGCTGGTTCCCTCCTCTTCGTCAGACGAGAGTCCACCTCCTGCATCTGTGTGGGGAGCAGCTGCCTCACTCTGGAGAGGAGAGGTCAGTGATCAGACTCCAGGAGGGGCCGCCAGGGGGCAGTACAGCTCCTAACAAAGGCCTCCCAGAGCTGTGTCTGGAAGGATGAGGCTCCACATGGGACCAGCAAGAGTCCCCTGGTCTGAGCCTGCCGCAGACCTTCCCAGCAGACACCAGAGAACTTGCCAGACACTCAGTGTGGAGACACGAAGCAGTCCTGGCAGGAAAACACTCTGGAAGAGCATGCAGTCAAGTCTAGATCCCTCAGTGGGTCTCTGCATTTCTTCATTCTGAGCAAGACACGACCATCTGCCCAAATGCAGAATACCAACCCTCAGCGCCAGGCGCTCTGAGGACGGTGGGGCTGTGGCAGAGGGTGAGAGCACAGGTTGGTGAGGAGCCAGTCAGCACATAAAGCCAGGAAGCGACCACTGAGGGGGCTTCAGGGAAGAGCGCAATAAAAATAGTCTTACAGGCAAATAGGCAATGGGAGTGGAGGGCTGGGAAGGGGCCACAGAGGCATGGCCACAGCTTCTCCCACAACACAATCCGCTGCCCCGAACCAGGACTGAACACACTACAGAACTGTGTAGGGGCTTCTCTGCCTCCAGATGGACCCCCAGAGAGAGGGTGGCAGAGTGGCGCGTGTGCGCAGCCTGGCCTGCGCTCGGAGGAGCCCTGAGAGGCAGACGAGACGAGCACTGAGCCTGAGGGACGGCTACCGCCACCTCATCAGAAGGCCAGCATGTGTCCAACAGACACACACAACACTGGTGACGGGCCTTCCTGTACAGGTCTGACACCAGAGGGGACCCACTGTGGGGGCTTTCTCCTGCAGACAAGAGCTGCCAGGGCATGCTGAGGCAGGGCTCGGCCAGAAGAGCCAGCTGGGGCTGACTTGAGCACCCTTCCCAGACAGGGCAAGGCCTTGGACACTGGCAACTGGGACCCACGTGGCCTATGGCTGGGTCAGAGGTGTCGGCCTCCTCCCCAGCAGGGCTCGGCTGTACAGAGGGCCCCCGCTGACCTTGGGCCCATAGCGCAGTTTCAGCCTCTCCCTGATGAGCAGGCCTCTGACCAGCAGCTTCCAGTTCCCCAGAGCCCGCGTCTCCCTCTTCTGCAGCATAAAAGAAACAGAGAAGATAGAAGTTTAAAGACTGCCGGACCCATGAACTCACAGCACACAAAGTATCTTTGGTTAATAACGAGACAAACTCTCAATGGAACAAGTCTCCTTTTCTGTCACTGACGCTGGAGGAAGTTGTTCAGAACCTGGACCCACACACGTCCCTCAACTGAGGCAGGCGTTGGCCCGGGGACACCATTGCAGTGGCAGTGACACCAGGCTCCGGCGGAGGCGGGGCCCTACTATGTCCAGTGCCAGCCCTCCAGGTCCCTTCTGTGGGGTGAGAGCCAGAAGGCGCTTGGATGCACAGGGACCTGCTCCGCTTCCACAGCAGGTGAGGCCTGAGGAGGGAGGCGGCCCCACCGTGTGCTGCTCTACCTGTCGCTGTCCCATCAGGCCCTGCTCGGGCTGCCCGGCAGGGCTGCTTACCTCCCTCTCCTTCTTCTCAATGAGGGCCTGCTCATTTTCCCAGGCAGCCAGGAGCACGTCTTTGTATTCCTCACAGACGATGTACCCGTCAGTTCTGTGGGGACAAAACAGGGCTTGCCTGGAGCCTGCCACCTGCTCTGCCCTCAACCCCTCCCCCTCAGAGGTCAGCAGGCCGCTGTGAACACTCAGGCCCCGAAGGATCCTAGGTCTGTAACCCCAGCCGCAGACGCCAGCAGATGGCACCCAGGCAGAAGGCAGGCCTGCAGGCACTGGCACTGTACCTTCTTAAGCCCCAAGAGCCCCACTGTCCCACTACACAGCCGGACAAAGGCTGCCTGTGGCCGCCCCCAGGAACGGTGTTCTAAGCCAGTACTATCAAGGAGCCTCATTTCACTGTTTGTGCTGCCCTCGACAAAAGTCGGAGTGAAAGTAAAAACAAGGAAAGGTGTTGCCAGGAAAAGAGAAATGCAGCCAAAACCTTGGAAACAAGGCCCCTAGGTTTACCTGCCCCTACCCCCATCAACTTCCACCCTGTCCCTGCAGCCTCCATGGAGCGGCCTCACGCACATTGGGTGGGAGTAGCCTCCATGGAAGTCGAAGCCAGTGATGGCCTGGACGCAGTCGATGTCCAGCTTGCGGGCCACACGGTGCAGGTTGGGCAGTTTCAGCTGGACACAGCCGACAGGCATCATGCTGGGCAGGAAGAGGTACACATTCCCAAATTCATTCCGGGGGACCTGCAGAAGGGGGCACACCAGGTCTGGCAACCGCAGTAGGCGGGGGCTGACCTGACCCCATCAAAAGGGACCCTCACCTTGCCGTCCACAGCCACGGGCGGCTGGTACTCCTCTGTCTGCCACAGGCCAAACAGGCCCAGGTCATTGTGGTCCTGCAGCTGGGGCTCGGCGAGTCGGGCCTTCCGTGCCCGGTTGGAATAGCCTTTCACCATCTAGGCCGAGGAGGCAGGCGCTGTTCACGGGCTACTTTTGCTGTGCTTCCCAATTCCAGGCCCCACCAGCACCTCGTTCAGCCCCCGCTTCCCAAACGGCTGTGCTTTTCATCCCCGTTCGCGCCGACGAGTGCTGGCACATCGGGTGTCGCTGGTGCCCCCAGCGCCACTTAGTTGCCAAGTGCCCACCCCAGGCAGTGTGGGCTTCGCTGCCAGCCAGCTGGGGCGAAGCGCTGGGCTGACCCTGTCCCGCCCTCTACGCATCCATCACCAAAAGGCAAACTGGGCCTCAGAGGTGAAGTCACTTAAGATCCGTGGTCAGGGAGGGACAGGGCCAGATTTGAATCTGGATAACCAGGGATGCACGGAGCTGTGTTTCTAAAGATCCCGCGACTGAGATACGGTCTGAAGAGACAGGGCCCAGGCACCGGGGAGGGCAGCATCAAGAGATGATGAGGCAGAGATGAAATTGGACAATGGGGCTCAAAACGATGGACCTGAGATGTGGGATTACTCTAGAACTGTGTTGACACGGCAGCCACTGGTCATGTGGCCAGTGCACACCTGGAATGTGGCTAGTTTGAACTGAGATGCCTCGAAAGTCGAATACACACCAGAACGCAAAGCCAAATACACACCAGAACGTGAAGACGTTGAAAGAAAAAAAAGATGTCTCAATATTCTAAAACATTAAATACCAAAATGACATTAAGTAGATACATTTCAACGTACTTCACTACATCGAAATTCCACCTGTTTCCTTAAGATTTTGATTGCATATTAAGAGATTTAAACATGTGGCTAGCATTACATTTCTATCAGACAGCTACGCCAGAAGGAAGAGACAGGAGCGTGTAGAGAGTGGGGGCCCTGGAAAACCGCAAGTGCAAGCTGCAAGGGCGCTCACGCCCCGTGACACCAGACAGACCTCTGGTGTCAGCCCCAGCCCAGCTCCCCAGTGGCACAACCCCAAAGGGCTCCTCTCAGCGCCCGGCAGAGAAGCCAGGGTCTGTGACCGTCCACGCACTGAGTTCGCCGCCACCACTGCTGCCCGCCACGGCAGCACCGCATGAGAGAGCAGGCTCTGGGGATCCCCCAGCCGCTGCCAGGCCACTCACTGCAAAGTCTTCGACAAACCACTTTCCCTTGCTGAATTCCTGATTTCTAGTCTTTAATGCCAACTCAATGGCTGCCGAGACTCACAGAAATAACGCCCGTGCAAACAGCGAGGTGAGTGTGAGATGGGAGGGTGGTGACTGGGGGTGTGTCTGCAAAGCCCAGCTCAAAACCACTCACTAGTACGGTTCTCTCTACAGTCTTGGAGCACAAAAAGGGATCTGAGGGCTGCCTTTTGACCTGGATTTCCTGCATGCTCTGGAAGATCCATCTCTTAAAATTCTCATTAAAGTAAGAGCTAACTTAAATGCATTTCTCCTCAAATCCCTTTCGGGACAGAGGTGTCATTCTGGAATCCAATACTGGTACGTGACTGGCCGCCCTCAGCCCCACGCCTCTACCCACAGCTGATGCCCTGCTACGTTCAAAGGTCTGGCCCCCCTTGTAAGCCCTGGGTACCTTGTAAGGCACTTCTCCCAGCCTCACCACTCTCGCCTGCTTCAGCCACGTGTCCCGGGAATGCAAGGTGTGCACACAATCTCTGCGGACAGAAGACAATCTCAGCTCAGGCCGTCTGGCGGAGCCCTGGCTGCACAGGAACTGCAGGCCAAGAGAGCCCCAGCCACGCAGAAGAAAGAGGGCAGCTGTGATTCCCTCCCAGGCTCTGCCTCATGCCCTGGAGCAGCCTGCTCCTGAGTGAACCAGGAGAGCTGCGTTAGGCAAAGGGCTAACCAGGACCTCCTAGCCCTGGGGGAAGGAGCGGGGGCCGCCCCACACCTGGAATAAACAGCTTCTCCGCGACAGTACCCAAGGACGGCGGCAGTCTCGGGGTAGATGGCCTCGTATTTCAGGAGATGCCTCTTCAAGGCGTACAGGGGGTGGTTCTTGTATGTGCCGATGGACGTGGGCAAAGGCTGGTCCAAGTGCTTTGCCTGAAACTGCAAAAGCCAAAGAGATGACAGTGGGTATAATGTCCAGAAGTGAGGTCTGGGGAGGGCAGCCTCACCCAACGGCTCTGAAGGTGGTCGGCAGAGCAGAGGTGCGGGAGCTCAGGGGCCGCCACTCTGCTGTGCTCTGCCGTTTGGAGGAGTTGGAAAGCGAAAGCTCGGAGAGGCAAGTAATGCTGTGGCTCATGGCACCCCTCCAACCTCTGCCAGCCCTGAGACACTTCAGGCAGCCCCCTCCCAGAGCAGAGCCCGCATCCTGGAGAGACCAGGGGCCAGCTGCGGAGCACGCCTCAGGAGGCCCTGTCCTGAAGGGACGACACTGCTCCGAGTGTGGGTTCACAGGCTCTGCTCTCGCGGGACACCGGAACGAGGGTCCCCACCGGCCCTTTCCTTAGTGCAGTAACTAACACACGTCCTCTGGGCCCCTCTGGGGGACGCTGACTGCTCAGTGGGTGAGTCGCCTCCTACTCAGCACAGTCTCCTAAGTTTCCTGGAGCATCTCTTCCAAGCCCCGCGCAGGCAGGTGGGGCCGGCCACACGAAGTGGCCTGGAGCAGCAGTCCTGTCCGAGGTCAGTACTCTCACTGGCGCGCTCACGGGCCAACATACGACTGCCGTCTAACCACTGGCTTCTGAGTGAAAGGAACAGGCGGCACCGGATCGGGGAGAACCAGCTGGCTCTCAGGAACACTTGACCTACTGAGGGGCATCGCCAACTCTGGGCCTGCTCCACAGAGAATGCCAGTGCCCGCGACACGACGCTGGGCACCAGCAGCTCAGGCGTCCCCTGCTGGCCGGGCTGGGTTTCACCCGCAGGCCTGCTGCGCACCGCCCGGACACAGCTCCTTGCTCTGCGCCCCTCCGCCCCCAGGAGTGTTCTGGCCCACAGGCACGTCTGTGTGTGGGCTCACATGACATGCTGCTGGGGCTGGCGTGGGGGTCCCGGCCACCGTTTCGAGAAGACAGTCTTCCTTCACCTGCTGCTGTGACTCACACACATTGTTTAAGACTCCGAAGTTGTACCTGGGCGATTACTCAGTTTACACAGGTTCACAGCCAGTAGGCGCGGGTTTGGAGACCAGGCAGCTACTCTCAGCCGACCCCAGCCTCACAGTGCTGTTGTGATCATTAAGTACCACCTACAACGCCCTCCACAGGGGCCTCCTGGTGGTGCAGTGGGTTAAGCAACGCGCTATGAAGCGAACTGCAGCCCCTGCAGCACAAGTTCAGAGTTCAGTCCCTGCCACCGGCCAGGGGGGTGACCCACAGGGCGCAGCAGACCTCTCCTGCCTCACCCGCTGCTCCCCTCAGCAGTGTGTTTCAGTCCATCTGCCTGTTCTGTTCCCCACTGTCTCTGGTAAATCCTCTCACTTCCTGTGCCTCTGGGCTGTACCCCAGTTCTTGTATGCATAAATAAATCTTAAAACAATAAAATAAGTACCCACCACAGGCAGGGCACACTAAGGTGCTGAGAAGTGGGAGCAACGTCAATAACCCGACCGAGACTGGGTCTTTGAGTCTGTGGTGGCCAAGGCCTTACCTCCAAGTCTTCCTTCTTTGCCCTGTCCACCAGCGGGCTCTGGTACGCTCTCAAGGTTTCAGCCCACCACGCAGAATCAACCCGGCACTTGCGGGTCGCCGTCATCCAAGCTGGGTCGTACCTCTGGGTGACGTCCCGGACCCAGCCGTCACTGTCAATGCCCACCACGTAGGTCATGGGCTTGGTGGCATATTTGTAACAGGTCAGAGGCTGGCCCACCACCCCGTGCACACAGTCCACACACATCCACTTTTCCTCCTTCTCACAGAACACCTCGAGCCACTGGTCTACACCAGCTGCGTGCCCTCCTTCTGCCTCCTCACCTTCACTGGAAATTTGCTTGCCTCTCTTACTCTTACTGCCTGAAGAGCTTGCAGAAGCTTCTAGAAGGCCTGAGTGCTGAGGGTGGTTTCCACGCGGGGTCCTGGAGTCGCTCTGAGACTTGGCCTTTCTCCTCGGAAGGGCCAGGGCCCTCTTCCGCACTGCACCGGGCTCAGAGTCCTCGTCGGACGGGTGGCGGGCATCCCCGCTGGACAGCTCGAAGTCAGAGTCGTCGCCGGCCTCGTCACTCCCACTCGCCTCCTTGTAAGACACCCTGGGGGCCACCCGCCGCTGCCGGCCAGGCAGCCGTCTGGGCGTTCCTCTGGACTTCCCCACCTCGCCCTCCTCCTCCTCCTCCTCCTCCTCACTGGATGACGGCTCTGTCCGTTTCTTTCTGACTGCAGCTGCCTGGCTCCTCTTCCCTTTGACACCTGGGCCCTGAGAAGAAGGTCCGCTTCCTTTGCTGGTCTTTGGTTTGGCCTGGTTTTCTGGGAGAGGGCTACAAGTTTCTGAGGCACGTTCAGCACCTCCTGTGGGTCTCTTCTTAGACAGTTTCTTTCCCTTAAACAGAACACAAAAGTCTGTTTCACTTGTTTGCTAAGGATAGGACAGTGCTCCAGGAATTTAACAGGGCTGTTGCTGGGCAGAGAGCCAGGTCCGGATGGCCCCAGCTCAGACATGGATAGACTGGCTACCCTTTAGTGTACAAGAAAGTGTTCACAAAGACCCTCAGGCCCCAGAGGAGGCCACAACATAATTCTGTTCACCCTAAAGCGTAGCGCAGGAAAAGGATGCAGAAACAATAAAACCTGGTTCCAATTCTTGTTCTGCCTCCTATCTGTCTTGTGATTCAGGCAAACCAGGTAACCCTGAGTCGCCATTTCCTCAACAGTAACAATACCCAGCTGCACACAGTGCATTATGCAGACAAGTACTTATGGACTAAAAAAAGTCATAGCTTTAACATACGTAACTTATCGAATTCTGGACCCTCAGGTCTCTGACCGTGAGGGCTGCTCAGGAGCAGAGTAAGGCCTCCTTAGATAGTCTCAGAATCAGAGTCTGTCACCAACATCACCCCAAGGGCTGGTCCGCACCCCTCTACCATTTGATGGAACACAAACCAAAGCACTGGGGAGGCAAGCACTAGAACAGGCTCCCAGGTCCCCACCTGTGCCCTACCCTTCCTGCAGGTGGGCACAGGCAGGCCCCCATGCCACCCTCACAGGTAGTCCAGCGACCGATGCACCTACGGCTGCTGTCTCACTGCCACCCAGCCCATCTCCCCTTCCTCTGGAACGCGGAGACCCTCACCTTTGCTGCTGCCAACTTCAGGGGAACAGGCTGCAGAGACAGTACCAGCCGGGTCAGGAGCCGCAGAGCCCGGAGGATTAGTAAAAATATCTACAGTGAGAAAGAACATATTTACCTTAAGAAAAGAAGCAAGGATTTAGGGGGCCTCCCTGGTGGCTCAATGGGTTAGCAACGCATCATGAGGCCAATGCAGCTGCCGCAGCACAAGTTCGATCCCCGCCGCCGGCCGGGGAGGGGACCCACATGGTGCAGCAGACCTCTCCTGCCTCGCCCGCTGCTGCCCTCAGCAGTGTGTTTCGGTTGATCTGTCTGTTCTGCTCCCCGCTCTGTCTCTAGGGACTCCTCTCATCCTGCCCCCTGTACCGCTGACCTGTACCCCAGTTCTTGTATGCATAAATAAATAAAAAGCTTAAAAAAAGAAAAGAAGTAAGGATTTAACTAATTCGGTGTTGCTGGCTGTGGTCCTTACTTCTAACAGGGAAAGTCAGAAACACCAAGCATCTAAGAGGAGCCAGGACCCTGGACCCAGCAAAAAGCCCACTGCACAGATTCATCTACCTCCACACGTCAGGGGGAAAGAGAAGTTTGTTCAGTGCGTCGTTCACTTTTCTAAGAAAAAACTGTACATAAATATAAATATACACATATTTGGAAAAGGATCTGTATACTGGACAATGCATGTTTACAGAGGTTTTTTTCCCTAACTTACATATCTTCTAGATATTGTTTGCTCAATATTGTGATTAAAGTAATAAAATGAAGTATCACTTTGGGGAGGAAAAGTAAAAACATCATGTTCTCATCAGGTTACTGAAGTCCATCCCTGTATTTCATTTTCTCCTGAATCTTTCAAGTGGAGGCTGCAGTTCTAGAAACTCTATTGGGCCTGCCTGGTGGTGGTGCAAGGGATTGAGTCTCAGCTCTATGAAGCTATCAGCAGCCATGGCAGCGTGAGTTCAATCCCCAGTCAAGGAGATGACCCACATGGTGCAGCGGACCTCTCCTGTCTCACCCGCTGCTCCCCTCAGCAGTGCATTTCAGTCTGTTCTGCTCCCTACTCAGTCTCTGGTGAATCTTCTCACCACCCTGCACGCTGGCCTGTAGCCCAGCTCTTGTATGCATAAACTAAATAAATCTTTAAGAAAAATAAAAACTCTACTGACTTGTAAGGAAGGGAGCCTGCTCAGAGGAATTCATTGCCAAAATAGCAACAATGAAAATGCATTTGAATAAGATCTTTCTACACAAATCTCAGAAACCCGATGCCGCCTCTGGACTACTATCGCGCTTATGTAGGAAAAAGCCAGTGGTGAAGACCAAAAGCTGGAGGGGAGGTTTTCTGTGAAAAACCATGCCATCTTCAGAAAAATAACTATTTTTTATCTAGTTTCTTTTGGAGTTAAAAAGAGGGAATGAAAGACATCAAAGAAACCCAAAGCGAGGGACACTGCAAAACCCCTAACTGGAACTCTCCTAAAGACCGTAGAGGGCGACTTGGAAAGACTTGAGAGCTGCCACAGACTGAAAGCGACAGAGGAGACAGGACGACCAAAACAACAGCCCGGCTGGGTCTGGAACAGAAACAGGACACTGATGAGAAACCCGACGACACCTCTCGCTCAGCGGAGAGCGCGTGAGCCAGTCGGCACAAAGCTGTCAGCACTCACTTCAGTTCCCTGGTGCAGAGACGGGCACAGGAGCCCAGGCCTGGACTGTGGCAGCCGGTAGGCAGCAAGTAGCCGAGTGACTGCTCGAAGCCTAGATTCCTTTATCTGCAGTACCCTAGACATGACTTGTCTTCCTCACAGGACGGGAACGAGGGTCTCAGAGCTCATGCGTGTGACAGCGCTCTGGGCACAACCCAGTCCTGCCCGAATGTGGCCAGTTACCACCTTTCGCGGTCACCGCCTTTCACAGCCGCCTGTTAATGTATGGTGAGGGGGCAAAAAGACCCAAGGTACAGGCCTGTGTGCCTTCTAAGCTAACAAAGTAGACCACTGCATGACACAGAAAACCTCAAGACAGACCAACAGACAGAAGCGACTCATGAAAAAGTAGAAAATCTAAATAGACCTATAATAAGAAACTGCATCAGAAATCAAAACACCTCCCAACAAAGAAAAGTCCAGAACTAGATGGTTTCACTGGTGAATTCTACGGAACATTTAAATAAGAATTAGCACCAATCCCTCCAAATAACAGAAGGCAGAAGGAATACTTCCCAACTCATTCTGTGAGGCTGCATTACCGATACCAAAGCCAGACTCACAGAACTACAGACCAGCGTCTCTTAGGGATTTAGATGAAAAAATCCTCAACAAAATACTACAAACCAACAGCACATCAACAGGGTCTACACATGATCAAGTGGGTTATCAATTAGAATAAAAGGAAAACAACAATCGTTTCAATTGACAGAAAAAGCATCTGATGAAATTCAACACACTTTCATGACAAAAACGTTCAAAAAACTAGAAAAAGAAGGAATTTCTTCAGTCCTTAAGGAATTATCAAGCCTCTCCCAGCTTCGGCGCCTATCTTTTTCTTTTTCAATGAGCACTGAGTAAGGAAACACACGTAAGATGCCTGGAGTAGGGCCTGGTGCACGCTGCCATCATCAGTGCCCACAGCGCTGCTAAGAAGCGCTGCCGGGGGCGTCACTCACGTGGACCAGTTCTTCCTCACTGCGCGCAGAGTAGATAGCAAACCTCCTTTCCAAGGTAGTCTGTAGGCGCTCCTGCTCATTGGTCGAAAGGTCTGCGTTAACTGTAAACGTTCCAATGAACCTAGAGGCATGCACATCCTGTGTCAGAGGTCAGGGCTCAGAGGGGAACTCAAGGGGATACCTCAGGAGGCCGTGAGCCTCACCTGCCTGCTCAGGCCTCCCTGCTCTCTAGACAACGCCTCCAGACCAGCCTGGGTCACGCCCTGGGTCTGCGCAGGCCTCCGGCTGAGATCAGCCCCCAGGCCCCAGCACACTCTCCCAGAGCACCTGCCACACCGCTCTAGCTCCCTGGGGGGGTCTGTCCCTTGACCACCCTGAGGCTCTTCCAGGGAGGAGTCAGGCCCGGCCTGCTCTGTCTTCAGACTCTGCCCCGCCCCTGCCCAGTACACAGGACCAGGGCGTGTCTCGGAGGAGCCTGTACCCAGGAGACAAGCCCACCCTCCAGTGAGGAGCCGCAGGACAGACCCTCGGCCTACCATTTCACTAGGTTTGACAGGTGGCAGAGATCCACATCCTGAGGAGGCACTTTGGTAAAGCAAGTCGGGATGATGGAGAGGCCGATGGCCAGCAGGTCTGGCTGGGTGCAGACGCTATTGCGGTAGAAGCCATTAGCTAACAGGCATAGAAGGTGAACCTGGGGACAGAGAAGTGCGGAGGCTTAGACAGAGGTCCAGACTGGCAGCCAAACGACAAGCCACTCTGGGCAGGAATAATTATTGTCATTTCTATATCTAAGGAAGAAAAATACTAACATTAGCCATTTCCTAAGACCTCGCCTTTCATGCCCTCTTCCTCTCTGCAGATAGTCAACCCTCAAGAAATAATCAAATCTCAAAGCTTCAAAATACAAACTTTTTATTAAGAGGCCTTGCCCTGGAGAGCTACGTTCTGAAGGGTTCATGGACAAAGTGCTGCAAAGTCTGCAGTTTTCTCCAAGAAGACCATAAAGAAAAGCCAGTGGGGGAGAGAGCCACTGAGCACCTAACTGCAGAACCCCAGTCCCCCATCTCCGTGTGAAAAGCCACCTCTCCACGGCAAACCCCACAACCTGCGTCTGCAGACCATGGAACCGTCTTTCCTCCTCTCACACAGCTCTGTACCCCTCCCCTTCAAAATGCCCTTCCTGTCTCCCCACTTCTACACTCCCCATTTCAGTCAGGGGCTCCACCCTTCTCCCCTCCCACAAGTTTCAAGTGTGGGAGTCCTGATCGTTCTTCACTTCCTTTCACCTCTATTTCCAACCAAGAGGGCAAAGGAGCGCAGCACTCAGGTCCCGGGCCACTGCCAGGCGGGGCTGTTCCCACCTGGTCTCACCACCTCCCCACGGCTGCTGCAGACACAATACCTCTTCCCATCGCGACCCTCTCTGGCTGCCTGCTGTCCATCCGGGGAAAATCAAAGTGTGCCCTTCCTTCTCACCCCACGGCTGTCCGCCACAGATGCACGCACACTGGCTGCCCCCACCCGCCCCTCCACGACTTGGCCAGAGCAATCTGCGGCATCCACCTCTGTCCGCAGCGCCCTTCTCCTGGAGAGAGCCTCCCTCAGCTACTCTGACCCAAACGCATCTCTTTTGTTTTCTCAATCGAGTAGCTGTGTTAAGATCTTTCCGGTCCCATATGTGAGATCAGAAACTCCACAGTAGGAGAAACGCGTCATACAAGCCTCTATGCCCACAATGCGAGCAACTTGCTAGGCTTGTAACACCTGTTCAGTTACCACCAGCCGAAGTCAAAGCCAAGTGCGGTTGAGACCAGAACGGAGTTCCCAGGCGCTGGAGAGGAACGGGCGGGCCTCTATTAGTCAGCCCCTGCCGCCTGTCAGGCTCTGTGCGGGCTCTTTACACACGGTGCTTGCCACGTCCTCACAGCTGACACTACGTCCGCACACCCCCCGCTTCAAAGGGAAACCGGGGCTCAGGGGCGTAAGAAACGTGCCGAGGTCACACGGCGATCGAGTCAGAAGTAAGACCTGGACGTGACCAAGCTCTCGCATCTTCCCCCATGCCACCTGCTCAGATGAGGCAAGCCGCCCTTCCCCTCCTCTCTCGCCCTTACCTTGTGTGTGTTCTCTTGGACTTCTTTATTGAAACGTTTCATCATCCTCCGAAGATATGTCTCAAACTCCATTTTGATCTTTTCACTACAATGCAGATTGAAAAAGCCAAGAAAGAAGAGGGACACTGAAACCAGACTCAATTTATTTCCCCAGTACGTTGCTAATACTCAGCATGTCGGTGAAGCCTGCTCCTTGTTTCCTGCATACGCCTGTACTCTGCAAGCAAATCTATAAGCCAGCCAGCTTCTGCTCTCTCTCACCTGCGAACCTTAGCGCAGGACATTCTCTACGCAGACTGCTCTCCTCCCAACCTACACCACATCACACCTCAGACATAGCTTGACGTCCCCTCCTCCAGGATGTCTCGCCTGACTGCCGGGCTGATCTCCTCTTCGGCCCCCTTCCTCTACGTTAATCACCTCCTTGTACGATGCTGCTCGGGTACGAACCCCTCCTTGTCTGTGTCCCATGACCCGCAGGACACCCGACACTCCCTGCATGCCTCTACTATCCCTCCTTCATGCCTGATGATGTGCCTATGCCAGGAATCGTACCCCACCTTCCCAGGAGGTTGCTGAGGTACTGGGGACACCGGGATGGAATGGGGTCTCCCTAGCATGGACGCCTCTAGTCCTTCTCACGTGTGGTGAGAAAACCACACGTGCTCAGGAACCTGACAGGGATTTATTTATTTTTGTGTGTGTGTCTGTGTGTGTTTTGTTTTTAGGGTTTTTTTAATGCATACAAGAGCTGGGGTACAAGCCAGAGTTGCAGGAGGTGAGAGGATTCATCAGAGACAGAGTGGGGAGCAGAACAGGCAGGTGGACTGAAGTACACTGCTGAGGGGAGCAGCGGGGAGGCAGGAGAGAGGTCTGCTGCGCCCTGTAGGTCGCAGGGGATCGAACTCGCACTGCTGTGCTGTGGATACTTCACAGTGCAGGCTCAACCCGCTGCGCCACCAGGGAGGCCCCAATGACAGGAATTCAGATCTTGGCTCCTGCACTTACTGGCTGAGTGACACCTAAAATGTTACTTAACTCCCTGAGCCTGAGTGCCTCACTGACACTGTCCCAAGGGCTAAGATAAGGGGCAAGCTCAGAGTCTTCGGCACACAGCAGGTGTGCGGTATACCCGAGTTGTCTCCCCAGCCCCTCCCAGCCAGGACACAAAGGTCTGTCCTCCGAGTCTGATAGGTGAGCCAGGGCTCTCAGCAACGGCTCCTGACCAGCCGCACACTCCCCTGGACTCTGTGCGTCTCATATGTTTTCATCAAGTAGCAGCTGACTCTGTGACAGGAATCTACAAACAGGAGCCTAAACTTACCTTCTTTCTCTTGCTTTTGCCTGCTCTGGTGTTTCAATCTCGATCTCCACTGGCTTCACAGGCAGAACAGATTTAGAGAAGGCTGCATTTTCTCCCACATCTCCTGGTACAGGCTCACTAAGCTCTAACAAGAATAATGTGTTAAAGCAATAAGGTTACAATAATAATAGTTGCTATTGTTATTATAACAGCTATTCTACTGAACAAAACCAAGGTGGTGTTGGGAAGGCAGGAGTGAGGCATGGATGCCTGGGAGATGACCCGCGGAGACGGCCACTCCCCCATGCCTTGAGCACCCAAAGCCACCAGGCACTGTGCTGAGCGTCTTTCATCGATTTCTCGTTGAGCCTGTACAACCACGCAGCGAAGCACTCCTGACGGGAGGAAATGAAGGCAAGGATATTGGACTGAATTGCATATGACACCCCTGTTATCCCGGTGCTGAGGCGCATGTGTGTGTTTTAGTAGAGATGTATTTTCTTAAAAAAAGAAAAGCCAAAATAGAACAATTTCCTATTCTCTATATTACCATAACATTTAGTGCCATTTGCTCTGTCAGGAGATAGATTTCAAATGTCTTTCAGTCTCAAGTATAAACTTGCAGGCTTGCCCTGGTGGCGCAGTGGGTTAAGCAACGCACTATGAAGCAAACCACAGCCACTGCAGCACAAGTTCTATCCCTGCCACTGGCCAGGGAGGGGACCCACATGGCACAGCAGACCTCTCCTGCCTCGCCCGCTGCTGCCCTCAGCAGTGTGTTTCAGTCAGTCTGCCTGTTCTGCATCTTGCTGTCTGGTGGATTCTCTCACCCCCCACACCTCTGGCCTGTACCCCAGTGCTTGTATGCATAAATAAACAAATCTTTAAAAAAAAAAGTAAAAACTTGCCACTGATAAAAATGCACCTTTTTCATCTCTTTTTCTGCTGCACGGCTTGTAAACGTGAGTTAAAACCAACAGTTTGCTGAACTGGATCTAACTACCAACTTCAGTAGCCTGGGTCCCTTGGAAGCAGCCCAGGGCGAGAAGCAAAGACATCCCGGTGGCAAGAACAGGACTGAGGCAACACTCTTGGTTCTGTCTGTCAGCCCCTACGCAAATGAAGCAGATTCTTGGAGGAAAAGGGGTGTTCCAGATCTCGAGCAAGGAAAGGACAGGCTGAGACTGAGAACACCTTGTTCTCAGGTACAAACAGGCCACAGTCAGGTAACTAGGAAAATGGCTCTGCCAGCCAAGTCTGGGAAAATCTAAGGATCGAAAATAGGATGACTGATAACATATTTGAACAAAAAAAAAACTCTTCAAAGTCCACAGTGATAATTAAATAAATGACTACATGAAACACATTTCGTAAATGGGAGAACTTTTCTTAGCAGATAAAAGTCAGCTAAGAAATGTAGATAGAATGACAGAATCAGAATATTACCACTTTGCAACTCTCATATAATCGTCTTTGAGTCAGTCAAGGTCATCAGAGTATGTTAAAATCATTAAGGAAAAACTTATAAGGGAAGAGGATCCTCAGATCAGAATCAGAGCGCCATGCTAGAGACATTCAATTTAAGAAGGTTGAAAAGGCAGCTCAACCTCCACGCCATCTGGCCGGCCCACCTCACAGGTGGGGACTTCAGCGTCACCAGTAGGACACCCGGCCCGGGTTGAACTACAGAGCATCCCTAGGAAGCACTCCTATCAAAAGACATTTTTTAAATCTAAATTCAATTTTAAGTCTTTGGATTTAATTCACAGTTTATAAGAAATAGAGGGATACTGCAACAAGTCTAGCCCCATTTTGGCCAATGAGACCAAGACACGAGACAGTCTACAGAACAAGAAACAAGATTCTAAGTAAAGGCAGAGCATTGAATAAAAAAAAGGTGGTGGGTGGGGAGTGCTGTTCCAAATTCAGAGAATAAAGAAAATAACCTAATACAAGGCTTAGATCGTAATTAGATCCGGGACTAGAAAGACAAACAAACAACAGCTATAAATAATGTCTTTATGAAAATTAGGAACTTATTTTTCATTTTCTTAAGCATAAAAATGGTATTTGACCATGTAGGAGAGTATGTTACCCTTAGAAAATACAGAAGTTCTCAGAAGCAGAGTTAGAAGATCTGCTTTCAAAGGGTCACACAGAGCCAATCTATGGAAAGACAGGCCCACTCAGCACGGCGCAGGAGAATGCAGCAGGGACGGTGCCCCTGGAGGACGGACGGTGGCCCTCATTCCGGGCACTTTGCTTCCCTGCACTCCCCAGGCAGAGGTTTCTTAATGGGAAGCTGGTGGCACGCTGCATGCAGCGACCCTACCAGCACCATTCCCAGCACTGTGCGCTCACTCTGTGTCCCTGTCTCCCACTCTGATGGCTCCGGCCACATTCCGGGCTTTCTCACCGCTGTGGTATCAGTAGAGTCTGCAATAGCAGCCCTTGACGTGACTGCCGTGACTGTTGCAGCACCACGACCCGTGCCTGTGGGAGTGGTAAAGGCACAGGTTCTGTCTGCTCCACAGACTACTTCCCCGTCTCGCTCCCTCCTCTCGGGTCTCCCTATTCCTTGGGACATAGTAATACTGACAGTCAGTCAGTGACTCCAGAAAGACCTCCAAGTGCTCGTCGCAGCTCTCACTTTAAATCAAAGCTAGGGAGGGTGAAGCGCAGTGAGGCGGGCACGTCGAAGCTCGATGCCTGGCTTCCACGCTTCAAAGAACAAGCTGGCTCTCTCGTCCTCGGGGCTAATGCAACTGGTGGCTTCACGTCAAAGCCGAAGCTCACTGACCATTCTGAAAATCCTAGGGCTCGTCAGAATGATGCCAAGTCTATTCTGCCTGTGCTCCATAAATGGAACAACAAAGGGTACGTGACACGTGTGGTTTACTAAGTATTTCAAGCCCAGAAAAAAAAAAGAAAAAGAAAATATTACTTCTCATTCACAGACACCTGCTCACCCAAGAGCTCAGACGGAGCGAGCCAGGGAGATCAACAGTGTTTTCACGCCTGTGAACACAACATCCAGTCTGCAGCCCACTGACCAAGTTGTCATTTCAACTTTCAAGTCTTAACATCTGGGAAGTATATTTCTTAAGGCTATCATTTCCACAGATTGTGAGTCCTCTGAAAGATCTGGACAAAGTCAAATGCAAATCATCTGGAAAGGGTTCTCCATTCTAGATGCCATTAAGAACATTCATGAGTTATAGGAAGAGGTCAAAATAGCAACAATAACAGGAGTTTGGAAGAAGTTGACTCCAAGCCCCAGAGGTGACTTTGAAGGGTTCAAAACCTCAGTGGAGGAATTAACTGCCTGTGTGATAGAAATAGCAAAAGACCTAGAATTAGAAATAGAGCCTGAAAATGTGACTCAGTCTCAGGATAAAACTTTAACAGGTGAGGAGTTGCTGCTTATAGATAAGCAAAGACAGTGGTTTCTAGAGATGGACTCTATTGGGAAGATCCCAGAAACACTGCTAAAGTGACGGCAAAGGGTTTAGGAAAATATATTGACTTAGTTAAAAAACAACAGCAGGACTTAAGATTACTGACTTCAGTGTTGAAAGCTCTCCTGAGGGTACAATGCCCTCAAACAGCACAGGGCACGCCGTAGAGAAGTCTTACGACACAAAGAGCCTATTGTAACAGCGACCTACTGCTGCCTTCTGAGATGGCCACAGTCGCTGGGCCTTCAGCAGGCCGAGCGGTCAGCAGCCACCCAGGGGCAAGCCCCTCCGCCAGCAAAAGACTATGACTTGGCCAAGGTGCGGGTGACGGTCAGCATTTCTTAGTGGTAAGGTATTTTTCAAATAAAGTATGTAAGGTATCTTTTTAAACACAAGTTGATACATCACAGTACAGTGTAAACCTAATTTTTATGTACTATGAAACCCCAAAATGCAGTTTGCTGGACTGCAGTGGACTGGAATTAAACTCGCAGTGTATCTGAGGTATGCCTGCATTTGTGCTGAATTTTCAACTATTTCATAGGTTTGAACGTTCTCAAAATAAACACCTGGGGCAAAGTCCTACAAGGCAGGAGTGAGCATGACTCTGCAACCCCAGTGCCTTTGCAAACACTGGCCCTGGAGGCGGGGCAGCACACGCCGTAGCCAGCACTGGTTGGGCACTGAACGTCACCAGCGAAAAAACTCGCTCAGACACATGGAGCTCTTGCTCACGCGGCTGTGCGAGTGGCAAAGGCGGCACTGACTGCTTGCAAAGCCCAGCTCTTCCTAGTAGAAGCCACCACCCGTCCCACCTTCTACTCCCATCAGCCACCAAGGAAAAGAGGATGCAACCTGACGTGGTGACCTGGTCGTGAATGCTACAATGCAGTTTTCCTTGTATCAAAAGCAGTTCTCTGCTGCAAACGTCTTTGGTCTTGATAGTTTAAAAGAACAAACAGAAATAAAATAGAACACAGGACTCTAAAGAATTCAACAGAAAAATAGGCTCGAACAGTTCTGAAACACAAAGAAAGATGTTCTACCTTCTACCTCTTCCCACTCGTCTTCACTTTCCTCGTCATCGTCATCGTCTCCTTTGTGGCTGCCTCTGTCCAGGGGAGCCTCTCTCTTTGGACGGTGTGCCTGCTCGTGAGCGCCTGGAGAACCCCTGTGTAAAGACCACAGGCGGGAGGATGAAGAAAGCTCAGATGTTCCAGTTCTACATTTAGGCTAAAAGGAATTTTAAGGACTACCACGTATTGAAAAACTATTGCAGTCATTTAAAGGATTTAAAAGGGAGCTCTGGCTTCTTTTCCTCCATCAGTATATCCAGTGCTCTGATCACCCATCCATCTACTTCTAGATGTACTGTTGAAACAGAGGAAATTACTGACCTACAACCTAGAGCTTCCCGAAGGGAGAAGCCAGAGCTGTGCCCAGAGATGGTAAGGAAAGTTAGGAGAAACTGCAGTAATAATGTGAATTCCAGAACTATAAGCTGTAACACCCGTATGCACACATGAGCAGCTGGACCCCAAAGAGAAGAGGAATTCAATTTGCTGATCATCCATGAGTCAACCCAAATTTTCCCCCACCTTTAAGAAATATAACGTAAAGAAATTGAAGTCAGCAGAATTATACCTTCAGGATAAGGTGACAAGGCACAGGGCTATGTAAATAACAGAAGTATAGGCAGCTAGTTAGTTAAACAGTTACACAGATAAGTAACTAGCTAAACCTTGGCTCAGGAGTCAGTGGAATGTATTTCTGCAAGTCCACATACAAAGTATGTTTATAGAACTGAATTACTTTTAGCTTTTATAAGGTTTGATGCTTGGTATCAAAAAGGATGTTACCTAAGATTGTAAAGCATGGACATTTAATTAAAGTAACTCATCCTGTCTTCCACTCTAGTAACACACGCTCTCTCTCTTTGGCCTACCGCTGTCCTCAACACCACAGAAGCCACAACCCCCTTGGAATAAAACTAGTGGGAATGTCCATGAGCGACAGGCTTGATCGTGGTCAGCTCTCCAAGGAGCACAAGGGAGTCCAGAGCCTTCTTTGGCGCGTCTGGTCTGTGTGGGAGACCTCTGGAGACTATTAAACTGGTGGGAGGTATCTCTGAAGCCCAAGCTCAGAAACATCCTTAGAAGCCTAAATCCAGGTGAGAAGTGGAGCAGGAGGACAATCTGCATACTCGCCTGCTCCTCTGCCCTGCTGCCCTCTCCTGGGGACTTCTCCGGAGCACTAGAGGCTGCCCAGAGGCCCACTCTAAGAGGAAGAAACAAAGAAGCG
This sequence comes from Galemys pyrenaicus, assembly GCA_019455555.1. Lineage (NCBI taxonomy): Eukaryota > Metazoa > Chordata > Mammalia > Eulipotyphla > Talpidae > Galemys > Galemys pyrenaicus. Next base: position 7,328,753 of record JAGFMF010011663.1, on the reverse strand, counting down.
ACTGCCTGCCTCAGTTCTTCCTCTATCCCCTCCCCTCTCTAAGAGGAAGAAACAAAGAAGCGACTGCCTGCCTCAGTTCTTCCTCTATCCCCTCCCCCGTGTTCCTCGGAGGCAAAGAGTCAAGTGTTCAATGAGCTTGTGTTCACTGTTCACTTACTAATAGGGCTGCTCACCCACTGCAGAAATACTTATTCAGTTTTTTCCAACAGAGGGCCATGCCCTTGATCCCGCTGGGCATATAAAAATGAATGGGGTGGCTCCAGCCCTCTGAGAGCGTGCAGGACAGTAGCAGGGGTGCTGTGGTGCCAGCACAAAGCTGACAAGTATCCATCTTAAAACTTTTTGCAAAAAATCCCAGGAGCAAAAAGGGAAGAATCAGGGAAGATGTAGAGCAGATGGCTTCTGTTCTGCATCTTCAAGATGGAAAAAAGCAGCAAGAATAGCAGCACAACTCAAAGGCAGCAAAGTATGAGCCTGTATCCAATGAGTAATGAGAAGTCCAGCTGGACAGGAATCGGGGGTACCCCAGTAGGGCAGCAGGAGGCAAAACTGCAATGGCAAGTAAATATTTTGTATCGTCAGTATCTTTGCAGAGTAGAGTCAGAAGACAGAGGTCTCATCCTGGTTTTTATACTATCTAGCTGCACCTCTACATGTAAATCACTTTCTGCAAGCTGCCCCTGTAGGTAAATTATAATCCTTAAGATTCTTCACAAGAGGTCTGAGCTCTATCCAGGAGACTTTAATGATGCCACCTTTAAAAGTGACAGACAGAGCAGGCTTAACTATCTACTCTTCTCCAAGGGCAAGACCTGGTCAAACACGTTTTAGTCATCTCACCTGAAATCCTCCCCACGACTAAGAGCTTCATCCTTTACCACCTTGGGGTTTTCAGACTTAAGAGGCACTTTGGCCACTTTCTTCTTTGCTGGATCGTCAGCTGGGCCCCCAGGGTCATTGCAGCCTCTCTTCCTCTTTCGTCCTGAGACTTTTGAGGTAATAGTCTTCTTTGGGGGTTTCTCATCTTCAAAGACATCTAGATGACCGCATGGAAATGAGGTAAGAGACATGAGGGAAAGCGGAGAGAAGCAGTGTGGTTTAATGGGCAGTGTTATGAAGTCTTCTGGAAACTCTCTCTAAACCAAGTCTCCATCACCAGCTCATATTTGGCCAACAATCAGCTTTCAGCCTCTTCCTACCTCCAGCGCTGTCTGCACTCCATTCGATAAAAACCATCTTCCTTTACATTTACCTAAAATACTAATCAGTTCATACCTTTCATTTAGGGTTTGCCTTGCTGACTCTCTAGACAGATAGGTGCATTCCCCATAAATATACTTTGACATGGGGAAAAGACTCTCCCATTTGATCTAAAGTCATAACTTAATGGATCTCACAATCTGAAATTTAAATATCAGTTATAAATTATTAAATTAAATATTTTATAAAAAAGAAGCAATTTACACATTCACTTTCTTTAAGATTTATTATATTTACGCGTATAAGAATTGGGGTGTAGGTCAGAGGTGCGGGGATTGAGACAGAGTGGGGGGCAGAACAGGCAGACTGACTGAATACACTGCTGAAGGGAGCAGCAGGTGGGAGCAAGGCGCAGCTGTGCCACGTGGGTCAGCTCCCTGGCCCGGGTGCAAACTCACGCTGCAGTGGCTGCCGACAGCTTTATAGTGCTGAGACTTAACCCCCTGCACCACCAGGGAGGCCCACATTCACATGTTTTAAGCATTCTAATGGGAAAAAAAAAAGAGAAATTTTGAAAAACAAAATATTTCAAAATTATTTAGAATTTGGGGAACAGACTTCTTACTCCAAGGCCAAAAGCTGCTTAAAAGTTTAGGTCACTGGGCCGCCCTGATGGCACAAGGGGGAGCGCCATGCAGCATGAGTTCCATCCCTGGCCAGGGAGCGGACCCACATGGCGCAGCAGGAGCGCTCCTGTCTCCTCTGCTCCCCTCAGCAGTGTGTTTCACTAGATCTGCCTGCTCTGCTCCCCGCTTTGTCTCTGGTGACTCCTCTCACCCCCCACACCTCTGGTCTGTACCCCAGTTCTCGTATGCATAATTTTTTTTAAATGTTTAGGGCATGACAGTTTGAGTAGGGCACCCTCAAAATAAGGATTTCTGGATCTTACAATGTCTCTAGCCTTCTACTGATGGACAAAGATGTGGAATACTTCGTTTTCACTAATTTAAAACACAAGCAGAAGAATACTTAAGAGCCTTCATTTCTTCTCACCACACGTTATTTGGCTGGTTAAAAGGCACAGTTATATATGTCAGATCTCTGAAGAGAGAGGTAGATAAGGAGTTAAAAGGGAAAAAATGAAAACAAAATTAAAAAATGTTCACAGTATCATTATTCAAACCCAAATTTTAAAAGTAATTTGAATGTCCAACCACGAGATAATCATTAATTATGATAGTCACATAATGAAATACAATTCAATCATCTTTTAAGACAAAGGAAAATGCTAAGTATGCCAAATTTTTTTATGGTATGGTTTCTACTAGGTGGAAAAAAACAGACTAGAAAAAATACACCATTATGTAGTGGTGGTTACTTCTGGATGGTTGAACTTTTTTTCTTTATTTTTTCTGTGTATTTTTGGCCCCAGAGACACTAGATGCTATTTTCCAAGACTTTCAAGATGTGGAGCTACCCAACACGTAGAGCTCAAGTGGTTACTTCTGCAGGGCAAGTGGTCTGCTTGTCCATCTACTGAGATTTAATAAGAACACCTGCTTAAACCTCCCAGGGCCATCTCCTAGCATGTAGGAAAAAAACAAACTCCTCAGCATCTCCAAGACAAGGGCCCTGCCCACCTCTCTCACACTGGCCCCTTACTCACTGATTCCAACCAGCCTTGCTGTCTCCTTGCTGGTCAACCTTGCTGTCTCCTAAGAGTCTTTGAACTCACCTAGAATGCCTTTCTCCCAGGACTTCCTATGAGTGGCTCCTTTAAGAAGTTAGCTCAAAATGTCACCTCCTCACAGAGACCTTCCCTGACTTCTGATTCTGAGTTAGTTGCTTCTTCACCCCATGTCGATTTTATAACAGCAAACTTTATTCATAGTTTAACTTTATTCATAGTTTTTATCACCTTGTAATTGATTTTTTTGACTTGTTATTGTCTCTTCTACTTACTACTCCCCAAAGATTAAAAGTACCATGAGAGCAGGAGCTAGTACCTAGAACAGTGCCTGGAACTAGCAGGTGCTAAATAGTTGCTGAAGCCATTAATGAATTATATCAATGAATGCATAAACATAAAGAAGAAATATAAAGAAACAAGAGGAGCCCTAGAAACAGGAAATAACATAGAACACTGTTTTCTGTGTCCCTGGCTGCTAACAGCAGCCAAGCATCACCTTCATTTGCATGCACTGAGGAACAATTACACTGTTTTTAAAAACTACACTGACTAGTCACCAAGTAAGTGTCACCCACAGCCCAAACCACAACCAAATTGCTCCTCCCCACAACCACAGCAAAGATCAGAACTCTTCCTGAAGCTGCTTTGGGACCGTAGTGCTAGTTCCTCTGACTAACAGAGTCTGAGTGAAGCTTAGGCGCATCCTAACCTACATTCAGGCTGAACTGATGGGAGCTAGTCCAACTAATTACCAATCATGGACCATGTCAAGAGTCTTACATACTCCCTCTCAGAGAAAACTCATAATCACCCTGAAGGCAGTACTACATTTCACAGACAAAATTCAGAAAAGCTAAATTATCTGTCCACAGTGCATACCACCACTAAGCACTGGAGCTCTATTAACCCATGCCCAGAAGAATTGTTTTGCTGGGAGGAATGGTACCTGGGTAGGTGGCATTTCCACCAGATTAAAACATTTTTGAAATGTCACATAATCAGAATATCATCCCCCTTTCAGAGCCTTCTTCTGAAATATCACCCACTCTACAGGTCACAGATCTGACATAGTCCAGAAAGCAATTCCCAATCTCTTCAATCAAGCTTGTTTATTCTTTCAGAAACCACAAAAACTTGTACCTTCTCCCTCAATGTCACACCTGCTTTGGTTGTTTATCATAAATGGCACGTGGCCACTACTATGATTGAAAGTGCTCCAGCCATCTCCACTTCCTATGTCACCTAGCTCGTGGACCGCACACACTCAAAAACATTAGTGAATGAGTAAATGAATAAAATGGCACACACAATACTGTGAGGCAAATCACCCTCTACATTTAGACATTTCTACAGTTGCCTATTTTTCTATTGGATGACAAACTGCTAACATGCACGAGTAAAAGAAGCAACTGCCAGTAAGCCAGTCGAGTCTATTCCCTAGTTATTTGGGGAACCTCAGAAATCCCTTCTATAGCAAGAGGTTTGCAAATATTTTAAGATGCACTAGGTTCTTTGTACAGGTAGCGAGGACGAGACAGATAACAACACTGCTTTCAGCAAGCTTAACTCTGGTAAGATGAGTGGTTAAAAAGGAAGCAAATTAATGAGATCATGACAGAGGCTATGGGGGCCTCTGTGGTAGAGTACCCAGGAAAGACAGCTTCACAAAGGACGTTCAAGGAGTGTCTGAGTTGAGACCTGAAGGAATAAAAGAAACCAGCCATGCGAGAGACACGGGAGAACAATCTAGGCAGAGGAATGTCAAAGGCAAATGCTCTAGGTGAGAAATAACAGGGTATATTTGAGGGAAAGAAAGGTCAGTCAAGAGGGCATCAGGCAACAGAATGTTAGGACACAACAGGGGAGGCAGCAACAGCCAAATAACACGGGGGCGGGGGGTTCCTTTGTAGGCTATGGGGAAGAATCTGGATTTTATGCTGGGAGCAATGGGAGACCACAGAGGATTTGAAGGCGCCTAATATGATCTGAATTTTTTTTTCTTTTTTTTTTTAAAGATCACTCGGAGTGGTGCTGCAGGGGGATGAAAGACTAGGGAGACAAACCACACAACTGAAAAATAATGGTGATTTGGTCAGGGGTCATGGCCGGTGGAGAGAAAGAACAGTGGAGACACTGGAAATATAGCTCTGAGGTTGAACTTGCTGGCTCACGGAATGAGGGAAAGGAAAAGGACAAAACACCAGGGGTTTGCTTTAATAGCAACAGAAGGGATCATTTATTGAGATGAGGAAAATTCAAAGGGACAGGTTTACATAAAATAAGGCTATTCATGATCCACGCGGAGAGGTCAGGAAGGATCCAAATCTGGAACTTTGGGGTGACAGAGCTGAAGATATTCTGGCAGCCAGCACATTACCTACAGCACTTGTATGTCCTGATCTGTCTCCGCGGGACACAAATTAATCTGCAGTGTCTTTCCCCATGCAACCCTGAACATCTGCCAGGCGGCTGAACTTTATCCTGCAGGCAACACGGTGCACAAAGAGGCTACGCAGGGGAGCCCGTGGCCAGGTGAAATCCAGGGGAATCGCTCAGAGCGCATCACACCTCGTATGGAGGACAAAGGCACAGGGACTTCGTGGAGGACTGCGGCAGCAGCACAACAGCCTGCACAGCAGCCTACCTCCCTCGGTTACCGTAACGTCGTCTCGTCGCGCAGAAGGGCTCGCAGCGGCCTCGGCCTCCCATCTCCAGGAGGCGTAGCCTCCCCACTCCCCGCACCCAGGCCTGCCTCCTGGCCTCCTGCAGCAGCTCCCCTACACCCGGCTCAGCCTCGCTCTCACCCTCCTCCGTCTCGCGCCGGGTCAAGTTCTCCCCCTTAGCCTTCCGGCCGCGAGGCTCGGTTCCCCGCGACTCCTTGCCGGCCGCGCGCTTGCGGCCCATGTTGTCCCGGCGAAACTCGCTTTGCGAGTGACGCACCAGGCGGCGGGAAGTTGCCGGAGCTCGGGCTCCGCCCCCAGGCGGGGCTAATGTTGGTCACGCCCCTATTGGTAGATTAAGCCCACGCCTCCAGAAGAAGCCCCGCCCAGCCCCTCCAAAAGACCTACGCAAACTGCGGGAAGCTAGAAGGGACAAAACAGATTTCTCGCGTATTCCGGCGCTTTGCGTGTCGCACTTCCGGGGACCGGGCGGCGAGGGCTAGCGGTAGGAGGGCGGGGAGAGGATTGCGTGCTGTCGCGAGAGGCGGGAAAGGGCGCAGGGTTTGAAACATGGCGGACGACGTGGACCAGGTGCGTGTCCTTCGCGGAGCGCTCTCCGGGGCGACTTTCCCACTCCCAGCACTGGATCTGCTCGACTTTGCGTCCTAAGGCTGCTTCCTCCAAGCTCCCAGAAGGCCGCCTAGCATGCTTTCTCTTCCCGGCCATCGCGGCCTTAAGCTACCCCTTGTTAACCGCACCCCCTGCCCTGAATTTTGCTTCAGGCCCTGAGATCTTTTCCTGTTGAAAGCTCTCCTGAAAACTGCTTTATTCCTCACGCGCGTTATTTCATTGCTCTTGAGTAGCAGTAATTGTTCTTGCCTGCCTCACGGAGCTATGGGACTTCTGATAGCATGTTAATAAAGTTAGTCCCGTTCGTGAGCGTGACAACTCGACAAATACATAGTGAACATCCGCTTTGTAAGGTCTTTCAGAGTCCAAGGACACAAGCACTGACGTACAGGGTCCCTGGCCACAGCCGAAGCTTGTATTTTGGAGAAAACAGATAAAAAGTGAAGATCAGGGTTTGCTTTGGCATCACATATACTAGAAAGTAAATATCAGTACCTGAGATTTGTAGCACCTGTGTCGTGGTAGGAAGGAAACAAGCGAAGACACCATTGTTTTGCTGTATAACTCCTTCCTGTGTATGTTCCAACCCACATTTATATATCGCTTGCTATGTGCCAGGCAGTGTGCTAAGCCTTCACGTGCCACGTAAGTCTCATAATGGCAGTGTTAGTAGTCACTATTGTTATTCTAATTTCGTAATTTGGAGACTGAGGCATAGAGAAGTAAGTTGCCCACAGTCCCACAGTATAGTAGTAATTCAAACACTACACTCTTTCAAATACTACATTACGAAGCCTTTTTTTTTTTTTAATCAGCAACAAACTACAAACACTGTAGAAGAACCCCTGGATCTCATTAGGCTCAGCTTGGATGAGCGAATTTATGTGAAAATGAGAAATGACAGAGAGCTTCGAGGCAGATTACATGTAAGTAAGTTTATTAACTTCTCGTGGAATCAGATTATTGTTCTTCCTTAGCTCCAGTCACTTAAAAAGTAAAAATGTGAAAGAATATTTTGAATGTGGCTAGAGGGAGGTGGAAATTCACCCCAAATTTTACATGTTATCTCCTAATGAAAGTGGTGTATTTAGTAAAGAATATTTTCATTCCTTTCATTTCCCCCTTCTGTTTGTGACATTTACTTGTCCTCCATTCTTATTTAAATGCCTTTAAAATGCTGAGCTTTATAAATAGGTGTTTTGTTGTGGGAAAAAAAGAAAAGGGTACACAAATACATAAAAGTACACACATACCCCTATTCATAACCCCTGTCACAAGTTAGAAGTAGTTAAGTAAAAAAAACCCACATACCCACCAAAATCAGGACTTTAATCTTTCAGATCTTTTTTGTATGTTTACACAGGCATACATATATGTTCATTTGCATATGTCTTCACTTTTTGTAGCACCTGTGAAAAGAAGAGATTATCACCTTACATATTTTCTTGAGCAACTTTTTGCTCTTTCTTGGAAATTATGAGTACATATCTCCTTTATTTTTAATGACTACATAGAATTCTGTATATGCCATATACAGATAGTCACTATATGATCATAGAATGTAGATTGTTTTCCATTTCTTACTGCTATGAATAATGCATGAAGCACTTTTATGTGTATTTCTTCATTGTTTTGTGTGTATTTACCAAAAAAACTGCAGAATTTGTCCCTGGGAGTAGTCCCATTCATAGAGTATACAGTAGGTTTTGCCTCTTCTTCATGATGTGTTGCTTTCCTGAGTCTGTTGTTATCACTTCCATTCTATTGTAAAGTGATTAAAAGTTAATTATGCTGGATACTATTATTCTAAGTGTTTTGTAGATAATGTTTAGTCTTTATGCTAACCCTCTGAAGGTAGATACTAATCATTCCAATTTCACATTGGAGGAAGTTCAGGTGCAGAAAGAGGTTACTAAGGTGATAAAGCCAGTAAAGGGAGAACAAGAATATGAACCTCTGCAGTCTGACTTTAACCCCTCCCTTAAGAACTATACTACCACCTTCCATAAAGCCTAGTTAAAGAACCTCTGCTTGGAAGGGAAATAAGGACCTAGGGAGACCATGATCTTAATATACAGATTTCAGGGATGAGAAATGCCAGGAAATGGAATAGTAGTAGTTTTTTTGCTGAGAATAGACTTGAGCTCCATCACATAGGCCATAGTGCGTGGAGAAACCCCCCAGGTCAGACATGTTATCTTAACTTGCAGCTTCTTCAGTTCCCTGCATTGACTCTATACTGTGTACTGAGTGATCCCAGCCCTTGGTTTTCTGGCCCTGTTCTTGTTAGTGTGGTCTGCCTTGCAGTTGACAGTACTTTTGTTTTGATGTGAGCTGGTGAACCATTAAATACTTTGTTATAAGTAGTGTATACCAGTTTTGAGCAACACCCTGGAGGGTTACTTTACGGTATAGTGCATGAACTTTGGAGCTTGGATTGGGATATCGCTGAATATCTGAGTTGCAACATTTATTGATTTTTGGATCTACAGAGTCTAGACATAGTCTGGCTAGGTTATAAATGAGCAGGGTATTGCTCTACTTACTTTACCTTGTGGTGTTTAGGATGGAGTTGCAGGGTGTTAAAAGACAGTTTGTCTTTAGGAGACTGCAGCACCATAGTAGCAATTAAAAAATTATTTCTCCTTCACTGTATCTTTCTTACACTGTTACAGATGAAATCAAAGAATGACTACTGATAAGTGATGATGGATTTGTTATTTTTCATAATTAAGTATTTATTATAAATTTTGTTGCTGCTTTGGATAACAAGTAAGAAGGACATTAGTTTGAATAAATCTATTTTGGGACCTATTAAGAGTTTTTTATTTTTATCGGGTCAGTTATTGGAGATGATTTGTGAGGAAACAGTTTATTAACACAATGGGTTATTTTTATTTGTATATAAAAATTTGTGATGTAAGTGTTTATTTGTAACTGAGCCATTTGCCTCTTGTAAGTCCTATTCATTATTTTTTAATTTGATTATCAAATTTCTTGGTCCCTCATCCTCCATCACCCTCACAGGCCTATGATCAACATTTAAATATGATACTGGGAGATGTAGAAGAAACTGTAACTACTATAGAAATCGATGAAGAAACCTACGAAGAAATCTATAAAGTAAGTCACTCACTTCTAGTAATCTCCTTTAAAATGATGATTATTCTCAATATCCAACAATTTGATGCTTATTTATGGAAAGTATGTCATGTTTTAACACTTATTCAAGGACTCAAAATATGTAATAATTAAAAGCAAAGATTTTGGGATCAGATGGACCTGGTCTCAGGTACTGTCCTGGTCACTTCCGACTTGGGCTACCTCAGGCAAGGGAATTAATTTTGCAGACTTAATTCCTCCTTGGTAAACAGGAATGCCACTGCTTACCTCATAGAGTTGCCACCATTCAATGAATATGACAGTGCAAGGTGCCTATGTTAGTAATAGCAGTAATACTGAGGAGTATTCTGTAGTTTGAATGGTTTTAATCTATCACTATTTAATAAAAACAAACTGAGAAACTAAGAATATATATTAAAAAGAATAAATCCATTACGTGTTAACATTTTTTATGAACAAAAACTTGTAAAACAAAACATTTAGTGAGACGTGTTTTTGTTTTTACATTTTTTGTAAATCTCTCAATTCATGACTTCATTGATGGCACCTAGATTTTTCACATCTTTTTTTTCTCTGCATTTAATTTGTTGTAATATGTTAAGATTGAAAAAAATCTGACCTTACAGAGATAGGTGATTGGAAAAGTGAGGAGTGTTTTTTTTAGGGAAAATTACCTCAATATTATACCCAAACTCAGCAAGTGAGTGGTAGTTTCTTAAAGGTTGTTACTGTGTGGAATCTGAAGCCATATTGATGAACTGTTCATACTGTTGTATGAAAATTCATTGGTGTACCTTGCATTTCAAATGGATCGTGTACACATGTATGATTTTGTGACATCAAGTTCTGGTCACTTGGAAAATATTAGTTCACTGAGTCATGCATCATTTTCTGGATGTTGCACATTTCTTTGTTAAGTATTTCAAAAATGGTATTTGTCATTCTCACCTAGGAGCTCATCAGAAAAGTCTTAGGGTTGGGAACCCATACCTAGATCGTCATGGTTTGGTACGTGGGCTCAGATTTCGGGGCTCAAATCTTGACTCCTTAGCTTACCAGCTACATAATTAAACCAGATCACCTGACCTATCAGTAACTAAATCGCATTGCCTGTAAAATAGGGATAATCACAGGACCCATTTCCTAAGGCTATGGTGGATTCCTTAAGAGGAAAAGCCCTCGTATTAGCAACAGGCAGATAGTAAGAGTTCAGATGTTGGCCTTTGTAAGTTTTTGTAGCTCTGCTATGTTCCTGGCTTACCTTCTGACTCCTTTACTAATTTTCTTTTTCCTTCTCAATATGGACCTTATTTTTCTTTATTGGCATTTTTTTTAATCTCATACATGCTGTTTAGTTACCTTTAAATTAGAAGCCTTGAGTCTGTAACAATAACTGTTATAGCATAAAAACTTGTGTCTTAACAGGTTTGGTTGCAAATCCTTACTGCTAGTGACTAGTTGTGTATCCTGGGGCAAGTTTTATAAACTTCTTAAGCCTCTGGAGCCTCCTTTGTAAAATGCCAGTAACTGGTTGCCTCCCAGGATTATAAAAGGATGAGCTGGATTTGGGGTGTGCAGAGCTGTGGCTTGTGTGATCGATGGCCATGATGCTTGCTGATAAATCTCTATCTCCTGTTTCTTTCCTTTTCTGAACTAAAGTTTTCTCCCTTTGAAAACATTTCCACTTTGGATGTTATCTCAAACCGTACATCTGCAGCTAAACTCCTGATGTTCATCAAATGAGGTCATTCTCAGTTTTTTCTGTTCTTGATTTTCCTGGGTATTTAGACCATAAATCTCGCATTTTCTTGGCCCTCTGCCCTTCACTCACATCTATCAGTAAGTAATTCGTTTGATCCTTCCCTCCCCATGACCCTAACTCAGGCAGTCTTTACATCCAACACCATTCCACCCCACATGTGACTGAATTGTCCTTACACACCGCTTTGGTTTGTCACAGTCCTGTTTAGAGACTTTAAGACTTCCTGTGGCCTGCAGAGCAAAGCACAAGCTTAGGCTAGTTTCCGACCCTCCACAGTCTGGTTGTGACATTCCATTCTCCTTTAGCCAAATTGATCCATTCACTGTCTTTACGCTTCCGTGGTTATTAGCAACATTCCACTCCTCGCAGGTGTAGGATTGAGAATCTAAGTTCCTTACCACGTGAGCTTCTACCACTTGGCAGCTTGCTCTATCAGATCTAGCAAGATGGCGGTCATAGTTTTGTGTAACCTGGTTGTACTGGTGACATCATTACCGTTGCAGTACTTTGTTGGTTAGAAACAAGGCACATGTGGGCCTCCCTGATGGCGCAGCAGACCCCTCCTGCCTCACCTGCTGCTCCCCTCAGCAGTGTGTTTCAGTTGATCTGCCTGTTCTGCTCCCCACTCTGTCTCTGGTGATTTCTCTCACCTCCTGTGACTGGCCTGTACCCCAGCTCTTGTGTGCATAAATAAATACATCTTTTTTTAAAAAAAGAAAGCAAGAAACAGGCACATATGTCATCCCCCACTCAAACAGCGTGAATTGCACAAGGTTGTGAGCGCCAGGAAGCAGAGATCATTAGGGACAATCATAGAGGGCTGCTTACATGTAAAACAGCTGACATTCCTTTTCTGTTGGGTCTGTTTTACCAGGAAACACTGTTTATGGTAAATGAACTCTAATACAGTTAGCTGTAGCTTTGGGCTTTCCCGAGTGGACGTGACACTTGTAATGGCACATGCCCCTCCTTGGTAGCTGAAGCTAATTCCTTGAGACTGTTCCGAGACATTCTGCTTCCTATGGGGAGCATAGGTGGCCAAGCCAGGGTGGCCCCTACTCGCACCTGGTAACTGAGCAGTCACTTGGGTAGTGCTTGGGACTTTGTAATGCTCCCACTGAGATACCTCCCCATGCTTCCTGGCTGGTGGGCTGTGCTCTCTGGTCAGCGAGCTTTGTGGGCTGTGTTTGTTCTACAAAGTCCAGCAAGAGTGGGTGTTGTAGAGCACACCCTGCCGCACACAGACCAACACACCTCTGCCCTCCAAGGAGGTAAACACAGAATGTCTGCCCCTGGGTCCGGACCCTCACATGATTTGCAGCTGTCTGTCAGCCCACATGTGGCCACTAGCGGCACACATCCCTGTAAGCTAAAAAGAACGGAGTGTTTGCCCCACTCATACAGCCACTGTAAAAGAGCAGGAGTAGGTTTTCCACCATAAAAATGCCTTTCAGAGATGAAAGAGTGGGCACCTGCAGTGGTTTTAGCAGCGATCCGTACCCTGAGGAGGTGTATTTCCTTTCCTGGCAGCAGAAACCTCTGATTAGATCAGGCATGTCCTATGCACTACTTGGGGTAGACTGAAAAAGATCTTTTTTGTTACCTGGAGTTCAAATTTAATTGGGCATCCTGTATTTTATTTACTGAATCTGGCGACTCTGACTGAGGGCTGCATGGCTTCTGCAGCCGGCTTCTTGCTGATGCTGGAAGACTGCAGTATGAAAGGTCTTGCAGTTTTGGACAGGCTCTGCTTTCTTAGACAGCGCGATTTCTTTAAAACCTCAGATCTTACAAGTTTCTGATCTGCTTACTCCGTTCTATGAACCATTAACCTCAAAGTTCTCTCCTTGATACTGTTCATAGGCAGTTTTACTTTCCTAGTTCTTACTTTTTAGTTTCCTCAGATGTTGTCTATCTTGAGTCCAGTTTCTAATACAAATTTATGTGGGAAAGCAACACCCTTAATCTGATTTTTCCCTCTGGGCTGAGTTTGTTTAAGAACTTTTACAGGGTTTTGTTTCTCAAACCCTTTTTTCTTACTGTCTTCTGCAATTTGGAGTCTAAACATTTGGCTTTTTCTTGCCCCGTGAACTTTCTTGTGATCACTGCCAGAAAGCAACATTTTTTCTCGTCTGAGGTTATCTTTTTTACACTGCCTGACTGAATACATCAGGTTAACAGCAGTGCCCACTAATATTTGGCTTTTACCAATCTCTTGCCCCAGAAGCTAGCAATTCAGGGGTTCCTTGGGTTGCTCTCAGTCCAGCCAACAGTTTTCTTTAAAACCTGTTGTTTTGCCAGAGCTTTAGACAGTTCTTACCTGTCTCCTTTCTGCCTGGGCGTAGACCCCGCCTTGTACCGCACTACCCAGTCCATGTGTGTGAGTGCAACAGCACATAAAAGCAGCCTATAATGTCTCAGCCCAGTAGAAGTTTGTTTCTCATTCCTGTAACAGTCCTGAGTGGGACTTTAGGTATCACTTAAATAAAGAGGTAAGCTGAGGCAGACTCAAGCTTGTTCCCCCAAGATTTTTTTTGGAATAGCAGAGCAACTGTAATTTGGTACACACAGACGGTAGGTAGCAAGCTGTAGTCACGTCACTGAATATTTGGGATGGACTTGTGTGCAGGGGCGAGGAGCATTGTTAGATTCTGGTAAAACCAAAAACAAAAGGACACCAGCCCTGAAAGCAGACAAAAGAAGCTTTGTCAGAGAAACAGTGCTCATTTCAGCCCATTTTATGAAGCCAATTGATCTGGGTCATCTCTTGTCTATGCTTCTGGAAACCAGAACGTTGATATGAGGCAACCTTTGACTAACTGCCCACCATCTAAGAAGATCCCACTGCTATACCTATCACTGAGAGGAATGAACGGTCATTGTTTTCTCATTACATAAGCTGCTTAGTAATAATATATCCCTCCCCAAGTTACAGTCTGTGTTTTGACTTGAGTGCTCTGGCTTGCAGTCTGTCCTCTTGATGTTTGCATTATAAGCTTCTACCAATTACTATTTTGTTGATTCGTTAGTTTGGCTTCGGTTGTCTGAACTTTTGACAAGTCCAAGCAACAAGGATAGAAGGAGCTTGGCAAGTGCCCGTCGGTAAGGGGTGAACTGGAGTTTTCTGGAAATCCGGCGTTTACGGGAACTCAGACTTTCAGTGCTTGTCAGTCCGGAGAGCACGTGTAGGAGACTTTCTGGTTTAGTTTTAGATTGAAGTTCTTTCACACGAGTCACCACGGTAACTTTCTTCTAGGTGCTTGTCAGGGACCTGTGCGTTTTTCTATCGTATACTGTCCCTGCGTTCCTTGTTCTCTGAATCCAGCTGGTGCTAGGCCTGAGGGGTGACTAACAGGGAGGCATTCATTGAGGTTTATGGGTGAATGAGTCACTTCTGTTTAATCCCCATTGTTTAAAACCCAGTCTATGCCAATCTCTACTTGCAAGGGAGCATGAGAACATGTAGCCTAGCTGTGTGTCAGGAAGAGGAAGAAAATAGGTTCTGTGGGTGGCTCTAGTCATAGCCCCAATTATTGACTTCCAGAAAAAGTGAGCAGTTAGTGTTTCTGCTGTGAAGGTAAGTGGTCAGGTTTTTCATTGTGTTATAATGGATCTGTCTGTCTGTTCATTTGTTTTGTCTTTTCATATTTCTCTCACAAAAAATAAATAATACTATATAGTTGTATAAATGTGTTCTGTTTTTTTTTCCTCTTCCAGTCAACAAAACGGAATATCCCGATGCTCTTTGTCCGGGGAGATGGTGTTGTTCTAGTTGCCCCTCCACTGAGAGTTGGCTGAAACAGAGAACTTATCCCATATGAAAAATAGGAGACTTTGTGCGATTGCTCTTTAAATGTAGAAGATACTCAAAAGAGAAACCTGCGTAAATTTTGATATTAAGAAATGATCAAGGATCCTCCACTCCTGAAATGAGTTGATTTGCAGATAACCCACAAATTCTTAAGCTAAATGACATTTTTATTTTTCTCCAACCCTTCCAATAAATGTGGTCAACAAGACTTAGAAAACCTTTTCAGAAGTTAATTTGCTCCAGATGTTTTTGTTTTTTTTTTTTTTCCAGACACTTTGTTGTTGTTTTTCTTTAAATTAAATTTGATCCCTTTTTTATTTTTAAAAAAAATGCGGTCTCCTTTCTTGTGAATTCCTTAAAGTAAGCACACACATCTTAACATTCTCACACATGTAGTATGTCTGCTGTATTTGAGGCATCAGGTTGCGTTCCGGGAACTATAGTTTTTGTTTCCTTCCTTGGGTATTCTGGGAGAGTTTTTAAAAGCAGCAGTTGCAAGAGTGAGATTAGTGCTGGCGGGGTAAAGCAAACGTGTGGTGCCACACGAGAGCGCAGGAAGCACTCAGATCTTTGGAGAGTGTCCGGTGGTTGTGTCGTGTCACTGAACATGAGCACTGCGTTGGGAGGTGAGCAGGACCTGTTACTTCTCTCTGGCCTGATGTCATTGTGAAGTCAGGTCAGTGGTTTTACACCTGTCCAGCTTGGTCATGGCCACTAATGCTACAGTATTTTATGACTCAAAGAAACTGTTTTTCCCACTTTTGGATCACACATTGTTAATGAACAGAGATCTAAAACAACATATCATTGGCACAATAACAGAGTCGCTTAAAAAGAAAGCTATTTACATTTCTAGCTTCAGTCAGTCCTTAATACTGGTGTTTTAATACCTGATATGTTTTAAAGCAGAAATTACAACCTAACATCCTCCACTAATTGATTATCCCATTTTGAAAATTAGAAAATACAGTATGTGGATTGCTTCTCTGTAAATAATGCTGAATGTGTGTTAATCTATTACATGTGATATGCTAATTGTGCATATTTTAAGCCATATACAAGACACTTTTGGTAGACATTGAGTAAAAAGGTTTCATTTTCATTATTGGATTTGCCTCCTCCCTTCACCCCCCCCCAAAAAAAAAAAAAAAGCTTAAGGAGAAAGGGAAAAGCAAGTGCGGGAGGGCTGATGGCGCTTTCTTCTTTCTTGAAAGTAGAAAGTAGAAGGGGGAGATCCTCCTACTCTGCTGCTCCCCCATACTTTTCCCTTAGGCTTTGTTCGTCATGGGAGGTGACCTGCTTACAGCTCCCTGTTCACGGTGGAAACTTGGGACTTGTGGTTCTGGTGGTAGTAGGTGGTCCTCCTTCAGCTGACCCTTTCTGAGTAGAACTCTCGCCTAAATGATGGTGATGATAGTGCCATCATTTGTTAGCCTGTACCTGCGAAGGCATTCTGTAGCCAAATTCCATTTTAACCCTTACTGCAACTATCTGCAGACTTTAACAGGAATTTAAAGCTCAGAGATTGAAAGTTACTTCCCTGTAGTTACACAGCTAGTACACGGCATCAGGATGTGACTGCTGAACTACTGGGGTGCCTGTGGGGCAGACATGCCACAGAGATCCTCTCAGTGGTAAATTGGCTCCTGTCACCCGCACATGGCGTGCTTAGCCGTCTGGCCCTCTTACCCATCCTGCCTCAGTCCTCTCAGCACTGTGTTTATTTTAAATAGCTTCTAATACCCCTGCCTAACTCCTGAACACTTTCTATTCCATTCTTGGTCACCTTACTCATTTCTACTAGAACCGATATTACACTAGAAATTTGGCTATGGGGACTATGTAAATTTAACATGCTTATGCACATTTATTAAAACCAAGAATCTTTAAAATCTGAGTTACCTTTGCGCACACGAACTCAACTGCAGCATGCAAATGTCCACTCACCTGGCTGTCAAGATGCAGGAAGGGGAGCAACAAAAGATAACCATCTGCATTGTTACCCAGTGGAGAGGAAGGAGGCTTCGTGAGGTTTGTGAGCCCCGCTGGAGTTCGAGGATAGGCGCTGGACTCATCCCACAACGGGCAGTTCAAATAGTGCTCTGCCATGCACCACCCTCCGCGTCCACAGGCAGTGGGGGTGCTGTCCCCTTGGGACTGCGTAGTCAGCGTGCTCCTGGCAGCCCGGCCTTGGACTTCAGAGACCACAGCCAGCTGGACAGCCCATGAAGCTGGTGACCAGTAGTTTCTGCAACATGATGTCAGTGTCCAGGGGAGCGTCTGACCATGTTTTCAGGTTAGACTAAATCAGCAATTTTGACAATTTTCACATTTCAAATAGTGGTTTCTTTGAAGTTCTACCCAAACTAGAGATGTTACTTTTATCCACAATGAGAGACAAACTGGTTTCACACGCCCTCTTACTACATAAACTTGGCTGTTGCCCACATTACTTTGAGCTAGCGGTGGGATTAGGGGGGAAGTTCCCTTGTGAGTATTGCCAGCTGTGAGCAATGCTCACCTGTGTTGTAGAGGGAAAGCAAAGGAAAATTCTGGCATCATGCTCGCAGGATGTCATTCAGCTCTCCTGAGCTGTGTGGGCTTCATTCTTGGGCAGGCCCTACTCTGTGACCATGAGAATGTAGGGAGCTCTGATTGGCCAGACCTGAGTCACATGCCCATCCTAATACTCATTGCAAAACTATCCCAATGAGTGTGGAGAGAGGGCTGGTTCTCTAAAGGGAACCAGAGAGAAGAGTGGACAGGTGCTGGAGACAAGGGTTATCTGTTACATAAGGGTAACTCGTCTGATGTATGAAAACAATAAACCCTTTGGTACTTGGTTATTGGTGACACATTTATTGCAGTTTACCTCATAGTGGAGACAATGATTTGAAGTTACTACTCTGGGATCTAGTAGGCCAAGGAGCTTTGTGAGGTGAGCCAATGTGTGTGGAGCTTAGTCATTTTCTCTGAGTGAGCCTGGTGGTGCCTGGAATCCTCTGGTGGTCTAGGGGAGGGACCTCCAGCACCGTTGGGTATTGGGGTGAGTCATTATTGAGGTCCACAGAGCTCTGAGGAGGGCGGATACTTACTCATGTGAGGGAAGAACATGGAAGCCTGCCAGATGTGCTGCTGCTTGTCAGCAGAGGCCATGTTCACACCTGGCTGAGGCCTGGCCAAGAGTTTGTCCTTAGTAAGTGCTGAATGACTGAGTAAACCACAGGAAAGCCAGCGGCAACACTCTGGGTGGAAGGATGGTACTTTGTTCTTTCCTTCAGCTTTATTGAAGTGCAGTTCTCAAAATTGTGAGGTATAGCAAGTGTAGGTGCCGATGGCTTGATACATGTTGTAAAAGGCTCCCCTCTGGCTAGTTAACAGATCCATCACTGCATATATTCAGTTGTTTCTTTTTGGTGAGGACACTTACTTTCTACTCTCCGCAAATTTAAGTGACAATGCAGTGCTGTCAACTGGTCACTTGGTTTTACACTCAGTCCTCAGACCTGCTCATCTTACAGCTGAACTCTGTATTCCCTATTGCCCTCTTCCCCTACTTTTCTACTCTGTTACTAAGAATTTGGCTTTTTTTTTTTTTAAGATTCCGCATACAACTATTTGTCTTTCTTCCTCTGGCTTATGTCACTTAATATAATGCCCTTAAGTTCCACCTGTGCTATCGACAGTGGCAGGATTTCCTTTCTTATGGCTGAATGTGTTTCATTTTACATAATACTTTTGCATTTCTAGTTTTGCCACATTTTCTTTATCCATTTAGAGCGAATGCTGCTTTCAAAAATGAGCTTCGCACGTGGCTTTCATATGCTTGTGATGTCCTCTCCACCTCTGGGTGGTGCTTCCCACTTTGCCCTTCTAGTCTTGGCCCCATGACCACTACCTGAAGTAGCAGCTTATCCCAGCTGCAGATAAGAAAGGAGACGAGGCCAAGTATTTTAAATCCCTTTAGATCCATTGCTCAGTTTTAATACCCAGAGCATATAGATTCTTATTTTCTTGACTACTCCTAGAAGCTTCCAGGATGTGAATGCAACATGCTCCACTGCAGTTTTTGATACTGGTTTACTTTAGAGGAATTTTTTCTTGTCACTCATTCTACCTACTTACTGTGCTGGGTGTTGAAGGGACCCCTCCCAAAGTTGCCTTGGTGGGTTGGATACCTCACCACAGAGGGTCTTGAAGTGTGTCATCAGGTGAACCTGGCTTTAAATCCGTCTGTGCCATATACCTGCTGGACAGTTACCTAGCCCTAAGGTCAGTCGTAAGGATTAGCAAGCGTCTGTATAAGATGCGGGGAATTGCCTGGAATGTTACTGACACCACAGCTACCAGGTGCAGAAGCCGCAGAAGTGGAGCAGCATTAGGAGGCCGGGGGCTTGCTGAGGCCACTCCATCGCATTGCAACTTCCCTCGTTTTCCTTAGGCCAGTCGAAAATTATCAAATGTCCAAGTGCCAACTGTCAATTATCAAATGTCCAAGTGTCAATAGAAAGCTTAACAAGACAAGCTGAGTACACAATGTCAAGTGCTGTGAAAGACTTGGAGGGAGGTGATGTGTGACAGCAACTGGGAGAGGACAATGGGGTTTTGTATGGGGAGGCAGCGTTTGAACAGGCTTCTGAGCCATGGGAGGGCCCCAGCCTGACAATCCCCAGGGATTGTCAAAACAGCACGAGTGCATGCCCTTGCAACTGCGGGGGCTCTGGGCAGCCTGCCTGATGAAGGGTGGGCTAGCAGGGCCGGCTGGGAGACCCGCGGCTGGAGGATGGTGAGCCGAGGGAGGATGCGGATGTCGGATAATGGACCACAGGACCTGACCTCGCTCACTTGTACCTCCGCACCTTCACCTTCCTGGTCTAACTGAGGTGGGAGGAGCAGGAGCCGAAAGAGACTTGCCCGAAGCTACAGGCAAGTCCAGGCTAATCTAGTTCTGCAACTTGGGCCACCTGTGACTCACTCGCAGGCTGGCTCCCCAGCAGGCCTGGGGCTGTGCCACGTGCAGTGTGGCGCACCAGCCTCCTGATCAGCCTTCTACCTGTTCTGTGGCACCCATGTGTTTCGGGTGGTTCCCCACTCGTGTTGGATCAGGGCTCAGTGCTGCCTCCCTCCATCTGGAGCCGCATCCTCTGCAAGCCCCGCTGGTCCTCCAGCAGGCGGCAAGCGCAGCGTGCAGCCAGCACGCACAACCCCGTCCCCAGCTAAGCACTCACTCTGGGCCGTTCACCTCCATGAAGCAGCGCTTGGGCCTCTGCACCAGGCACTGCAATTTTTTTTTCTTTCTTAGTAAACTAGGATTTTAAAAACATTCAACAATAGCCATAGTTTGATAGAGCAGTGATGAAAGTTTCATTCACAAAACAATTAATAAAAGAGTGTATCTGCTGCAAAAAGTTTAAAATTTTCAGGGCAGGAAATTAGTGCCGAGCCGGTGCCCATTTCACCCGAGTCCAGTGGGTTCAGGGACGATGCATTTCATTTTCCTTTGCTAGAGCAGCTCTCTTTTAACATTTTACCCCCTTGGAATTTAATGGTGTCAAACCGGTCAGTAACACCATATTCTGCTATTTTTTTAAAAGATTTATTTATTTATGCACACAAGAGCTGGGATACACACCAGAGTCGTGGGAGGTGAGAAGATTCACCAGAGACAGAGCGGGAAACAGAACAGGCAGATAGACTGAAATACACTGCTGAGGGGAGCAGTGGGTGAGATAGGAGAGGTCTGCTGCGCCATGTGGGTCCCCTCCTTGGCCAGGGTTCAAACTTGCGCTGCTGTGCAGTGGATGCTTCACAGTGTGGCGCTCAAACCTCTGCACCACCAGGGAGGCCCCGTATTCTGCATTTTAAGAAAAAAATGTCACAAAAGCAGCAGTGCACATCTTGCAGTCATCACAGCACCTCAGGTTCCTTGCACCGCGTACTTCCTGTGTCTCCTGGAGAAGGATGCAGAAGGGAGCATTTTGGAGGGGGCGTGTTCTCATGGGGAGGTTGTCACCTCTGGAAAAGATGCTGTCCTTGTGAGGGAAGGGTTCTGAGTATGCTGCTGGGGGAAAGTAACTTCTCCTCACCTCTGTGGGGCCCAGTGGGAAGAGCACAGGGTTGGATAGCAAACACTCAAGACTCAGCTCTGTCACCCCGTGTTTTGTGAACTCTGGCAAACCTCTCACCCTTTCTGGGCCTCAGTTCCAGCTGTGAAGGACAATGCAGAAGTTTGACCCCTTAAGCTGCTTCTAACCCAAGCCTCAAGAAAGCACCTCTAAATTCACATCTTCATTGTCAACACCAGGTGGTGCTGTGCCCTTTGCTTTCAACCTTCACTTGTCTTGGTTCTTAGTCAATATATTAATGTTGGCCAACGATGCTCGTGTCATTTATTCCCCTCAATCCAAACAGCCTGTAGAACTCCAACCCAACATCACCCAACTGTCAGGGTCAAAGAAAGAAAACCCAAGTGCTGTTTAGGCCCCAAAGAGCACGTTGTAAGATAAAATGCCCATCTAGTTGTTCCCACAGCCTAAGAAGGAGACGAAATGGTGGACAAGGCCTCCCGCCGGCCACGACAGCGGTTGTTAGCATCCTGTCCTGTGTGTGTAGTTGGCTGCTGGTGGGCGCTCCTGGTGGCTTGTAAGATAGGGTCCCCCTACTCCTCTGAGCATTTCTTTTACCGGCTCTTGACTTGTGTCTTCATCTGTACAGTGTCCTTTGAGCCTAAATAGTGTGTGTTGGGAAAGCCTGGGGTCATTCTGTTACTGACTAAAAAACCTAAGTTTGAGTTCTTGAAAACTCCTGCATATGGTATCTAACAGTGCGCCAGGGAAAGCACTTAGCTGTCCAGAAGCCTCGAGTTCGTATTTCAGCACTACTACTAGTTGAATGACACACTCATCCTCTCTCACCCTCCATCTCCTCCATAAAATGAGAGTAGCAGGGCCTCCCTGGTGGCGCAGTAGGTTAAGCAACACACTATGAGGCGGACTGCAGCACGAGTTCGATCCTGGCTGCCGGCCAGGGAGGGACCCATTGGCACTGCAGACCTCTCCTGCCTCCCCGCTGCTCCCCTCAGCAGTGCGTTTCAGTCCATCTGCCTGTTCTGTTTCCCGCTCTGTCTCTGGTGAATCCTCTCACTCCCCTCCCCCCCACGACTCTGGTGTGTCCCAGCTCTTGTGTGCATAAATAAATCTTTTTTTAAAGAAAAGAGAGTAGCAGTGCCTACCTCATGACGATGGGCTGAGGATTCAGTGACACCCATAGGGGCACAACTCAGGGTCTGGCAGCCCCTGGGACTCAGTATATCTTTGTCACCCTTCATGGAACCAGTAGCTGCCTGTCTCCTGACTGCCTTCCAGGCTGTGGTTGGTCCGTACTGAGAGGCCACACGTACATATTTATCTGACTAGATGGCAAGGTTCAAAGCCATCCTATCCGAGTTCATGGTTTCTGCCTTGCTGCGTCTACAACATGTGAAAAATAATCTCACTGATCTCCTCTTGTGTTGTTGTCCCTGTATAACTTTCCTCGGCCGAAGACGGCTAGAATCCGGGTTGGATAACAGCTGATCCTGATAAGGATGTGGAAGCCAGATGAGAGGGGCAGGCAGGGTGGCTACCCCTTAGCAACTTCCTCTCCCCATCCTGGATTCTCTGCAGTGTTTTTCTCAGTTCAGCTTTAGGGTACAAGAGAAATGAGCGGAACCAGCTTGGTGAACAAGGTCACCCAACAGCATCACGAGATGATGACATCACTGTCAGCTCCTGCCCAGGAAAAACCCAGGGCTCAAATAACCGAGGGAAAGGGCAGGTCATCTTCATGGCAAGTTGACAGCGCCGGGTGCAGGCTGCTGTCAAATACCAGGCCTGGGAGTGTTGCTAAAAATGACCAGGGCCACACCTGCCACTGCTCAGTTTGCAGTGGGGAGCGCTGCTGCCGTCACTTGTCCAGGACAACAGAATATCACCAACAGGTTTGGTTGTTGGTTTGGTTTGTTTCTTTTTTTTTTTTTTTCCCCCTTCCCATTTCCTAGAAGAAAGGTTACCAACTGCCAGAATCAAAATAGAATTGTGAATCGTGTCACGGGAATCCTGTCCAACTCAAGCACACTCAAGTGTGATGGCCTTGAGGGAATAGAGCAGATAAGCAAAGTCTCAAAGTCATTATCACTTTCTGGGGACTGACATCTCAGAAGACCTCTGCCTGGCCCTCTGCAGGCGAGCTGCGGTTCTGCACTGTGACCTGCCAGGGAGTTCTTTAGCGCCCTGCAGGGACACTTACTTAGCCTCATGCACGAATCCCGTATCAGGAACCCCTTGTTAAAGTGAGTAGTTGTCCCCAGCTTTACCCATTTCTCAAGTTCATGGTTTTATGTCTCTATTTTTATCCTTAGCTTAAATTTTTAATTATTCCTAATGGTCTACATAGTTTAACAGGTAGTAGTGAAGTAGGCATAACTTTCCTGAAGAACAAATAAAAATGAACAAATTGAAACATTTAGTGCTTTGCAGATTTGTCTCTCCTATATGTTATGAATATTATCATTTCTAAAAACTGTAAAAAATACGAAGTTTACTATCTTTTGAAGTGTACAGTTCAATTGTGTTAAGTAGATTCACATTTTGTGCAACAGACATTAAGAACTCTTAAAGCAAAACACTCCTGGGATGTCTTCATCAATAATTAAAGACATCCCTGTTTGCCACATCCTTCTCCCATAATACTTGATTGCTATGCCTAAACTGGCTTGCAAAGTAACTCTAAACAAAGTCCGTGAGCAATCCTTAAATACAGGGAGCACTTAGAGAAGGCTGGGAAACAATCTCATCCTTTATTTATCGCAGTCCAAACCCATGTGGGTAGAAGGTCTCTGCACCAGCAGGAGATCTGGCTTCGAGGCTGTCGGATGAGAGTCATGGCTAAGGCATTTGGATCATGTCATCCCTGCTTCAAGCCTTGTTGGCTTCCCATCTCACCGGAGTGACCTCTACCCGCCTGACCCATCTCTTCCCCTCCAGATCCCTGTCCTGCCCACCTCTCTGACCTCCTCTCCTTCTACCCAGCCACACTGGCCTTCTTGCTGGTCCTTGAGATGTCAAACTCATTCTCTGATAAAGACCTTTGTAGTTACTCCTCTCTTTCTAGAACATTCTTTTCAGCTAGTGCTGAGCAATAGAAATACTATGGAGCACAGAACTTTCTCAGTGCCCAGTCTAATTAAATCATAATTCCTAAGGTCTTAAAAGTCAGTATTTCAATGCAAGGAAACTCTCCAGGGATACGTGTCCTAGGTCAGTGATTCTCAGAATATGGTCCCCTGGAAACGTGTTAGAAAAGCAATTTCTTAGACCTCAACCTAAACTTACTGAGAGTAGAGCTCAGGACCGTGGCATTTTAACAAATTCTCCAGGTATTTCAGATGCTTGCCTAAGTCTAAAAAACATTGCCCCGTGTTCTTGGAGCTCAGGATGTGGCTTGTGGACCAGCAGGATAATCATCACCTGGAAACCTGTTAGAAAAGCAGACTGACACCATGCCAGCCGATAATTCTGCCCGAGGGAATCAGAATCTGCACTTCCACAATCTCCCCAGAGTCTCATGCATATGAAAGTGTGAGAAGCTTCCTGGCTCAGCCCCCTGAGAGCAGCTGGAAGCAGTCACTTGAGGGCAGCAGACCCCCCACCTGGCACTTAGGTCTTTAATTCTGAATATTTTTTACCCCAGATGGAACTGGCTCATTGGAGGAAGGGGAGGGAGAGTACAAGATAAGCCTAAAACATCTTATCTTCCTATCCAGAAAGCAAGGGGACACCTGAAGAATGATGGAGACGTGTCAGAGAGACAGAGGGGCCAGGAAAGAAGGCCTCACTGGTCAAATCCAAGATGGACCTGATAGCGGTAGATTATGAACCCATCAAGTTAAATAAAAAACCTTCGAGTTCTGAGAGTTACAAAGAAAGAATTATTTTTAAATGAGGGAGAAGGAAAGACTTTTGTAGAGCACCAACAAGTGAATGGAAGGAAAGGTGGCGTGAGGTCATTGCTGAATGCTAAAAGTAGCAGGTAAAAGTTTAAGGGACAGAATATTGAACTCTACAGCTACCTCTCCACAAAGGACTTATTCACTGCCAAGGGGGAAACAGTCAACTCATCTACTGTCTCCTTCCACTCGAATGTGTTGTTAGCAGAGATTTTTCCTGTCTTGATATAGCCCCCCTTTCCGTGCCCCCTCCAGTGCCCAGGAGGCAGCTCAGGTGTGTATGCTAAAGAATGGCGCGAAGCTCAGTCTCAGTCTTCTCCTCTGTAGGAGAAGGGGCTCTCCACACAGCACGCCACTCCTTCCTATCCCTGCTGCCGCGGTCTGGCTGGGTAAGAGCTGCGGGTTAATGAGCACCTCCAGTGGCCCAGCCTTTATTTACAACTGCTTGTTTCATCCTCGCGGTGACCCTGCCACTCGCTCACTTAGCAGATCTTAACTGAGCATGTGTTACCTGCCAGGTACCAAGAAGCACTAATGGCCAAAATAGTCACATGGAGCTTGCGGGCCAGAAGGAGCTGGCTGAGAAAACCAAGACTCAGAAAGAAAGGTTGTCCAGTTTTGAAGGCACACAGCAAGCACGCGGACAGCTGGGAAGCTCGCCAAAGCCCACGCTGTGCCACTGCCGGTGACAAACCGTCCCAAAGGAGAGAGCTGCTGTGAGTTGGCCCACTCCTCATGTGGCTCCCTCAGAGCTGTCACACCACCTGTACCCTTGACCTCAACACCAATCCTAATTGTGCCCCTTTCCTCGGAGGAGAAACAGAACGTGCTATATCTCGCCATTTCTGATTCTGTTTTTGATTATGCTGGACCCTCTTGGTCCCATTCACTTCAGATAAGCAGGAGGCTTTTCTGCTTCATTGGGTAAAGGTCAAGTTCAACCAGAGAAATAATCTAAGTTGGAGATGTGATCAAATAACCTTGCCAGAAAAATAACTGAAAAAGCAAAAACTAAGAAACAAAATAAAAACCCACTTCAAAAATGTTTAATGAAGAGACTGAGCATGAGGAATTAAAACAATGTAAGGGAGCAGGAAAACTTCCTAAAAAATGTTTAATCTTTCTTCAGCTCATTGATCCTTTCCCTCCTTGAAAGTGTTCTCTGCCAATTAATCATTCAACTTATTACCAGGCACCATTTCCCTGTTTATAATTTTGACCCCCAAGAATCCCTCTGAAAGGACCACAGTAAATTTCCCTGGCTAGCAAGACAAACATTTATCTTAGAGGATCAATTGCTAGGCTGGGAGGTCTTAGATTCCTGGGATTTAAGTGCATGCCTTTGCCCTTGATTTGCTGGGTGACCTTCACTTCCCTGTACCTGGGTTTCTGAATCTACACAAGGAAAACAATATTACCCCCAAGTCGATCCTGAAATTTCTCTGAATTCCCTACTAGAAAGTAGAAGTGGGTATTTGGCCAAAGATATGATTTATCTATCCCCATAAATGATTCTCCTCCTTCTTCTGGATGCCAGCTAATTATGTTTAGGATTGCAAATGCCTTCTCTGGGGACTCCAGACTCCTACGGCAATGTCTACTGGGTGGGTGAATGAAAGGGACACATTAACAGTGTTTTGTTTCAGAGGAAAATGTCATAGTTCCATTTGTGTGGCCACAAAGTTTAGGGCTGGGCTGGGGAGGGCAAGAAAGCAATGTGGTTCTTTGGAACTTTTATTCACAGAGGGTTTACCCAAGGGAGAAGCATTTTTGTTGCTCTTGAATGACATTTTTTTAAAAAAAGTGGAGCCACACAACTAATTGGCAACTGAGTGCATGATGAAATGGCCCGACTTTGTGTCTAGTGAGTTCCCCAACATTGGAGATAAGAAGTTACTGAATGAACCTGGGCAAAGGGTGGAGTAGAGAAAATTCAAGCCCCAGAAAAAGGGTTGAACTAAGTACGATTCATTCTCCAGCCCTGAGGTTCAGGAGTTCTAGTCCATCAGTGTCATGTGACCTTCTGAATACCGTACATGTGGGGAGGCCACCTATGGGACAAAGGATGGTGACAGGTGAGACTGTGGGGAAATTTGAAATTCAAATCACACAAAGAAAGGATAACTTTATCTCTACTACAAAGCAAGAACCAGGATTAGGAGTCCCCAGAGGTGAGGGTACGCAGGGTTTTGTGTACTGGAGGACATAATGCGCAGCAGGAAGTGCTGCACGAGCCATGGACTCGCTAGCCCACTGAGATGCCCTCTCTTGGAGCTTTCAGCCATTAAACCCCCTCTCACATTAAAACCCCATCACTGATGAGAGGCAGGAGGAACCAGACCCAGAAAGGGAAAGCACAGGTGTGGAAATTGGGGATGGCATCAGCTATTAACCAGGCACTTATTTTAGAGTAAGTAGCAACCATAATAAGGGCTCCAGTTATTGATCATTTACTCTATGGAAATATGATTTGCCTTACTTCTAAATCTCTTCAATATAGGTGGATATGCCTATTCCTTAGAGGAAATGGTCTTCTCGAGAGATAGTAACTTGTCTTGCATGACAGAGCCAGTGGTCAAACTTAAGTTCCATGTTCTTTCCATCATGTTTGCAGTCATTATGCAGTTCTGGGGTGCCATCAGGTAGCTTACATGGGAATCAAGGTGGGAACCTTGGCTTAAAGGTAGGCACGAATCCTACTTTTCTGATAGAAAAGCTTAGTGTGAGTTATAACCAAAAGCAAACAAAAAACAAGACCAAAAATCCAAGATAAACCAAAGGGACCATGGTGGGGGGAGGGAAGGAGGGGAGGGCAAAGACGGGGATGAGGGCAGAAAGAGCACAAGGGACTGAGGTGATGGTGCACGGGTGGAATGGTGGTGGGTACTCCCTGGGGAATACAAACGATGTCAAATATAATTAATTAATTAAATTAAAAAGAAAAGAAAAGCTTAGCGCGGAAAGTGGAGGCATCCGGAGGATGCCTGGCATCCGGAGGAATAGCTGTAGCTTGTGGCATGCCAAAACTGGGGGACTGATGGAATCCTTCAGTCTACTGAGGAGAGCCTGAGTCAGACTCGGGAAGTGAGCAGCTCATGGCCTGCAGGAAAGAGTGTGGCAGGCCAGGCAAAGAGCCCATCCTGTGCTGAGTCCCCAGAATGTGCTGACGGAATTGCTTTGGGTACAATGGACAGATCTGACTGCCTGCCTCTACACGCCCGTGGGCCTGGCAGGGACGCCCCGCCTTGAGCCTGGGCTGGGGGCATGCCCATGACCTCGGAGGTTATCCAAGAGGCCAGGGCAATGGGAGCTAAGCTTGTGATAGGGAAGCCCGCTTCCAGCATGACAACTTCATTCCACCTGAAGGGTCTCCTTTGCATTTCTTAAAGGCTCAGCTTGCTAGCAGTGAGCGCTCTCAGTTTTAGTGTCTGGAAGTGTCTTAGTTTCTCTTTCGTTTTCTGAAGGATAGTTACCTGAAACTAGGATTTTTGGTTAATCATTTTTTCTTTCAGTATTTTGAATGTAATCTGACTACTGTTGACCTCCCTGATTTCTGAGGATAAACTGTTTATTTTGTCAAGGATGACTTGTGTTTGATGAGTCATCTCTCCCTTAGTGCTTTTAAGGAGTCTGCTTTTGGCTTTCAACAGTTTAATTATTATGTGTCTCAGTGAGAGTCTTGAGGTTGATTGAGAGCTTAAATGTGTATATTTATATCTTGCATCAAACTTGGCAAATTTTTTAGACCATTACTACTTCAAATATTCTTTCCTTTCCCTTTCCCTTTCTCTGGTCCTTTCCCTTTCTCCTCTCATCTAAGACTCCCATTATGCAAATGTTGGTATGCTTGAAGACCTCTTAGACTATTCACTTTATTTATTTTTCCTTTGTGCTCAGACTGGATAAGTTCAATTTATCTCTCACATTTGTTGGTTTTTCTCTTCTGCCTGCTCACATACACTATTTCTCTAATGAGTTTACATTTTAGTTTATTGTACTTTTCAAATTCACAATTTCTCTTTGGCTCATCTCGTAATTTCTACCTCATTGATGGGTATTGGTATTCTCTATTTATTGACATTTTATTCTCATGGTTTCCTCTAGTTCTTTATACTTGATTTCCTTTAGCTCTTTGAGCATGTTTAAAATAGCTGACTTATAGTCTTTTTATTTTAGTAAGTCCAATGTCTTATTAGCTTCCTTGGGGACTATTTCCATTAATCTCTCTGTCGCTGTCTCTGTCTCTGTCTCTCTGTCTCTGGTATGGACCATACTTCTTTCTTTGCATACTCATAGTTTTTGTTGTTGAAAACTAGACATTTTGAATATATGACAAGGAGGTCCTGTTCTCCTCCTTCCCTAGGGTTTATTGTTGTTATTCGTTGTAATTGCTTACTTGGTTCTCTTTTCTGAATTAATCTTGTAATGTCTGTGTTATTTGTACAGCCAATAAGTCTCTGTACACTTCACCTAGTGCTTACCTAGTGATTCAACAGAGATTTCAGTGACCCTACTTAAGAAGGATACAGATTTTGTTCTTTGCCAGGAACAACAGCAACAACAAAACCTCCCAGTGTATGCACATGGGCCCTGGGTATGTGTTCAGTTCTTAGGCATGTATTTTATGACAATGCCATAGTCCTCACTTCCTGCTGTGGAAAACCTCAAGGTCATTTAGAGTGAGAGCTTAGCACCTTCTCAGGTCTTCCCTGAGTGTGTACCCACCCCTGGGACTGCTAGATGGGCTTCTAGATTTCCAGGAATATATGGGAGCTTTCAAAACTCATATTCTCCAAAAGCATCTCAATCTTAAGTCTTTCCTCTGAAGCCAATTTATTTGTCTATTGTTTGTCCCAACTATTATCCCTCGCCCCAAGCTAATCCATTTAAGTGTTTGTTGACAAATGCCCTCTCCAAGCCTTTAGCTGTATCAGTTCTGAAATGGTAAGTGTTATAAAGTCAGGCCCATTTGTGCTGGACCTTCAAAGAGCCACAAAACCTGTGTAGTGGCAGGAAGGGAGGCACAGAGCAAGTTCGGGATGGTTCTAGCAGACTGGGGTAAAGGAAGGAGACTTGGAGCACTCGGTGGCTTTTATACTTTTTATTATCAGTGGTGGCCAGGTACATGGCAGGCAGGGGTGCCCTCTCGCTGCTGCTCATTGGTACTTGCACCCTCATGACGCCGCCCATATAAGCCTGTGTCTAAACTCAGGTGCGCCCACTTGCGCATGCCCACCTAGGCATGTGCGCAGCACCGCAGGTGTCCATCATTATACCAGTGGCAGGAGGGTGGAAAAACCTGATTAACTTTTCTCAAACCCTACAACCTGTCCAAACAAACAAACAAAAACAGCCACAATTATTTAAGATTTAAATCCGTCTGTTCCCTTACATGCTAGACACCTATACAAGGAATGTAGACGTTGTCTTCAAGGTTCCTACTGAGTCAGAGTGAGTTAAAACACACCAAGGTCTATTATCAAGATTCTGCTTTAGCTTTACCATGATGGCTCTAACCTTTTCTTTAGTTTCTCTCGTTTCAATGAAGTTGATTCTCACAACAGTTTGTTAATATTTGCTCCTTTTGTGGGGTAGGGTTTTTTTTAGTTTCCTACTCTTCCATTTTCACTCTGGAGTTTTACGTCTTAAGATGCAGTGTGCACTTAGGAATAAATAGCAGTCATTATGCAGTGCTGCAGTCCCACCAGGTAGATTACATGGTGTAGTGGCAGGAAGGTGGTGGCACAGGAGCAGGGTCCGGGATGGTTCTGGGCAGACGGGTCAGGGAAGGAGAGTCTTGGAGCCCTCGGTGGCTTTTTATGCTTTATTTAGTAGAGGTGGCCAGGTACATGGCAGGCAGGGGTGCCGGGGGGCCAGGAGGCTGGCAGGCCTCCCAGCCCCCAGCGCATCTCACCCTCACGGCTACTTCTACTGCTCCTGCTCGCTGGTGCTGCTGTCGGGCTGTCGGTCCTCTCAGTTCTGTCTGTTGGTGCTCTCAGTTCTCACAGTTCTGGCGTCCTCATGACGCCGCCCATTTATGCCCGTGTCCAACTCAGGTGCGCCCACTTGCGCATGCCCACCCTGGAATGCTCTCAGCACCACAGGTGTCCATCATCAGTAGTGGGAGGGTGGAAAGACCTGATCGACCTTTACCCTACACATGGGAACCAATAAGCGGAAGTGGCCTGTTACCATCATGTCCCATGAATCACTGCAGGAACCCCTGTGACTTTAGGCTCTGCTGGTCCTGGTCTTGGTCCTAGCATGGCTGAGGGGTGCATGTGGAGAGAAGATACTTTTCTCAGGGACACTTAAAGCTGTGACTCCCCTTGTCATTTTAGGCCCCTCATACCAAAAGAGCAAGAAAGGAATTCCTCCAGTGGCAGGGGTACTGGGTGCTGATTATCATGAGGAGAGGGGCTCCTGCTCGATAAGGACATCAGGGAAGCGATGCCAGAATGCAGGGGACACTGTGTGGCTCATCTTGGTGTTCCCCTTCTAGTGACAACCAGTATGGACAGTAGGAATAACTACAGTCTGACCAGAACCCAACGGCCACGGACTCAGACCTCCCAGAGATGATGGTTCAGCACCCAGAGAGTAGCAAGAGTGTTGGACAAGGTGAGGATCGTCTGGAATGAGTATACTAATGAGAGGATGAATAGCAGTTGTGAGCACAGAGCCAGCTGGAGAAATGGGGCCTATTGCTTGTCTCGCAAACCATCTTTCTTGTCAAGTATGACAAGCAACCACCCAGAAGAATCAACATTGATTTAATGTGCGGCACCAGGGCCCACCTGTATTTCTAAAATGGTCTGACCGTTTTAGTGCAAGCTGACCTTTCTTTGATCTGCCAGTACCTGCATCTCTACCTTTCTTTGAGGACTGGAGTCTTCTCTAACCACAACACCGCAGTCTACAAGTACCAGAAGATAAACACCCTACTCGAAAGTAGCCCTCAGCCAACCCACCCCCAGGAAGGATATCACCCACAGCAACAAAGCGCGCTGTATCCCACACTGGCTCCCAGGGTCCCCATGGAATAAAGCTCTGGCCACCGAGAGTGGTAACTGTCGTGAGAGCATCTGGCTCCTCCCTTCTCTGTCTCCGCTCTTACTGCCCGTAAGTGCTTCTGGTGTGAAACAGACTACTTCACGCCAATCCTCGGCGCAAGGTCTACTTCTTGAAGAGCCCAGGTGAAGACATTCTGTATCTGTCCTTCTTCCCTCGAGAAAGCCCAGTCCTTACTTCTGACACTTCCTTCCCTTTCAAGCATAAACACAGTGAGCACGCGGATGCAGTGGTTTGCTCATTCATCTGACATCGTACTTGGAATGAAAAAGCAAAAACAAAATCCTCTTTCACACAGTCTGTAGGACCTTCAAAAGCCGACTCCAAGCTCCTTTAGCCCCCTCCACCCTCCCTCCCTGGGCCAACCCGCCAGCCTTCTAGTTTTACAACATGCTACGTTCTGTCCCGCCTCAGAGCCTTTGCACGTGCTCCTCTACCTGCACGGTTCTCACCATTTGTCCTGTGGTGAATTATGGCTCATCCTTAATATTTTAGCTTGAAAGCAACTTCCTCGGAGAGGCCTTTTACAAACCCTATTATTCTTTTTCAGAGGGCATTTACTTTTCCATTTTCTCCTCATAGTAAGTTGTTTTGGTGTATATATTATTGTAGTTATCTGAAAAACGTCTTTCTTTCTACTAAATCGCAGAGAAGTGTTGAATGAGCCCTGAAGGTCTTCAGGGACAGTGGATGGCAGTGGTGAGACTCTCAGTGTTTAGAGGGAGGGAGGGAACCGGGAACACACAGGCCCGGGGCCTGGCTTCCATTACTGTGATGGGGACATGGGGCTGGGGAGGGCGGCATCTTTAGGAACTTTAAGAGCTACCTTCTCTTGACCACACTACCCCTCCAGCTAACGCCTCACTTCTCTACTGCTCTTGAGAGCAAAAATCCTTAACCTCCGGTCTGAGCTGCCCTCCTTCCCATCTAAAGATCAAACTTTCACACCAATTACTTCACCAAAATTTTCCATCAAGGCCAACAGTGACATCCAAGTTGCTAAATTCCACGGTCAGTGGTTACTCCTCATTCTCTCTTGGTTAATCAGTAGCAGAAGACACAGCTGTCAGCTTCCTCCTCCTCAAATCACTCCCCGCTTTCAGAACACCAGTTCCTGTGCTGGCGTCTTACTGCCTTGACCTCTGAGTGTTGGGGGTCCCAAGGTTCTGATCTTGTTTTCTTCCTTTTCTCTGACCACACCCCCCACACCCTCGGTGATCTAGTCTTGTCTCATGTAGAAGGTTCTGAATGTCTTGTTGATTGACAGTTCCCAAAGCAGTATCACTAACTTGGACTTCCTGCCTGGCTAGACTATATTTAGTGACCTGCTTGCCATCCACACTTGGGTAATGTAGGTATGTCAAAACTTAACACGTCCCAAAACAGTCTCTTCACCTTCAAACCAATTCTCTGTTCACCCCACCCTGCTATTTTTCCCACCTCAGTAAATGACAACTCTGTCTGTCTACCTGTTGGAACCGAAACCTTGGGGTCCTCCTTCTACCTCCAGTCATCCTGCATTATAATAACTAGTCTCCCTGCTGTTGCCCTTGGCTTCCTACGGTCCTCTCTCCACCCTACAACCTGGGTGAGCTTTAAAAGTGAATCCAGTTATGTCAGTTCTTGGCTCAAAAACCTCCAGTGACTCCCATCTTCTCAGAGCATGTCCAGATTCCCAGCGAGGCTCTGTGTGACATGCTCCCACCTCTCTCCCCTCAGCTCCTGGCCACCTTCTCTCTCCGCTGGCTCCAGCCCCACCGCTTCCCTGGTGTTCCTTTAATATACCCAGCTCACTCCTGCCTCAGGACCTTTGCACTATTTTTTACCTGCCTGCACTACTTCCCATGGGCTTGCTCCTTCATCTCTTCAAGTTTCTGTTCAAATGCCAGTTTCTCTGCACTTCTGTCCTTGACCACCCTATCAACAGCAGTCAAGGCCTTCAGAATGTTTTGTACCTGTAACCTGTTTTATTCCTTTAAGCATCTGTCACCATCTAACATTCTGTATATTCAGTATTCTTTTTTCTTTATATTTCCCATATTCTATATTCTTATTCACTTGTTCACATCCTGACGAGAATGTGAGTTCTGTGAAAGTTGGAGCTGTGTGTCTGGCTCAGCTCTGCAGCCCCTGTGCCTGGAGCAGGGCCTGCTAATGCAACTCAAGGCTGAGCTCAAGAAATGCTTCCGGACTAAGCAGGTCATGAATTCATCTCCACTCCCACAAGAACCTCAGGGGTAGCTGCCTAGTAATGAGGGCTGTGACCTGGGGTTCCTTTGTTCCTCTGTTTGTTTGTTTTATCATTTGTTTTGTCATGAAAATATTGTGTGATTTTTTCACTCTAACTGGGGGTGTACCCTTGTATTTAATACTGAAAGATTTTCAGAAGACAACTGTGAAGTGTGCGTGTCCCACTCTTCTAAGCACTTCTGAGCTGTAGGCTTCTTGTTTTCTTTCACTTAGCAGGAATGCCGCTTTACCGTGATGCTGCTCACCAATAAGCTTCCTATGCATATATCACCGCAAAAACAAGTGTTTTTTCCTTTAAAGTTGAACTTTAAACCAAAATATAATTGCTTTCGCAATTGAGTCAGACATATCACCTTTGGTTGAATGAACTTCCAACAATTGGATTTTAAAAAACCAACATCATCAGAACTAATCGATTTCTATTTGAATAATATCGTTGACATAAAAGTATCATATTCGGTGGCTCACAACGTTTCTCTAATGGAAGTAATACTGTCACTTTCATACACATGCAAGAAAGACTGGGAACGAGTAAAACTGTTTTTAAGAAATAGTCACTTAATGTAAACAAAAGATCATTCTTCAACTAGGATTCTAAAATAGCTCATCCTGACTCCTTGCTGAACTTTTAATGTTTTAAAGGCAAAAAAGAACCACCCAAGGGCCTCCCTGGTGGCGCAGTGGGTTAAGCAACACACTGTGAAGCAAACCGCAGCCACTGTGCACGAGTTCGATCCCTGCTGCCGGCCAGGGAGGGAACCCACATGGTGCGGCGGACCTCTCCTGCTGTGCCTGCTGCTCCCCTCAGCAGTGTACTTCCGTTGATCTGCCTGTTCTGCTCCCCGCTCTCTGTGGTGAACCCTCACACCCCCACACACACCTCTGGCCTGTACCCCAGTGCTTGTACGCATAAATAAATAAATCTTAAAAAAAAAAAAAAACCACCCACACCCTCAGGGCCCTGCTCTTCTTGCCTAGAGCCAGCTTCTACTCGCAGAGGGTCGGGAGATCTCCATCTTCTGTGGAGCCCTGAGTCAGACCCTGTCTCCCTGCAGGAGCTCAGCAGGTCCCATCCCCTCGCTGGGTCTCATTTTCT
Organism: Galemys pyrenaicus; assembly: GCA_019455555.1. Classification (NCBI taxonomy): domain Eukaryota; kingdom Metazoa; phylum Chordata; class Mammalia; order Eulipotyphla; family Talpidae; genus Galemys; species Galemys pyrenaicus. The sequence goes on along the minus strand of JAGFMF010011663.1, from coordinate 7,293,475 downwards.
CCCTCTATAAACCCTTCACAGGCTCCTGGCTCTGGCGTTTTAGGGTTTGCTTCTGCCTGGGGAGATGGCCGTGGCACTGCAGTTTGACCTCATTGGGAAAACATGTCCGATAAGCAGGCTCTGCTATCTCAGCAGCCTTCTTCTTCACCTCCATTCCTTCACATGAGACCCAGTGACAGAGTCTCTGGACCTGCCTCCCTCATTGATAAAGTGTCCCGCAGCTTCTCAATGAGCCCACCCACCATGAGTGCGATGATAAAGGGCTATAACTGGCTCACCGGGAAGCCTGCCCATGTTCCACACAGGGCCACACTATCGGTTATCAGCTGAGCATGAATGACCAGAAGCAGAAAAAGCGCAAGGCACTTGTGCGGGTGAGAAGTGGAAGTGATTCATTCATGTCGCGTGCTCCAGCGGTGCCAGGCTCAGCAAGTGACAGGCAGAAGGTATGTTATGTTGTCAGCCACATCGGCGCTCACACCCTGCAGGAAACCGATGACTTGGGGTGGCTCTCCAGCTTGTTGACAGCCTGGACTTTCTGATAAAGCTGTCAGAAAGTGAAAAGGACAGTCCTAGGAAGTCGTGAGCTTCCTGTCCTTGGCGGTGTTCTGGCGGGGCGGGTGGGGGTAGCCGATGGATGGGTGTGCGGAGAGCTTGCAGACTCTGCCCTGTGCGGCATCAGTGGGCACAGAATGACTCAGAGCAGTGATGCCACCCCCACCCCCAGTGCCACTGGGCCAGGACGCTGCCGCCTCTCCAAGACTTCACCACTCCGGGCACATACCTCGCCACGTCGTGGGAGTTCGGGGCCCTTGTCAGCATCACAGAATCAGAAAGGGGAGATGGGAAAGCAAGCAAGCCAATGCTTAGGTGCAGAGCCAGAACCCAAGCATCAACCAGCCCAAATCCAGAGGTTGTCAGAAAGAGGAATTCAGGGAGGGGGAGAAAGTCACAATAAGGGAAATGAAGTAAAGTGAAAACAAGACGAGACCAAATAGGTCCCGAGGCCGGACACTAAGCCACTTCTATAAGCCAAGAAGCCTGACTTTAAAAATGCCCAGAAGTGGGTGTACCTGTGTCTTGCTGACGGCACTGCCCTGTGCAGCATCAGTGAGCACCAGCCCGACTCAGAAAAGCAGGAGTGCCCCAACCCTAAAGTGAAGGTACTTTGTTGCCTCCCACTAGAAAGTGCATGTTCTTGGCACTTCCTACTATGAGCGACATCGACTAGAGAATCCGCGCTGCTTTAGCCACCTGACGTTACACTCTAGGCCCACGGGAGGGGCCGTAAAGGGGCTTTCTAACCCTTCATCTCCATACCGTGCGAGCAATCGGCTTCGTCACACCGCATGTCTGCCAGTGGGAGCTCGTCTTCGCTGCACAGTAGCGTGCGGTCGAACTGCAGCGGGAGAGAAAGCAATACGAACTACTGATATATGGCTGCAGAGTTCGCAACTCCACAACTCCCCACCCGGCTGATTTATTCTCTTCTCAGCTCTCCCCAGTCAGTTTCACTTCAATTTGCATATCGTTTTCGTTGTGGCCAGAAGGATCACTGAAAGCTTCACAACCCACCCCTCACCCCAAATGCACCCAAAACCTGAGCCCTGTTGGGCTGAGTTTGAACAGATCATGTTCTCTCTTTCTGCTCAGAACACGTCACAGGAGAGAGCCTGACCTGGGTGGGGTGATTTGAGGAAACTGGATGACTTCCCAGCCTCTCATGAGTCAGGTGCTCGTGGCCTCTTTCTTTTGTTTGAAGTGAATTCCTGGAACATAACCCGCTTTCTGATATCAGTGCAAAAACACCTCCAACGCCAAGTGGTGTGTCCTTTGGGGTCACATCAACGGGGCCCCCCCTCCCCCGACAGCCTGCGCTTCAGGATGAGAACTATGGGCTGGGAGAGGCAGTCAGGAATCCATTTTGCAGGGCTCTTGGGCACTGGTGAGCTTGGGTTTTATTTTAAGAGTAGTGGAACGTATCAGAGAGTTTAATGCAGAGACGAGCCATGATTGATACTCATTTTTAAAAGATGCCTCTGTCAGCAGGGTGGCTAATGCGTGGAAGCAATGAGAGGATGAGGGAGAAGGCTTAGGAGGCCACTGAGATGTCTACTCAGTTATTCACTCCTTGTCCAGACACATGCTGTACTTGGCTCTGTGGACACGAGGCTCTCAGGTGAGGTTCTCCACCCTTCTGGGGCTAAGATGGGAGAAGGACAATTGAAAAATAAACAAGATCATTTCAAACTGTGACAAGTGCTGTGCAGAAAACAAAGCAGGGTGCTGCGGTGAAGAGAGCCCAGGGAGGCAGGCCATGGTCACTGTGGAGGGCTGAAGGGATGAGCTTTGTGAGGAAGTGACATTTGTAGTGAGACCTGAAGGGTGGGAATGAGTGAGTCATGCGAAGCTGTGGGGTAGGGCTGATGGGGATCAGTCTAGGCAGAGGAAACAGCAAGTGCAAAGGCCTGGAGGCAGGAATGATCTTGCCGTGTCACTGGGGTGAGGACTGAGTCCCAGACAAGGCTGGAGAGGTCGCCAGAGCCAGCACAGGCAGATTCCTGATACCCCTGGTTAGGAGTTTGGGAGTTGTTTTGTGAGATGAGGAGTCATACAATGTTTTCAACAGAGGCACCAATGAGCAAGGAACTACAACCCAAGGGCCATATCCAGCCTGCTGCCTGCTTTTTGTAAATAAAGTTTTATTGGGACTCAGTCTTACCCACTTAACTTACACCCTGTCTAGAGCGATGTAAGGGCAGAATCAGATCCCATGACCCGCGGTCTGCAATACTTGCCCTCTGGCTCTTTATGGGGTAATTTGTTGATTCCTGTCATTTGGGATCGCAGAGCAGAACTATGAAACTACCACAGGTCATAGAGGCGAAAATGGGGTCTTTTCTTAGCACCAGCCTTTGCTGGCCAAAGTTTTTGCCAGCATCAGAAAGAGGGGCGCTGACGCTTAGCCTGGCGGGTTCCTCTCTCTGGGAGCACAGAGATGGTCCTCTAGATAGACACAGTCCTCGCACACTGTGGCCAGCTGAGCAGACTCTGCTGTGCCTGGTGAGGTTGGCAAGGGCTGTTAATCGCTGCTTGTGGGGCCTCCACCCAAGCCATAACTGCCTGTCTTTTGTCTGCGGCACCTCGTCACCAGTTTGGGGTTTAGAGACAGCAGAGGCCAAGCAGCTGTTTCCCATTACCTGCTTGTCCCATCTCAGCAGCCTGTGGTGACTGCCAAGCATGCCCACACCACTCCCAGGAGAGCCAGAGACGCTGTGAGAAAGGGATCTCATTTCCAAATTTCAGGGAAGATTGGTTTTGTTTTGTTTCTTGAGAAAAACATCCACTAAGTGAAATAGTTGAGCATTGTGTTAGAAAACTAACCCCAAACATCTGGTTTCTTTGTACCATGGGAGCTTATTTTCATTCCTTTGGTTGTAACTGATAAATATTCACAAAATAATTGAGTTAGTACATTCTTCAGAAGGAAAACCATCCATGTTATGTAAAGAAATAGTGAGGATGAGGGCAGGGACAAGAAGAGAAAATTGGGATGACATAGCCGCAACCCCCAAGTAGCTCACTCTAAATGGGGGAGCAGAAGGTACCCAGATTTACATCAGGGAGCATCTACTGAGCACTTACTCTGTGGCAGCCACTACTGGGTGCCGGAGAGCTCAAGTGGAATAAAACAAAGTGCCCATTGTCAGGGTCTCACAATCTAATTAAAACAAGTGTAAGGTACAGTATGTACGATAATAAAAGCACAGCACTTTTAGTAGCGCTTTCCTCCACACCACGCCCCTCGGATACAGGCATCAGGGCTTCAATTTTAAGTTGTGGTTTGGAGTAAATGCTACAGCTGGGGTCTGAAGCCCGTAGTCTTTTGCTGGCCCTAGATGAGTAGAAGCAGAACCAGCCGGCTTAAGTTCCGGGGGAGGTTTCAGGTCAGCGGCAGAAGGAGCTACTTGTGGTGTGAGCTGTGTGTGAAGGGAAACACGTCATTAGGAGCATAAGGAGGCCTCGCTGGATCCAGAGCCTCAAGCAATATTGTTAAAGAGTGTCTCTAAATCTTGGCTCCACATTTCCCTGGCTTGACTTCTGTATCAAGTAGGTCCTTCTCCATGGGGTGGCCAGGTTGTTCCTAGCAGCTCCAGGCTAACATTCTGTCTGCTTAGTAGCCTCAACGGAAAGAGGGTTTCATTCTTAATAATCCGGCGGAAGCCCAGGATGAACTCGGATTGGGCTGGCTGGAGTCACATGCCCATCTCTCAGCCAATCCCTGCAGCCGTGCGACTGTGGGACCCAGCAGTGTAAACTCATCCAACCATGTGCGCTGAGCAGTCCCCGCCTTCTGGGCTCCCCTGGCGCTCCTCTTTCCAGCGGATTCAAGGCGCTGAGTTCCCTGGAGACTGTGTGGGAGGGGGTCATGGTATTCGGCATAAAGGGGTCTGATTTAGAGTCCACTGGGTTGGTTACTCACGGCGTGACCTTGCATAAACACCTTCCTCTCTCTGAGCCTGCCTGCAAACAGGGCTCCATAACATCATCCTTGCTGCGGTAGGGCTAATTAAACTGGCGCTCAGTGCGGTACCTGGCCCAGGAATTGATGCCCAACATCTCTAGGAAGGGATTCGCAAGAGAAGGAATATGGGATGGTGAGGGCTAGCTCGGGAGCAGGATGCTGCCATGCCTGAGTGTGGGGTGTGGAGAGCAATGTGGCCAGCTGTCAGTCATAAGGCTAGGTCTGTCCGCGCAACGGAGGCCAGGTTTGCATTTGAGCTCCTGGGGTAGGGGCCACCAAGACAAGGGCTGTTTTAAAGATCCAGCCAAGCCTGTTTTCCTTTCCAGCTTCTCAAGCTCCAGCCAGATCACCAGAAAGCAAAGTTCCCAGAATGGACTGGCTCAGTTCCTTGTAGGAATACTGCCAGGAAAGGACAGTGAGCTGTGGGCCTGCGTTTCTGCAGGGTCTGCATTAGACACTGCTGGGTGGAGGAAAGGCACACTCAGGGTCTTCTTTGTGGCACCACTAGGGCAATGGTGGGCCATACAGGAGAAGCATGGGATGCTGCAGCGAGGCTTCCTGCATCTGACTTATGGCTCTGCCAATCCCCAACCATGTGACCTTAGTCGGATCCCACTCATTTCATCTGCAGAACAGGAATGATAATGATAAAACTGCATCTTCCTCAAAGGTTTATTGTAAAGATTAGGTCAGCTGATACATTAGCTCCAGCCACATATATAGACAAAACGGTTGCAATCAACAATTTCATGTGGTTTAACCTAAAGTTCTTGGGCTGACAGAAGCATTAATTATGGACATCTGTTCTCCGTGGCCCTGCAGCGGCCGCATGGGCGAGAACTGTTAGACTCGTCCTAACAGGCAAGGGGTAGCTGAGCAGTGCAGCGCCATCATGCAGCACACACCTGCTAGTGAACAGGAAAACCAAACACCACACACGCCCACCCTAGGCTCAGGTGGAGCCAGGCATGACGCCTGGGTCTGACCAGCTGTTCTTTTTCACATGTTGCTGGCTCCTGTATCAGGATTGTTTCTAGAAGACATGACTTTTTAGTCTAAGCAGAGTCCCATCTTTGAAGATCCAGGTGATAAATTGCTCTTAAAAGTCATTGCCAGGGAAAAGATACCTGCCTTCCTAATGAGCTAGTGCCTTTATCGGAAAAACCTATGTGGACAGAGCAAATAGGTTGGGTTTCCAAAAACATTTTTGTTATTTCATTATACCTACATCATAGAACATTTATGGCATATGAGAGAATTGCCCTAATGAATAGTCTTCTTGCTATCAAAGGATGGCGCACGGACCAACAGCAACACATCACCTAGGGGCTTATCAGTAGTGACGCTCCAAGACCTGCTGAATCCGAATCTATCATTTAACAAGATCCTCAGGTGACTTAGAGGCACATTTAGTGATGCACATTTCATGAAGCACCATACCATTTACTCCCCACCACAACCAGTGAGGTTGACTGTCAGCCCTGTTTATGAACATTGTTGGTTTGGTGAGGTGAAACCACCCAACTCAGCCCACACAACTGGGATTCTGACTTTTCTAGAGCCTGTGTATTTGCCGCCACCTAGCCCTTGGGCAGTGGAAGGAGACATTATAAGCTAAGATCTATAGAGGTGGGCAAGACAGAACATTGGGACAGCCAGCGATCAATGATGTTGGCCAACTTAAAGCTTTGGCATCTTTCCCAGAAATTCAAAGAATTTAGACCTGTCAGAACTCCTAGGGTTCCGAGTTCAGGTGACATCTTCAGTCTCTGAACCAAACCCCAGTGTAGGTCTGAAGAGGACAGACTTTGGGGTCAAATCAAAACCTACCAGCTGCATTTCCTCAGACCTGGTAATATAACTTTGCTGAGCCCCAGTTTCCTCACTTATAAGCAGAGTAATTGTGGCCAGAGAACATATCCCTATGATTATAATTCTTTTAAACTTGTTGAGATTCACTGATTGAATCCTAATTGATGCACCACACACACACACACACACACACACAAAAACAAAACACAGATTTATTGTAAGGAATTGACCTGTGGTCTTGTGGTAACTGGCTCAGCACTCTGAAACCCACAGGGAAGACACTTACTAAAGGCAAGCTGGGACGCTCAGGCACAATATGAAGCTGCAGCTCATAGGTGGAACTTCAGGGAAACCTCTTTTCTACTTGTAAGACCATTCTATTGGTTGACTCTGGTCCACCCAGATAATCTAGAATATTCTCTTTTACTCAAAGATAATTGATGGTGAATATTAATTCATCTACAAAACACTTAGGTTAGTATTTGATTCGACTGGGGTCTAAAGCCTGGCCAAACTGACAGTAAAACTGACATTCACTGCCCACCCCCTGTCAACTTGGCATCAGTGACACAGCTCCTTACACTACATAGCATCTCCCCAGGAGAGACTACTAAGTCAGCTGTTATATTAAGTGCTCTTACTTTAGCTTACAATGGGGCGGGGGGAAGGGAGGAAAGAAAAGTATTTGCTCAATAGATATTTACAAAAAAACTCAAAGAAGAAATACTCATAGCCATTACAGTCCTCTTTCTGTAACTAGTCATGTGGTTATAACTGCTATTTCTAATTACCTTCTTCTTATGGTTATAGCTAGTATTTCTAATAATTTTCTTCCACTACTTACTGCATGTTCCTTTGCCTTCGGCAAGCAACCATGGTTCTTTATCTGGTGGGATGACACAAACCTTTGTTCCTGAACTTCATTCACTAGTAATTCTGAACTGGACTGTTGCAGGCTTCTATCGACTTCACTCAACAGGACGTGGTGGTCCTAAGAGACCCCGATGGCTCTCTTGTATTCCAGGCCATCCAGACCAGGTACCTTCCTCAGTGACCAAATTCTGTATATTTCTATTGCCCCATCATATCGTGGACTACCAGTATCCTCTTTACTACTGAAAACAGTCACTAATGTCTTTAGATCTAATCACATTAAAGAAGCAATTCAGAAAAATCTTCTTTAAGACTTGGCTCCTCTAGTTCTGCTTCTTGTAGTAATGACTCTATCAGTGATGGTTCAACCAAAGAAATAGAACCAGTAGGAAAGGTAGGGTGGAATTACATATATGGGAATGGAAATACACATGAATGATATTACATGTGACTGCATACACTTGTGTGTGCTATATTATTGTTATATACACATGTATAGTAATTCATCCCAAGGAAATGGCTTGCATAGTTGTGGGGCTGACTAGGTAGGTCTGAAGTGCAGGCTGTCAGGACATTTTGAGTACAACTGAAGCTGCCGGCCAAAGGAAGAATTTCTTCTCCTTTAAGGAAACCTCAGAACCTCAGTTCTTGTCAGCCCTTTCAACTGAGTGAAGCTGGCCTACATAGATTATCTGAGATAACCTCCTTTACTTAAAGTCAAATCATGAATATTAATCACATTTGCAAAATAATTCATAGCAACACCTAGTGTTTGAATGATTGCAAAGTCTTAAATCAACACACAAAACTGAGCACCACAATAATTCATTGTATAAATTAGTGTTACCCAGATACCCAGCCATGAAGGTCAGTATAAAATAATGGTCTTGCTTGACATATGTTTCATGAGCACTTGAAAATAATGTGTACTCTGCTGGTAGTGGAATATTGGTTGATGATATTATTGAGTTGTTCTATATCCTCACTGATTCCCTGTTTAGTTGTTCTAGCAATTGTTGAAAAAAAAGTGTAAAGCCTCCAACTATAATGATGATTTGTTTTTCTGTTTCTCCTTTCAAATCTATTGGTTTTTACATGTTTTGCAGCTCTTGTTTGGAATTTACATATTTAGAATTGCTATGTCTTTTGGACTGGGTTGCATTATTATACTATGTCCCAGTCTGTCCCTGGTAATTTCCTTTTAATAGGTGTGGTCTATTTTTTTTCTTTTTTTACTTATTTATCTAACAAAATTTTTTTCGCCTCTACCAAACCATCCATACCAACACTGAATCTGCAGATGGGGTGTAAAATCTATTGCTATAGATACTCCTGTTTTAAGTATGTTTTTATTATTTTTTAAAATATTTATGCATGCATGCATGCATATAAGAACTGGGGTATAGGCCAGAGTCTCAGGAGGTGAGAGGATTCACCAGAGACAGAGTGAGGAGTGGAACAGGCAGATCGACTGAAATCCACTGCTGAGGGGAGCAGTGAGTGAGGCAGGAGAGGTCTGTGGGTCCCCTCCCTGGCAGGGATGGAACTCGCGCTGCTGTGCCGCGGATGCTTCACAGTGTGGCCACTCAACCCGCTGCACCACCGGGGAGGCGCTAAGTATGTTTTTAATTAAAAATATTCTTTCCCTTACCCTCTTACTTTCAACCTATCTATATCATTATTTGAGATTAGTTTGTTTTAGACAAATAAGAGATGGTCCACGTTTTTTAATTCATTCTTTATGAAAAAAATAAACAAGGAAGTTTTAAAATTTTTTAATTAATTCAATCTGTTCATTGGTATCGTATGGCCATTTATATTTAATATTAATACTGATATGATAGGGGTTAGGCCTGCCATTTTACTTTGTTTATTTATTATTTCTAGTTTTCATTTCTTTGCTTTTTCCTGCCTGTCCGGGGGGGTGGGGGGTGGGCAGGGGTCTTTGAGTACATTTTAGAAATCTTGATTAACAGTGATTTTTGAGTGTCTCTTTGTATATAGATTTTAAAATAGTTGCTCTAAGTCTTAAATTGTATCTATACAACTTATCAACCTATTGATTTCATTATTTTACCAGTTTAAGTATAGACGCCTTTGATCCTTTTATATGCCTTTGACCTCACCCGTTTCTAATGTAATTGTCTTAAAATTCCTTCCACATACATGCAGAACCATAGCAGTGATTGTTACAATTTTCACTTCAACCATCAAACATAATCTAAGAAACTCAAGAAAAAGAAAAGATATTTTACTTGCCTATATTTATGCTTACTGTGTTCTCTTATTTCCTGATGTTTCCTTCTTGTATCATTCCTTTCCTGTTTCAAAGAGAAACTTCATCATTCTTTTAGGGTAGTAGTGGTGACAAATTCTCTTAGTTTTCCTTCACCTGAGAATGTCTTGATTTAACCCTTATTCTTAAAGAATGTTTTGCTAGCTCTAGAATTATAGGTTAACAACTCTTCTGTAACCATACTATACCACTACTTTCTGGTTTTAATGGTTTCTAATGAGAAACCTACTCTCATTCAAATTTCTTTTCCTATATAAGTAAGGTACAGTTTTCCCTCTGGCTCCTTTCAAGATGCTTTTCTTTGTTTTTAGTTTATGTGTGTTAAATCATATGTCTTATTGTGAACTTCTTTTTTTTCCTTAAAGATTGGTTTATTTATTTATGCACACAAGCACTGGGGTACAGGCCAGAGGTGTGTGTGGGGGGGGGGTGGTGAGAGGATTCACCACAGAGAGCGGGGAGCAGAACAGGCAGATCAACGGAAGTACACTGCTGAGGGGAGCAGCGGGCACAGCAGG
>JAGFMF010011663.1:7124187-7283401 GCA_019455555.1 Galemys pyrenaicus | reverse complement strand
GGCACAGCAGGAGAGGTCTGCCGTGCCATGTGGGTCCCCTCCCTGGCCGGCAGCAGGGATCGAACTCATGCTGCAGTGGCTGCGGTCTGCTTCATAGTGCGTTGCTTAACCCACCGCGCCACCAGGGAGGCCCTTATTGTGAACTTCTTTAGATTTATTCTATTTGAGTTCACTAGGTTTCTTAAATCTGTGTATTTCATTTGCATGAACAATTTTGTCATTTTTTTTCTTCTAGCTTTATTGTTATTGTATAACTGACATAGGAAACACTGAACATGATTAACATATATAATTTGGTGAATTTGGACATATAGTTACACTCATGTTACCATTACCACTATCAAGGTAATAAGCATATTCATCACCGCCAAAAATTTCCTTGTGTCTCTTTGTTGTTGATTTATTTGCTTACTTGTTTTTGTGGTAAGAACACTTAGGCTAAGAGCCAGACTCTTAACGAAAGTTTTAAGTACACAATACAACATGATTTCATTTTGTGCTTTTTCCTCTCTTTTTGGGACTCCAATGACATAGATGTTAGCCCTTTTGTTATAATCCCACAAACCATCAAGCGCTGTTCTTTCTTTCCAGTCTATTTTCCCTCTGTTGTTCAAGTTGGGTAATTTCTATTGTCTTATCTCCCAGTTCATTGATTCTTTCCTCATTCCTTCTATTCTGTTGTTGAGTTCATATACTGAGTTTTTTGTTTAGATTATTGTATTTTAAGTTGTAAAAAATTCCATTTGGCTCTTTTTTGTATCTTTTTATTTCAGTTTTCCTCAAGTTTGTTCATAGTTGCTTGATGAAGCATTTTAAAATGATGGTTGTTTTCCTTGACAGGTGTTTCTAGCATCTCTGTCATCTTGGTGTTGGCATCTAGTGATTGTTTTTAATTCATTCAGTTTGAACTGATCCTGGTTCTTGGTATAGTTGATATGTTGAAACCTGGCCATTTTTTGTATTATTTTAATCCTCTGTTTAGCTGGATTTCTCTGACATCATTCCCACAGGGCAAGTGGGGAGCTCCTCCCCATTACTGAGAGAGGGAGGAAGAAGCCCAGCTTCCAACTTAGCTTCCACTGACACCCAACCCGGAGGTTACTTGCTACTGCTGGGCCAGGGTGGAGAGTTCTAGCTCCCATGTCCTTCCTACTGGCACTTTTCTGGAGCAGCCTCCTTCCTGCTCGGAGGTGACAGAGGTCCTGAATGTCCACCGGACCTCCTCTGACACCACTTGCAGTAGGGTCAGGGAGGGGGTAGCCTTATTGCTCTCAGATGAAGGGGGGAGTCCCCCACCACAGGGCAGGGGGACATTAATGACCAATAGAGGTGGAAGGCTCAGCTGCCTGCTCCCCTCCCTGATTCCAATCAGGAAGGGTATTGGGGTGCTTCCTTACGTCTCACATGTGAACTCTAGCTCCTTCTCACTTTTTGCTAGCACATTCTTTGGTGTTCAGGGAGTAGAGCACCTTTTGTCTGAACAGTGTCAGTCCTCTCACCTGTTCTTTTCCTCCTTGTTTGAATCAAGATAATGGAGTTTTGAGGGGACTTTCTTCTTTGCGCCCTTTGGTATTTCCAAATCACCAGTTTCTTTGCTTCAAATTTCTTCCCAGGACATTTTGATTCCCGTCTAAACCTGGGAAGTTTGTGCCCACTTTTCACGGGGTGCTGAATAGCACCAAGCAGCAGTCGGGAGCGCTCTGCCTCAGGCATCTCCGGAACACGGAGAGAAAGGAGCGTGATTCTCAGGCAGGACACAATGAGGGGAATGGGCTGGAGGGTAACTTCCTTTCATCAAGTATTTTGTTGGTATTTAAAAAGTGATTTTTTAAAATCATGTCCAACCTTTATTATCCTCCTTTGTGAGGAGGGGGATATTTTTATGAAGAACTCAGGCCTTACAAGAAAACGGGAAACTAATGTTAAGAAAGGAAAAATTAACCTAAATCTCACTATCAGAACGTTGGACTGTTAACTTTTTGGCGTATGTCCTTGCAGTTTTTTATTTTGAATATTCATACACACATGTATGAGCATATATGATTTTAAATCAAATAGGATCATTAAATGTAAGGGATTCAACTTCATACTTTGAAACAACTTTAAACAAAAAGTTGTGAGAGTAATATAAGAACTCCCAGGTCCCCTTAATTCAGATTCACCAATATTTTACAAGTTGCCCTATTTCCTTTATTTTTTTCTCTGTTTCTAGATATACACATCCACACATTATGTAGTACATATTACATGCTTAGTATACCTAGTAATAATATTAGTTATGTCATGGTATATCTTTGATTTTGCTTTCTCTTAACCATTTGAGACAAGTTACAGACAAATTCACCTTAGCCCCCAAATACTTCAGTATGTTTTTTAGAAACAAGGAAGCTCATTTGCATAAGCATGGAACAAAAAACCTGATACATTGTTATTTAATTTATAAACATTATTTCTATAGTACCAATTGTCCCAATAATATGTTTAACAACTTTTTTTCTCATCCAATATCTAATCCGCAGGTATGCATTGGATTCAGTTATCCTGCTTCTTAAATATACATATTTTTAAAGATTTATTTATTTATATGTACAAGAACTGGAGTACAGGCCAGAGGTCCAGGGCTGAAAGGGTTTGCCAGAGACAGACTGAAATACACTGCTGAGGGGAGCAGCGGGTGAGGCTGCGAGGCGGGAGGGGTCTGCAGTGCCCTGGGGGTCCCCTTCCTGCTGATCGCAGTGCTGAGACTTAACCCCTTGCACCACAGGGAAGCCCCTTAAATATCTTTTAGTCTGGTGTGATTTCTCAGCTTCTCCTTGTCTGTTTTGACTTTAACATTTTTAAGAAATATTGAGGACAGAATTTCACAGGATATCCCTCAATTTAGATTTGTCTGTTATTTCCCCGATTAGATTCAGGTTATTCCTTTTCAGCAGGGATACTCCTGAAGCAAAGTGTCCTTCTCAGTGCATCTTATAAGAGGTACTTACTGTCAGTGTGGCCCGTTAACTTTTGTCTCTTAGTTAAAGCGGTGACTTTTGGGTTTCTTCACTGTAAGGTTACTATTTTTTTCTTTGTAATTACAGATAATTTGTGGAGTGACACTTTGAGACTATATAAATATCTTCCACCTCCTTAAATTTCCACCCACAAACTTCAACATCTATTGATGTTTCTTGCCTGAATCAGTTGTTACTGTGAGGTTGCAAAAGCATTTTCTAATTTCAATCATTCACTCTACATTTATTAGTTGGCATTCTCTTACAAGGATGTGGCTTCTTTTAATGTGCTTTTTTCATTTGGACATTATAATGGCTATTGCAATATTGCAACACAATTTTGGCACTAACCACCTGGAGTTATTGCAGACTCCAGACTAGGACACAGTCCCCAGCAAAACTGCCCTCACTTCAGATGCCAGCCATACTTTGGGGGCTCCCAGCTCACCTACCATTCTGACCAATTAGCTGTAAATTGGAAGGTTTTCATGACCCCTTCATGTTTGAGTATGTGCCAGAATGACTCACAGAACTCAGAAAGAGCTATCTGTGTGGTGACAGCTGTATCACAACGGGCGTAGATCAGGACTTGCCAAGTAAAGGGACACATGGAAGGTGTTTGGGTCTTCTTCCTCCCTGCAAGCCTTCGGTGGCATCTACTTGGTGCTGGGTCCTATGCTGAGTTGGGCAATGAAGGCTCAAGTCAGACCCAGATTGCAGACCCACCACCCGCGGCTGAGGGGGCGCAGACCACCCAGGTGGAGTCAGGGCGGCATGGGTAGTGTGGCTGGCCCGTGGGTACGCACTGAACATCGCTGGAGGAGGGTGACAGTGTTGTGGAGAACGAGGCTGTGCGCAGGCCGTGCCCTAAGTCGCACCTGTGGGCCACAGTGGGGCAGAGCCTGTAACCGGCAGTGAACAGAGGAGAGACAGGATCACATGTGCCACGTAATTAGATTTCTGCCCGCAGGGGAGGAGGCTCAGAGACTGCGGAGGTCTTTTGTTTCTGTTGTTGTCGTAAAAAATTCCTTTATTATAGTGCAAATAACTTTCAGCGGTGACATAAGGTAAGAACACGTTTAGTGACATTTACAGCACACAGTAAATAAGATAGTGTTTCTCTGAAAATATGTCATCATAGAAACATTTCTATGCCAATGTCTTTAAAGACAAGAGATGGTAAAGATAAAGGTGGCAGCTGTGGGCACAGAAAGCAAGGTAGGTCAGGAGAGGAGACGAGTTCCAGGAGCGGCATCAAGAAGACACGCAGGTGTCTCAACTCCTCTGCGTGGCTCTGGGTCTCGGTTAGGAGCCCTGGCTTGGCAGCAGTCTCAGAAGACAACGTGCCTCTACTTCCCATCTTACTTCGTGCTAAACTCCCCAAACAAGGTAAGTGTGAAGAAATTCATATTGTAATTAAACTCCTGAAAACCCAAGACAAAGGAAAAATCTTGTAACTAGGTCAGATACAGCCCAGCTGATTTTGAGAGTTAATAATAACTCCGCGAGTGTGCACAGAGCAGCACACTCTTCATTAATGTGCTATTTTTGCCAGATTTTTAGTATCAGAGCTATGCTGGTTTCATAAAAGGAATTTGGAAGCCTTCCTTTTTCTCTATGCACTGAAATGCCTTAAATAGCATTGGAGTTATCGTTTCTCTAAGGATTCGGTTGAGTTCACTTATATGCCTGGTGATTTCTCTCTTTTTTTTTTCCTTTAAAAAATATCTTTATTAAGGTGTTCGCATCAAACTATCACCAAATCAAGATAACAGACATTCCCATCACCCCCAAAAGTTTCCCCATGCCCCTTTGTAATACAGTCCTCCTCCACCCTGTCCCTGGGCAACCCTAGCCTGTTCCTGCTCTAGAGCTTCGTAAATGGAATCAAACATCATGCACTTTTTCTTTCACTCAGAATACTTATTCTGAAATTCACCCCTGCTGTGTGCATCAATGGCTCATTCATTTTTATTGCTGAGTAGAAATCTGTGGCATGGATGCACCACTGTTTGTCTATATGTTCACCAGTTGAGAGACATTTTGAATTGTTTCCGGTTTGGGGCTATTAAAAATAAAGCTGCTATAAACATTCACGTACAAGGCTTTGTGTGGACATATGTTTTATCCCCCATGGATAAATACGTAGGAGAGGAAGACTGGGCCATATGTTAGATGCATATTTAACTTCTAGGAAACTGCCGACTTGTTTTCTAACGTGGCGGTTCCATTCTACACCTCCACCAACAATGGGCCAGAGTTCCACTGGCAATGTGTCCTCCTCCATGACAGCTACGTCCAATCCGAAGATTTTTTTTAAGCAATTGCAATTTGACAACGTTCTCAATTGCTTCTCTTTGTCTTAGACTGGCTAGCCTAAGACATCGCAGGGTAGGGGTGGGGTACAGATTAAGGGAGAAGGGAAGGTAGACTCGCTGCCGGGCTGGTCACAACTGCACACGGATGCATAGCAGGTCTCTTGGCCATGCAGCGTCTCCAGAAAGCAGAACACCTTGGGAGTGTACAGGGGAGAAAGGCGGAGGAATTTACCCACTGCTGATTTTCCATCTCCCATCTCTCACTGGTACAAAGGGACCCCCTAAATCCCAAATTTGAGGCTTTGTTATGCAGCAACTACTAACAAAGACGGCATGTGAAATGTTCAGCACAGTGACCGCAGCTTAATTGATGACAGGCATGATGATGATGATAAGGTGACGAGGGTGTGTCCGTGCTCAGGCCACTGTTGAGAATTTAAGAAAAGGTGGTTTTGTGACCTCTACCCGAAAGGGGTGCGTGGTATGACTTTATTCTCAGGAAAAGAAAAGCCACAGTTACTTGCAATGAGCCTCCAGCCACTTCTTTATTTTTCAAAGTCTTGCCCAATTATGAAGACCTCAAGTCCTTGCTAAAGAGATTTGACTTCAAGTCCACCACGAAGAATCATCAACAGATTCAAAGACTGGGAATGGTGGGACAAGAGCTATTTTAGAAGAATCTGGCAGGGAGTATTAAAGATAAGAGGGGAAACCTGAGGGCAGTCTAGTGGGGTGGCCAAGGAAAAGAGCAGTGTAAGCTTCCACAGCGCCCCCAGGGCTCTCAGAATAAACCCCAGACTCCTCGGGTCCTCAGGCCCGATGTGATCTTGCCGTCCACCCTCTTTAATTGTTCTACCTTCTTACTCTGCTCCACCCAAGCTGGTTTCTCTTAGTTCCTTAGATATGTCTAGATTAATCTTCTCACAGTGCCTTTGCACATGCTCTTCTGTTGCTTTCCCTCCCTTCCTGTGCCGTTTGTGCTCATCCTTCCAATCTCTGTAACTCAGAGGACACTGAATCCTTAATTTGAACTAGGCCCCCTGACACACCCACTGAACACTTTGGGCTTTCTTTGGTGGCAGCTACCTTGGTTTATACTTACATACATGAGTGGTTATTAGATGTGACTATCTGCTTCCCCCACCGGACTAGGAGCCCTCTGGGGTTGTCTTGCTCATCGCAGGGCCCAGGGTCTGGTCTAATGCCTAGTGTGTCCCAGACTGAACAAAGTAATTATGAAATGAGCAGATGCCCTAGAGTGAAAATCCTTTGGGGCAGAATATGCCTACCCATCTGGAATCTCTGTCTTAAAATGATATGGAAAGAGAAAAAGGCCAAAATCCTTAGCTTTTCCCTTGGGTCACTCATTGGTCTCGCCCGGGAAGTGTCACCCAGGATTCCAGCCCCAGTTTCATTGCCAGAGGGCATATTTCATCCAGCCAGTAAATAACTCATCCCACCAGCCCTGGTGGCTGAGCGGAAGGTCCTTAAGGAGAGGCTGACCCTGAAGTGGAACATTGAGTTCCCCAGCCTCAAGGACACAGAGTTTTCCTGCAGGTTTTAATCATTTATTTGAACAAAGCATGCTTTCCCAAGCCTGGCTTCATAAACAAGTCTGATCAGAGGCAAACAAGCAGCCCCACATGGACATCTGACTCTGGGAGACTTCGTCTGGGCAGCCGCAGGAGACTTCACAGGGACACTCACAAAACGGAGGGCAGCAAAAGCCCGTGTAGCCTCCTCCCACTGTGTCCATACAGGACCGTGGCGGACATCTGTCCCCTTCCTCCTCCAGCGTTCCTCTTTTTACTTGGTGCTTCTGGCATGGCTATCTGTGGGCTTATGTATCCGTCTTTTCACTCCTCTCACTAGATGGTCAGTGCTACAGAGACAAGACAGAGCTTGCTCACCCACTGTTTCCCTACCCATAACTCAGCGCTTGGCATTGAGCTGGCTCCATAAATATTTGCTCATGAGAAAGGAGAAAGGTTGTGTTGTAAGTGGACATGAGAGGACACCATGTGAATGGCTCATGCGGGTAAAAAGACACAGCTAGTCATTTGTTCCAGTGTATTCCTTTTGTTGATTAGTCCATATTCCCACAAAGACTTCTGTGTAAACATTCATAGCACTTTGTTCACAATAGCTAAACACTGGGCACAACCTAAATGTCTATCAACAGGTGGATCAATAAACCAACTTTGGAGACGTCGAGACGCCCAGCCCCCTACTGGATATTACTCAGCACCTCAGCAGTGAAAGGCGCAAGCCCCTGATCCATGCAGCAGCATGGATGAATCTCGCAAACACACAAGCAGGGCACACCAGACCAAGGACTGCACTCTGGGTGACTGCATTTAAAGGAAGTGGTAGAATGGCTTAACAGAACTATGGGAAAGGACTCAGATTAGTGGTTGCCTTTGGGGAGGTAGGAGCTTACTGAAAAAGGACACTTAGGAGCACCCTGAGGAGTGGGAGATGTTTTATGGTTTCATCTGGGTGGCTGTTACATGCCCTGAACACATGCAAAAGTCAACAGCTGTTTAAGACGTCTGTAGGTAGATAATGCCTTCACTTAAAAAAGAACATGGATTAGATTTTCTCTAAAGTCCTGCTAATTCTCTTAGCTTAAGATTCTGGGTTAAAGGATGGCTTAACTGTTCCCTGTCCCTCTGGACTCTTCTGAGGGCGTTCTCCTGGGGTGTAAACATAGCAACCCAGAGACTGGGCACTGGACCTAGGCCTGCAGAGTTGTAGGGGAGCATGAACAGTGTAAGAGCAGAAGCTGGCCAGGGCCAAAAATTAGGTAGACAAAGAGGAGGAAGAGAGGGAGGAAAAGGGAGTGAGAGACCAAGGCAAACGGAGACAGAGAGTGTGAGAGAAGAGCAAGGAGATAAATGGAGAGAGACTGAGAGACAGAGAGACTGACAGAGAGAGGAAGACAGAGACACAGAGGGCTGGGGAGGGAAAGGAACACCACGTGATGCACAGCAGGCAGCCATGCAGCCGTTTGCTGGCTTTTCACACTCACTGCCACCTTCCTGTAACAACTGCCTGGACTCATGCTTGTCCTGGATCTCCCAACTTCCAGGGGTGCCTGCTCCTAAAGGAGTCCCTCTTCCTTGTGCAGCTCTAACTTGTCCCCAAAGCAGTGGTCATTCCTCACTTGTGTAATGGTCTCTGCGCAAGGATGGAACCTGCTGTCATCGGATTCATCCAGACTTCCACACCTGTCCCCAGCTGGCATGTGTCACTTGGGCAAGTTGATTTTAGTTTATTTTTCCTACTAGGAAGCATCCAAGGGCATGGCAAGGTACTCACACATCTCCAGATGGTGAGACAATGGCCCCAGTGTCTGGACCTCCCGTCAGGTCCAGGTGATGGGCTGTGGAGAAACTAGTGGGACCACTGTCCGTCCCTGCTGGGGGGCTGTGCTGCTGCGCAGGACAGAATGGGGAATGTTGGAGTCGGAAGCCCAGGCTAGACAGCAGCAGACATTGCCCTGCGTGCTGGCCAGACAGGTGTGTCCCACTGGGAAGCGCAGCCACAAGGTGGGTCCAGGACCCCTTGGGCAGGAGGGACAGAGCCAAAACCATGAATAACAACATGTAGGGGGCTTCTTGGGGCTGGTGTGCCAGACAGACCCGTGGGCGGTGTGGTGTGTGTCTGTTACACAATTTCCCAGTGGTCACTGAACTGACGCCAAGTGATCAAAACCAAGAGCCTCCTTCATCTGCCTTCCTCCAGGCAGCCAGAAGGCCAGGGTCTCCGCTGAGTGGATTAACTACTGAATCATCACAGACGCCCAATTAAGACTTACGGGATGGCACCATGTCTGTATTCTGCTAGAACTCCTCTCATCCACTGCCAAGACAGTTTCCTTTCAGGACAGTCCTAACCACACGTCAGCCATGCCTCAGTCTGGTGTCCGGGGTGGCCTCTGACCCCTTCTAGGGGCTGATATTGCCTGATGGCACAGCCCTGAGATCGGAATTTTTCCATCTTTTTGTTCCCAGATGGTGACACTAAAGAGCTCTGACTTCTGTTCCCTCTGGCTTGGATGTGGCTTTGAGTTGGGTGGAGGAAGTTGTTCTTGTTTGCTTCTTTGGGATTCTGGACTAGAAAGGCTACTGGGACTTAGTGTCTGTCCTCACAGGAACTGCTTGGGGGTTCAGCAGACAGGGAGGTCGCAGAACTGGGGAGGAGGCTGAGCTGTCTACTCCTCTTCCCACCACCTCTGTTCCACAGAATAGCATGAACAGCCTGTCCTGGGTATAGTTAAAATCTTATTTTTAACCAGTTCTCATCCATCACACACTCACTGTGTGACCGTTTTCCAGCTTGGTGATTCAAGGCCTCTGTGAGCTCCAGTCCCACCAGACCTGTGAAGGAAGTCTCCGTTAAGTCTCCATTTCCCTGCTCTTCAGAAACAAAGTATAAGAACTGATACACAGTTATTTCTCTCCCCTACCCCAGAGCTTAAGCTCTTGCAAGTGGTTTCTCTGCAAGTGGAATTAACATCACCAGGGTGTAAATAGGAAAAAAAAATGCAGACTGAAATGACTAATGCAAATATTTATACCAATATCCACCTGCATCCTCTCCTGGGTGCCACCCACCGCATCATGTCATCTGCCCGTGTCCCCCACCACACTCCTTCTCAGGTGTGTCCTCCTTCAACAGGCTGGCTATCACAGCCAACCCTTTCAGTCAGCCAGCACCTGATCACTCCCACCTCAGCTAAAACTGAAGCACAGAAGTTTAGGCAGCAGGCCCCACAGCTCTGCCCATCGTCTCTTGCCTGCCCCCCCCAAAGCTCAATTCTGAGCTGTGCTTGCAGCTGATGTGGGAGGGGTGGCAGGGGGTATGTTCGGTGGCCTGTGTGTATGCCTGTGTGCTGTGTGCTGATGAGCTTCTCTAGTCTGCGGGTCTGTGTGTGCCTGTGAGCGGAGTGAACAAGTTACAGCATAAAGCCCTAACCCTGGAACATAATAACTTCTCAGTAAATACAGGCCATTGTGGAGGCTTGGGGCCTTTTGTTTTTAAGCTTATTTCTCAAGATGTCAACATTCAGTGAAATGCACAGGTCTTAACTGCAGACTTTTGCACAGCTGTACCTGACTGGGCATGGCCAGCTCCTCAGCAGCTTCCTGAAGCCTCCGTTCTGCGCTCTTCCACCCCTGGTCCCCATGGGTTGTTGTGCGTGGTTTCCACTTCACATGAGTGGGACCACACAGGAGGTGCTTTCTGGTCTCCCGCAGCTGTCTCAGACCCACCACCCTGCTGCGTCTGGCGGCAGCACCTCTCTTGGCCCTCCCTGTGTCGTTCTGCACAGCACCAGCTTGCCGCCATGGCTTGTCTTTCTGCGGCTGGCCATTTGGTAGGTTGCCAGATTGGGCTTTCAGGAGCAGGCTGCCGTGGACAAGGACTGTATGGATGTAACACTGATTTGGGTTGCGCATCCACTCACAAGAAAATTTGCTCACCACAGGGCATGTGCGTTTTAGCTTTTCGTAGATGGGGCCAATTTTCTGAAGTGGCTTTAAGTTATGAGCCAAACAGCAAAAACTGAGAGTTCCTGTGCTGCACATCCCCATGCTCGCTGTCACCGGTGGTTGCTCCAGAAGCAGGTGCTGCAGTGGCATTTGGGCCGCAGTGAGGGATCGACCCTGTGCAGAGAGCGGGGAGGAGCAGCACTGGACAGAGGCAGTGACCTGTGAGTCCGAGAAGCTCCAGTCAGCCCAGCAGGGAGCCCCCCAGGGTCATACTGCCATCACAGAGAAAAGGCAGACTTCCAAACCCTGCTCCACCCAGCTGCTGGACGTGAACCCCCGGGGGGCCATGCCTCACAAAGGGCGGCTCTCAGCAGCAGCTGGAGAGGCTTACAGCTACCTGCTGGCCAGCAAGCCTCTTCCCAAGCAGACGCCAGAGCCCACCACACCATCACTAGCATGGAGCGGGGGTATGAGGGCAGCCCACTGAGACCCCAGTCAGCTTCCATGATGGTTCCAGATGCTCATGGGCTGACTGGCCACTTACCTGTCCTCTTCTGAGAGGTGCGAGTCTTTTACCCATTTTAAAAGCTGGATGTTTATCTTTCTCTAATTAATGATAAAAGTTCTTTATATAGCCTAGACATGAGCTCTTTTTTATAGATGTAAATCTCTCAAGGCAGTTTCCCAGAGAAATAGACGTTACTCAGAGACGTGAAGAGAGATTTGCTTGTCACACTGGCGGGCCCAGTGGGCTCACTCCCTAAAACCTAAGCCCCGAACAGCAGAAATGGCCGGGTCTCTATGCAGGCTGTGTGGGAAACTTCTTGCCACACCTATCTTCACGCAGGCACATCCATCACAGCACAGCCGTTGTCTATTGTTTGGGACGGGGAGTTGGGAAGGGTCAAGGTACCCCTTCCTCAGTTCCCTGCTACGAGCGCAGTTCACCCAGCAGCCTCTCCGCTCCAGCAAGCAGAGGAATTTAAGCAGCAGTCTCCCTAGCAGCAAATTTGGCAACTTCCCGCTTCACCTCGACCTGTCTGAGAGAAGAGTCATGAAGATACTCCTTTTCTAGATTTACCATTTTCCTTTAGGTCTACGATCCATTTCAGATTACATTTGTGTATGGTGTGAGGTAGGTTATTTGTTTCTCCATTGACTAGAACCATTTACTAAAAAGACCATCTTTCCCCACTGAATCATTGTTGCATCACAGCTATAAATCAGATGATCGCATATGTATTGGTCTCTTCCCGGTTTCCTTATTCTGGTCCAGTTTTTGGTCTCTTCCCGGTTTCCTTATTCTGGTCCAGTTGATAATGAATAAGCTATTCCACCCCGTCTTACTTGCTGAAGTCATATTAAAAAAAACTTGATATCTGGTAGTGTGAGTCGTCCTCCAGCTTTTTTTTTTAATTTGCCTTTCCTATTCTCCATTCCTTGAATGTCCATATAAATTTTAAAGTCAGTGTGCTCGTTTCCTTAAAAGCAACTCTGGGCACATTGTCTGGGTCTGTATTGAAATACAAATCAATTTGGAGACAACTGATGTCTTAATAATATTGAATCAGTCAGTTAATGAACATGATAAACTCTTTAATTCATTTATGTCTTTCTTTTATTTCTCTGCAATGTTTTATAGTTTTTAGTATAGACATCGTATATCTCTTTTATTAACTATAATTTCCTGATGATATTTGGTATTATTAGTGACATTTAAATATTTCCATTTTCTAATTTTGCTAGTATTTAGAAATTCAATTGATTTTTGTATGTGCTGATATCCAGCAAACCTGCTAAATTTATGCATTCATTCAAATAATTTATAGATTATTTTGGATTTTTCCATAAGATTTTCATCTGAAATAATAACATTTGCAATCTTTATTCTTTATGTGTCTATTCCTTGTCTTATAGATATGGAATATTCATGGTCCTGCCATGTCATATAATGCTGAATAGAAATTATATTGGTGGACATCCCTTTTTTGTTTCCATCCTCAGGAAAAAACATTTGCTACTTTTCCATCAGTGAAGGTATTAGCTGTGTATGGTGCACCCATGTGTCTGTTTGGCAAGTACCCTTTATCATATTAAGGAAGTTTTATTTGAAAATCTTTTTCCAAGAGTTTTTATCATGAGTATTAAATTTTTAAAAGATCATTTTCTATGTACCTGTTGATTTCAATTCATGTCTATAGCTGCAGGTTTCAAAAACTGGAAAGTGTTTTACAGCTGGTCTCAGACAGAAGATTCAGAGGGAGTCGTGCCCTACTGAGCCTGGCTGAGACAGCAGCAGGAGGGCATGAGTGTGAGGGGCTCCAAAGAGACAAGACAGGGACACACGCGCGATCGTCTACCTCGGTCCTGTGGCCTCCTGTTCTACTCACTCCCACTAGGAACTTGGGACCTGTTTTATAAGCAGAAACTAGTCCCTTTTATGTAATCCTGTGCCAGGTACGATGCTAATCATCATGGGGGTGGGGACACATGACCCAATACTGAACCACCAGGGGCCCTCTGGGGCCCCTACATGTGATGCCATCATGTAGCTCATAGGAAGAACCAGATAGGAGCTATAGCCAGGGGCCCACATCTCTCTCCTCCATCTCCACAGCCCCTGCCAGGGACCAAAGTCCCTTGGGAACAGTCAGACCACATACAAACAGGGAAAGAGCAGTGGAAAATGCATCAAATGATCCCCACCCTCACCCATTTCATCCCCTGCCCAGTTGCCTTGTGGATTTTTGGCCTTCCCAGTGCGGTCTGGGAAGGCTTAGAAAGTTTCCTTCCAGAGCCCCAGAAATCCAAGAACAGGAGCTGCCTCAGGCCATTTCTGTCCCTGGGTCTCCTTTCAAAGAATTTCTGGATAGATGAGCGAGATTGTGGCTTGTGGACAGTCAGGAGAGAGGGCCTATCATTGTTTCAGATTTCTGGCTTGGCGCAAAGATTCAGATTCTCCAATTCCCACACTAGAGGCCTCGGTCCTCTGGGAGTAAAGGTCTTGCCTCCAAAGAATGGCCATGACATTTGTTGTGTCTGTGACCTCTGCTCATGTTCCCTCGTGGCTTTCCAGGGCACGTCTCTGTCTCAGTTAGATAGGGTAAAAGTTAGAATCTCTGCATTACAAGTGAAAAAAGAGGGTTTTATTGGTACAGAGATCTAGAAAGTCTAAGGGGAAATGGTTTCAGATGTGACAAGAGCATACAAGAACTGGGTACAGGCCAGAATCGCGGGAGGTGAGAGGATCCACCAGAGACAGAGCAGGGAGCAGAACAGGCAGATTGACTGAAACACACTGCTGAGGAGAGCAGTGGGTGAGGCAGGAGAGGTCTGCTACGTCATGTGGGTCCCCTCCCTGGCGGGGGATCGAACTCCCGCTGCTGTGCTGCAGATGCTCACAGTGCGGCACCCAACCCACTGCGCCACCAGAGGCCCCTGCATTTTATTTAATATTTAAATTAATATGTTTAGCTTACTTTCTTCTGATTATATAAATACTTGTTCGCTAAACAAGTCAGAAAACACAAAGGCTTCTCTGGGGGGTGTGACTCCACTCAGGCCTGAAGTCTGAGTAACTATCAAACAGAAGAGGAGCAGGGCCGGGAATATTTGGGACAGGCAACAGCACCTGAGGCCAGGAGGATGGGACAGCAGCTCCCTGAGTGGGACCAGGAGGGGCAAGGGCAGGGGCTGAGGTGGGCAGAAGAAACCGATGGAGGATGTAAAGGGGCAAAAGCATGATCTGCTGGCATCTGTCCACGCTCTTGGTTGTGGAGTGGAGAGCAGCGGGAGGGCGGTGGAGCTTGAGGGGTTCTGTGGTCACCCAGACTAGAGATGCTGCTGGTGCTGCCCGAGGGGGTGTCCATGCACAGGAAAAGCGGCTGGCCTGGTGTGGCTTGGGGAGGGTGTGATTCCTGGGTTCCTGAGGGCCTGTGTAAAGCGGGGCGTTCACGGCCTCAGGAAAGTCAAAGAGTAAGACCCGTCCCTTAGACAGACACCCAAAGGGGACTTATAGTCACATTTTACATAAGTTGCATGAAATTGCTTTGATTAGTGCTCGCCCCGCTGCCCCCAACTGAGCATCTCCCCATAGCTGCATCTTTTAAATCTTTTCTCCTGTAGTTTCATGAGTATGTCCCCCCAATCGTGGCTCCTCAGGGGCTGTACTTCATCAGTCCCCCAAGCCAGCGCTGGCTGTTTCCGCCCCACCACCCGATCAGCATGTGGCTGGCTGCCAGGCGCTTGGCTTTGTGGCCTTGGTCCCTTTATCGCCCCAACGTCCCCTCGGCCGGCCCAGAAGGCTCCCTCCCTGGGCGGCCTGTGGCGTGGCCACTAGGTGGCGGCGTTGCATAGTGGCCCCTGATGGCTCCGGCGACGACAGTGCCCTGTCTCTGTGGGATGCGCAGGGCGCCCACATTTCCCAGCGAACAGGACCCCACCATCCCGGAGAGACCCGTGGAGTGGGGCCCTCTGTTCCCGTGAGCGCTTCTGCCCTCGCGTGACTCGCTGCCCACTCAGAAGTGGCCGCCCCCCTATTTCCCCAAGAGAAGAGGGTCAGGCGCTCTGGGCCGCCACTTCCGAAATAGGGTGTCCAAATCGTGGATGTGCCCGACGCGGTTCGAGGACGCCAGGGCCACAGCGCCAGCGCGTCTTGCCTGTTCACAGGAAAAGCATTTACCCTCTGACCCGTGACCTCGCACACCGCTGTTCAGACCAAACCCAAGCGGAGACGCTCCAAGTTTTTAATTTAAATTAGAAATGGGGCCTCCCTGGTGGCGCAGTGGGTTAAGCAACGCACTATGAAGCAAACCGCAGCCACTGTAGCACGAGTTCGATTCCTGCTGCCAGCCAGAGAGGGGTCCCACGTGGTGAGGCAGACCTCTCCTGCCTCGCCCGCTGCTCCCCTCAGCAGTGTACTTCCATTGATCTGCCTGTTCTGCTCCCCGCTCTCTGTGGTGTAAAGAAAAATTGTTGAAAGGAAGCACAGAGAGGTCACTGGCTTCACTGCTGGTCTCAGGCCGGCAAGGGCGTGGAAGGCTCGAGGGCTCCCGCTGGTAATGGCCTGAACTGAGAAGCAGACCCTGAGGCCACCAAGCCAGCCTCCAGCACCCTGCGGCAGCGTCTCTGCCTCAGCAGCTTTGGCTGTTTCAGCTGCACCTGGAGATGCTCACACGCTCAGAGCCCTGTGCGCTGGGGCCGCGGCAGCCCAGAGGCCGGCTGGGAGGCGCTCCGCACGGGCCCTTCCCTGGCGGAGGAGACCTTGCACCTGGAAGCCGGCCGAGTGATTTAGGGAAAGCCGCCCATGGAAGCGCGGGCTCCCTGTTGCCATGGGATGAGGCCCTTCCCGCCTAACCCGGAGCCTGATGCTCTGGTCCTCCACCTGTGGGCCCACGTGATCCCAGCTCCACCCCCTGGCACCGGCATGCCTCATGCTAGCACCTGTGGTGCCCCATGAACCCATGATGCTCCTCGGCAGTGTGTCCCGTGACCCCATGATGCTTCAAGCAAGTCAGCACCTGTAGCGTCCACGTGACCCCAGCTCCACCCCCTGACCCCGTCATGCCCTGCGCCAGCACCTGTTGGGCTGTGTGATACCTTAGTGCTCTGCACCAGCGCATACGGTGCCTCGTGACCCCATAATGCTCTGCGCCAGCACCTGCAGCATCCACGTGACCCCAGCTCCGCCCCCTGACCCCGGCATGCATCACGCAGGCACGTGCAGGGCCACGTGACCCCATAATGCTCCAGGCCAGCACCTGAAAGGGCTATGTGACTGTGATGGTTCTCGCTAGCACCTGCAGGGTCCACGTGACCCCATGATGCTCTGCGCCAGCACCTGTAGCATCCACGTGACCCCAGCTCCACCCCCTGACCCCAGCATGCTTCACGCAGGCACGTGCGGGGCCGCGTGACCCCATAATGCTCCAGGCCAGCACCTGAAAGGGCTATGTGACTGTGATGTTTCTCGCTAGCACCTGCAGGGTCCACGTGACCCCATAATGCTCTGCGCCCGCACCTGTAGCATCCACGTGACCCCAGCTCCGCCCGACCCCCCCCATGCTTCACGCAGGCACGTGCTGGGCCGCGTGACCCCATGATGCTCCGCGCCAGCACCTGCAGGGTCCACGTGACCCCATAATGCTCCAGGCCAGCACCTGAAAGGGCTATGTGACTGTGATGTTTCTCGCTAGGACCTGCCGCGTGACCCCATGATGCTCCGCGCCAGCCAGCACCTGCAGGGGCCACGTGACCCCATGATGCTCTGCGCCAGCACCTGCAGGGGCCACGTGACCCCATAATGCTCTGCGCCCGCACCTGTAGCATCCACGTGACCCCAGCTCCGCCCGACCCCCCCCCCATGCTTCACGCAGGCACGTGCGGGGCCGCGTGACCCCATGATGCTCCGCGCCAGCACCTGCAGGGTCCACGTGACCCCATAATGCTCCAGGCCAGCACCTGAAAGGGCTATGTGACTGTGATGTTTCTCGCTAGCACCTGCCGCGTGACCCCATGATGCTCCGCGCCAGCACCTGCAGGGTCCACGTGACCCCATGATGCTCCGCGCCAGCCAGCACCTGCAGGGGCCACGTGACCCCATGATGCTCCGCGCCAGCCAGCACTTGCAGGGGCCACGTGACCCCATGATGCTCCGCGCCAGCACCTGCCGGGGCCACGTGACCCCGTGATGATCTGCGCCAGCACCTGCAGTAACCACATGACCCCAACTCCACCCCCTGACCCCGGCATGCGTCACGCAGGCATGTGTGGGGCCGCGTGATCCCGTTATGCTCCAGGAAGCACCTGATGCTCCCACGTGACCCTGTCAGAGTCCGCGCTGCCTCCTGAGGCGCGTGCGTGAAGGGAGCTCCACCCTCCTAACCCAGTGTTGTCTGTGTCACCACCTGCGGAGCCCACCTGACCCCATCATGCCCTGCACCGCCACCTGAAGCGCGTGCGCGAGGGGAGCTCTGTCTTTGTGACCCGTGACGCGCCCGTCCCAGGGAGCGGGGCCGCTCCGACCGCACACCAGCTCTTTTTTTCTGTCAGCGCTTCCTCTGGCAGCTCCTCCAGGCTGCCTCTTCCACTGTTGTCATTGCGCTGCCTCGCACTGCGTCACGTGACAGTGCTGCCCACAGCACGCTGCATCTGTGCCACCAAGGCGCGCAGTGCGCGCTGTGGCTGCTCCATGGAGCTGTCTCTCGCGGGTGCGGTGTCACCACTTCTGGGGAACCTCCATTTTTGCTCTTCATTCCCACCTAGGAGTAAGGAAGGGACTTGGGGTTGCAGAGGTCGGACACCCGAGGAAAACACCTTGCGGTTCCCCGGCCCTCAGCTCTGTGTTCCGCGGTCCCACCGGGGCACAAGCGCCTTGGCTTCTGGAGTCCCGAACGCACAGACCCTGCCCGCTTGTCGACTCCGCTCAGGCGTGATGGCGAGAGGGCTCTTCTAGGGCTTTCCACACCACACCTGAGCTGAACATCTTCGAGGGCTTTGTGCCCCCGTGTCCTCCCAGCTGTATGCGCCAGGCTGTGCTTAGTAACAATCCCAGGACGCATTAGCCCCCAGGCTGCTGACATCTGCCGGCGGGTGGCCCCAGGGACCAGTTCAAGGTCCAGAGCCTGTGGCCACCCAGCGGCTGGGCAGAGTGGGAGCGTGCACCCCGGCCAGGGAGGCCATCTGGGCATGAGGGGCCAGTGTTGCCAAACCTTAGGTGTCTTGATTTTTAAAGTAAACTACCTAGTAAAAACATGGGTGTTTTTACCTAAGAACGTCTCCTTGCAGGCCAAGTCCAGCACGTGGACCGAGGTGGCCCTTGGGCCAGTCCCTTGTGCCACAGGTGGGCTGTGGTGTGGGCCCAGGGGACGAGGCGTTTGTAGCCACCTTGACTGCGGTGCTGCCTGTCAGAGCGGCTTCACCCCACGGCACTGCAGCAGTGGCAGAAGGCGAATGTGCCCGTTTTAAAGGCTAACTCCCCATTGCTTTGACACCGTCAAGATGTGGGGCGTGAGGTAGACACTCCCTCCTCTTGACTCTGGACCGTGTGGTTGCCTGACCACTAAAGTGGAGCAGAGGGGACACTGGGCCCATTTCTGGGACACTGGCTCTGGTGACCCAGTCACGTCGCCCATGGGGACACCCTGCCTAGAAAACCCAAGACCCCTCCCCCTCACCCCTTGCTGAGTTCCCACCACAGCCATGTGCACATCACCTTGGAAATGCATCTTGCAGTCGGTCCCTGGTGTGCTGTCTCGTTGACTGCATGTCCAGAAGAGAGGGGCCTTCCCACAGCCCTGCCCAGACTGCAGACTCAGGAGCAAAATAAAGAAGAGATTTTTTAAAAAAAAATTATTTTTTATATATGCATACAAGAACTGGGGTGCAGGCCAGAGGTGTGGGGGGTGAGAGGCTTCATCAGAGACAGAGGGGGAACAAAACAGGCAGATCTGAGATACACTGCTGAGGGGAGCAGTAGGGAGACAGGAGAGGTCTGCTGTGCCATGTAGGTCAGCTCCCTGGCCAGGGATCAAACTCGTTCTGCAGAGGCTACAGATGCTTCAGAGTGCTGTGCTTAACCCCTTGTGCCACCAGAGAACCCCCCCAAAAAAAATTTAGATTTTTTTTTAAGCTGTTGATGGGGTTGTGGCACAACTAAAGGCGAATGAGATGGGTGGGCCCTGGCTCCAGCCCTGATGTCCTTAGCCTCTCACTCCAGGGTCATATCGCTCTCCTCCCTGGACCTCAGTTTCCTCATTTAGGAAGTGAGGGTCGAGCTTGCCCCCAGGGTCAGTGCGTGTGTGGGATGCAATAGCTGACCTGCAGCTGTGGCTGGGCGGCATTGCCACCTGGAAGCAGGCAGGGAAAACCAAGGTGCTGAGAGCGGGAACCCCTACCTCTGTGTGACAAGTGCAAAGCCCCAAGGCAGCCGATTTGTGAGGGTAAACAGTTGAAAACAGCCTCCTGGTCCCTCGAGGGAAGGACCAAATGGAGCGCAGGTGGTTCCAGCCTCCAGCAGCTCTGTGGTCTCAGCTGTGTGGGGCACGGGGGGGGGGGGGGGGGNGGCCTCCCTAACTTGATGTTTGGGTCAAAAACACAATTTAGAGTGCCTCTCACAGTCTAGACCCATGGATGCAAAGTTTGAGAATGAGCGAAACCCAGTAGTATTTGTGGGTACAGATGCATGTGAGAACAAATAGAGAGGGGCACAATCAGATCCAGGGAGTGATTTTCCTGGGAAATCATGGGAGGGAGGGAGAGAAGACCCTGGGGCTCCGACTGTACCCCTAAGACCCTTGAAGAACAAAGAGGAGCAACAGCAGCATGTTAGAATTTAATGGGGCTGAGCAAGGGCTCAATGAGCATTTGCATTGGTTAATTATTTTCTGTATTTTTGAATACAGAAAATTTGAAATACTCCACAGTAAAGAAGAGCAGTACCTGTAAATGAAGGATTGAGGCTGATGAGATTGAAGCTCTTCCAGGTCCCCAAGCCACCCAAAGGTTCTGCACCCCAACTCTGCACAGCACACTTTGGCCCTGCAGTCTGTCTCCTAGAACTGCACGACTAACACGGAGTCCCATTTGGCTACTGTGTGTGTGCACATGTTCATGCCCCAGGGAGTCTCCCACGCATCCCAGTCACAAGGCCCCTTTCCCTCTGCACTTGCCTCCCTGGGCCTTGCAGGCAGGTGCTCCTCCGACACCGTGGTGCAGTGAGCTGAGGAGACAGTCCCTGTGTGGTCCCCCCACCCCACCATGAAGTTTTAGATTCCTCGTTTGCAGAGTGCAGAGTTCTCAAGTTTTCTTCTCGTTCTGGCATCCTTCTAGTCTCGGTGCCCTAGACAATCACACCGCCAATAATTCTCTTAACTGCTGTGCTGAGTACCTGTTAGGTGGTGACCTCACTTCAGCTCCACATCCGACCCTCAAAGGGGGAGCAGCCTGCAGGTCAGGGCTTTGCAGGGTGGAGAGAGGGCCTTGGTGTGTCGACCTTTCTCCACAGCCAGGCTTCCACCACCTCAGCCGCCATTCTGCCTACTCTGCCTCAGGGCTGGATCCCCACCAATGCCCGAGTTCTTCCCCAAGAAGGTTGGGCAGGGCTGGGCTCAGGCCAGATAGGCTTCAGCTGTCTGGCGCTGCTGGGAGCCAGGCCTGGGGGCATCAAGGTTATTCACATGCCAGACCCCTTGGCACCAGCGTTGCCCACAGTCCCTGCTACAAACATCTGAACAGATGGTGCCCAGAGCCATGAGCCTCAGACAAATCAACTCACCCTGTCCTCCCCATAAATAACACCAGCTCAGTCTGCTGAGGACTTACCAGGAGCCAGCTCCTGTGTGAGAACTTTATGCTTAGGAATTAACCTCATCTCCTTAACAGTCCTACTGGCTCTGTGCTCTAGTTACCCCGTCTTACATGCAGGCGAGCTAAGGCTCAGAGAGGTTTGCTGACTTCTCCAGGCCACACAGCCAGGCGCTGCCCAGCCTGACAACAGTCCCAGGGGCTCTCATCCAGAGCAGGAGCTAGCTGTGTCCTCCGAGGGGCCCAGAGGCTGCTCTGACCGTGCCCACTGTGCAGAGGGGAGGGCAAAGCTGAAGAATTCGGCTCAAGGCTCACTGTGGGGCAGCAGGGACAGCAGGGCCACTGGGGTGCTGGGGAGAAGGAGGAGCTGAGGGCGCAGGTGCTTGGAGGGGGCCTGTCCTTCCTCCGCTTTGCTTGTTTGTTTTTAATTGTGGTGAGGTATATAGAACTAGCGTTTACCACCTGAGCCGTCCTCATGTGTCTGGTTCCATGCCACTGAATGCAGCCGCACTGTGTGTGACCGTCGCCACCACCACCTCTGGAACCCTTCTCATCCTCCCCAGCTGAGACTGTCCCCACAAACACCGACTCCTCTGCTCCCCAGGCTGCCTCTGTTCTCCTATCCTGCTCGCCACCTGAGCCAGCAGCCAGGGCCACTCGACTTCCTTTCTCTGCAGGTGGCCTCTCTAGGTGCCTCCCAGGGTGGCGTCCTGGTGCCTGTCCCTTTGTGGCTGGCTCATTCCGCTGAGCACCACGTCCTCAGGACTTCTCCGTGGTGAAGCCTGTGTCAGAACGTCCTTCCTTTTAAAGGCTGTGTAGTATTCCTGGTAGTATTCCTCCATTCACTGTCTTTATCCATTCGTCACTGGGGGAAAAGGCACTGGCCATTTGAGTTACTTCCACCTCCTGGCTACTGTGAATAATGGTGCTGTACACACGATGTTCAAGCAGCTCTCCGAAAGCCTGCTTTCAGACCTTTTGTGTAAACACTGAAGAGTGGAATTGCTGGCGCCTAGGGTGGTTGTTCTACTTTACTTTTTGGAGGAACCACCATCTTACTTTCCACAGCAGCCCCCACACAGCGGTGCCCCAGAATTCCGATTTCTCCTCGTTCTCGCCAGCGCTCGCTGTGTTCTGGCTGTGTTCATGCATGGGTGTGAGCGGTGTCTTGCGCGGTTTTGATTTACATTTCCTTCATGGTTAGTAAGGAATGTTGAGCATCTTTACGTCTATTTCTCGGCCATTTACATGTCTTCTTTGGAAAAATGTATATTCAAGTCCTTTGCCCATTTTTCAATGTTTGTTTTTGTTGAGTTATAGGAGGTCTTTATGTATTCTGGCTACTAGCCCCTTATCATGTATGTGATTTGCAAATACCTTCTCCCATTCTGCAGGTCGTCTTCCTTTGGTCTTTTTAATAAGACTAATAAGTCTTTCTTATTAACGCAAAATGTTCCCACAGGAAAACATACAAAGACAAAGCCTCCACTTGATGAGGGGTGAGACCTTACTCTCTCTGTCAGCTAACTTGCTGCTCTTCCCATGAATGAGCTCTGTGAAGAAGCCCGGTGCACATGTGTGCTGCCTGCCTCCTCCCACCACCTTCTCTCCGCCAGCCCATGAGGCCTAGAGGCTGGGGTCTTCCTCCTTCACCCTTGGAAGCCCAGCACGTGGGCCTTGCCCAGTGTCTGCTCCCTGGGCTTATGGCCAGGAGGTCTGGGGTGGAAGTCAGTGTAGTCGGTCCCTGTCATTACAGGCTGTTAACCCCCAGTGGGCCCTCAGCAGTCACTTCATCTCATGCCCGTTGTCCTGATACGATGAAGCTGTTGTGAGTTTACGTGCGCTGGTCTCTGAAAAGTGCGTATGTGAGTGGCCTGGCCTGCAGGTGGGCCGGGGAGTGTCCATTGTGGTGGGGCAGTTCTTATCACCTCTGCTCCTTGTTGTCATCAAGGGAACAAAAGAGGCATGTGAGTTCCAGTCCTGCCAAAGGGAACTGGGTGCCCCGCCTATTCTGTCAGCCATTCTCTTGTTTCTGACTTCCCTTCGAACTTAGAAGAAAATCCTTCCCAATAAAATCTTGCCCAGGCACTGCCCCTCCCTGCTCTAACTGGCCCTTGGAGGTTCTCTGTACCAAACAGATGACGCCAGTCACCCCACACCTCAGGTCTCATGCCAGCTTTTAAAAACAAACAAACAAACAAAAAACAACTTTTTTTTAAGGTGATAGATGTCCACAGTATAAAACTCAAAAGTCTCAAGAGGAAAACTGAAAACTCTAGCTTGTTCTCTCTCGCTGCTGTGCTCCCTCCATCTCGCCCCTCTCACGTGGCTCCAGTATCCCAGCCCCTTGTGTACGGCTCCAGAAGTGTTCTGTCACCTACAGGAACTACTCCTGCTGCGTTTACATCGCACATAAACGGGACTCTCCACACACACTCTTCACCTTGCTACTTTTTTTCTAACAACAACAATCAAAAAGTCAAATGGAGAAAAGCAGCTCCAAACTATGCTTACTTTAAAATTTTTTATTTTGGAAACAGCTTAAAACTCATGAAAAGTTGCAAAATTGGTCCAGAGAGTTCCTGTGGCCCTTTCACCCAGCCTCCCCCACTCCCCAGTGATAACATCTTACATAATCAAGTGCATTGTCAAAACCAGGAAATTGCTCTGATACAATATTATTAACTCAAAATGAAACCTTATTTGGATTTCACTAGTTTTTACATGCAATAATTATTTTGTTGTGTTTTCCAGTGCACAGTTGTATGAAATTTTATCTCATGGGTAGATTTTGCAACCACTGGGATATAGAACTATTCCAGTTACCGCAAAGGAACTCCCTCATGTTAACACTTTATAGTCATGCTCCTCCCCAGCTCTGAGCAACCACCAATATGTCCCTACCACTATAATGTTGTCTCTTGCAGTGTCATATAAACAGAATCATAAATGTTTTGAGATTGGCACTTTTTGTTCAGCATAATGACCTTGAGGTCTATTCACTTGCTTTATTGTGTTCATCGATAATTCATTCCTTTTTATCGCTTTATACTATTCCATTTTATGGGTGCCTCACCATTGGTTATTCATTCGCCTGTTAAAGGCCATGTGGGTTGCAACTAGAAATCAAGCTACTATGGATACTCATAGGCAGGTTTTTGCATGACTCTAACTCTTCATTTTTCTAAGAAATACAATTGTTGGGTTGTGTGGTAACATGTGAAGAAACAGCCACATTGTTTTCCTGGGTGACTGTACCATTTTATGTTCCCAATACAGTGTTTAAGAGTTCTAGAGAGGGCCAGAGAGCTCTGTGTCCTTTGTCAGCTGTTGATATTGCTATATTATTATTTTATAGCCATTAATATTATTTTAGCCATTTTAATATATTAGTAGTACTCTCATTGGAGCTTTAATTTTGCAGTTTGCCCATGGCTGATGATGTCATATTTTTTGTGCTTATTTGCCACTTGTATTTCCTCTTTTACAAACTATCTGTTTAAATCTTTTGCCCATTTTCTTACTGCTGAGTTTAGGCTGTTCTTTATATAGTCTAGGTACAAACCCTTATTGGTTTCCATTTCGCACAAACGGGACTCTGTTCACACACACTGGGATCTACAAATACTTTTTCTCAGTCTGAAATTAGTCTTTTCATTTTCTTATCAGAGACTTTTGCAGAGCAAACATTTTGAATTTTGACATAGCCCAATATATTTATTTGGTGTTTTTGTGGAGCATGCCTTTGCTGCCATGTCTAGACACCTTGACTTTTGCTTTAATATAGCTTGCAGATAGTTCCATATCAGCATGTTAAAAGCTTCCTCATCATGTTTTTGTGGCTGCAAGCATACCATTGTACAGATAAAGCATAAATTATTTAACCACTGACCTGCTGGGGAACCTAACTGTCTAAACTTGTGCTGCTCTGAGCAATGCTGCAATAAATAACCTTGAGCATACATGGCTCTCGTGTTGTGGCTTCGACATGCCTGTGGGATGAATTCCCAGAAGTGGGCTCCAGTCACAGGGTTCAGCATTCAGAATATGATAGTATCTCCCTCTGGCCCTCCCACTACGGTGTCTGAGCAATTATTAGTCCTCACCTCTTACAACAGAGGTTTTATCGATTTTTTTAGTCTTTGCCAATTTGAGAAGCAAAAAATGGTTTCTCTGCGTGATTTTAGTTTAGTCTCCCTTTAAGCTCTTCCTGTGCTTTCTTCCCTACAAATGCCCGGCTCTTCTCCTTTGCCAGCTGGCTTGCCAGGCTCCTGGCCCGGTGACTGGAAGGAGCCCATGCTTCACTTGCTGAACAGGGTGGCGTTGGATGCAGAGCCTCGATGCTAGGCCGGTCCTCGCCCATGGCAGGACTGAGAACTGAGTCCACGCCCTCCTCACCGCGGCGTGAGTCTCCTCCTCCGTTCGGCTCAGTGACCTGTCTGCAGGAGTAATAGGAATAAGAATGGAAAATACCTATCCCAGGAGCGGCTGGGAATAGGGTGACCCTTACTGGTATCTCCTCTGCTCTCCAGAAGATGCTACAGACCAGGCCTTGTGAACTCACAGGTCATCCACATCACTTCACTTGCAGGAGAGTCCTTGTCACCTCTCACGGGTGGTGGATTTTGTGGGATGCCATTACGTGGCCGTATCTTAATGAAGGGGAACTTACTTCTTGAGAGTTATGAGGAGGACTCAAGTGTCAGAACTCCTCTAGGGAACTGTTTTCTACCAAATAGTGAAGTGTTTGGGTTGAGAACCCACTTGACTGTGGCATGAGTTGATTCTCTTGAAGCTTGTTACCTGTGACGAAGACCAGGCTCCAAGGTTGGGAGGGTATTTGATTCCTTTAACTGGCAAGCCTTGGAGCTTCAGGCATGGCTGGAACTAGGTGTTCAGATGATGTCCCTAATTGGCAGATGAAGAAATTGAGGTATGGTTTGGCCAGGGACCCACAGCAAAGAAACTCCTTCTCTTCATTCTGGTGTCTTCTGTGCTGGCTCTTTGCACAGACAAGACATTCCAGGGAAGCTGCAGCCAGAAGCTGGCCTGAGTGAAAACCTTACAAGGATTGGAGAAGACATGATATGGTGTCCTTCTGGCTGCGTAGGTAAAGTGGAGGATAAGAGGGGGTGGTCTTTCCCATCTTCTATGGGACATACAACCCTGTCACTCACACAAGTACCCAAAACCACCGCCTCCAGCACGGAGCACACACTCTTAACCATCATTTATTAGACACCTGCTATGTGCCAAGCACCTTGCCAGGTGACAGACATACATTATTTAGAATCCTCGTGACAACCGGAGAGCCAGGGGGTATACTCACCTTTGACAGAAGGGGACATTGAGGCTTAGTGCTGGTTACCCAGAGTATAGGACAGTGAAGCGTGTAGAACCAGACACGCTGTAACTCAGAGTGGACTAGAAAGTGGAGAAAGCTGTTGAAATGTAAGGAGGGTTTGTAGAAGAGAGGGCATGGCTGATCTAGCTGGGCTTGGGGAAGTGCCAGGGGAAGTTTTCAAGAAGGAAGTGATGTTTCAGCGTATCTAGAAGGACTTCCACTGTACAGCAGCAGCGAGCAGCTGAAGAGCATGCAAAGCACAGGCACAGCCTGGACACAGGCTCAGAGATGCACAACTACCCTGGGGGGAGCTGGAAGGACCGGGCGATTCTAGGAAAGAACGTGGAACAAAGAGGAGGCCTCGATGCCAAGCAGAGTTCAGTTCAAAGGAGCCTGGGTGCCTATGGGGTGGCACACAGGCCGCTGGCAGACACAGCGGGACCCTGAGCCTCCCTGTTCGATGTGGGTGGGCATAAGTTGGGGGTCCAAGAGCTGCACGTGAGGGACTTCCAGATCACCTTCCTGAACTAGACGGGAGAGCCCAGCCTTGCCCAGAAATGGCTCTTGGAAAGTGCCAATCACTAATGCGCATCCAAGCTGCTCTCCCTGCCCTGCCCCACACACAAGCTC
This sequence comes from Galemys pyrenaicus, assembly GCA_019455555.1. Lineage (NCBI taxonomy): Eukaryota > Metazoa > Chordata > Mammalia > Eulipotyphla > Talpidae > Galemys > Galemys pyrenaicus. The sequence goes on along the minus strand of JAGFMF010011663.1, from coordinate 7,256,316 downwards.
TGAATACTCAATAGAGACCCACAGGGGGCATCAGCTACCCCATCGTTTAGAGGGGCAGCTGAGGGTCAGAGAGGGAGACAACCTGGCCTCAAACAGACGGCGAGGGGCAAGTGGGACTTGAACCCAGGTCTCTTCCCCTCGGGGCCACCCAGCTCCCTGCGCAAGCTCTTGGCCAAGCTTGGTCATTGCCGCTGCACCACTGCAGAGCGCTTGTGAAATTTCCTTTGAAATGTTTGCCCTCTTGACTGTCGTTTTGTCTTGTTAATTACAGAGCCGATGCATGCGCTGGTAAAATATGAAGATGTACAGAAGAATCTAAAGTGGGAAATGAAAGTTTCCTACCCTCTCCTGTCCTGCAGCAGACACTGCTGGCTCCCAGCCCGGGGCCCTCCCCCACCCCCCAGGTTCGCCTGTGGTGATGCTAACACCAGCTCCTGTGACTTCCTTCAAAGCCCCCACCCTCTGCTCGGCTGAATTCCTTGGGCCCCCCCATGCTCTGTGTGTGCAGAGAGCCAGGAGTGTGTGGCCCTACGAAGACCCCAGATGGCCTTGAGCCAGACAGGCTGACACAGGAGTCCAGACAAACCGAGGTGTGACTGACCCCGAGCCTCCTGTGGGGTCAGGCCCAGCTGCCTTTTCACCTGGTCACACCCCAACTGGTGTCTCCTTCTCTGTCCCCTTTCCCCTCCTCCCCACTGGCCCCCCTCCCCCAGCACTGCCTTAATATGTCACTCACACAGGAGGTCCCAGGGCTTGCTTTTATGGAAGACAAGCACAGCAAGTTGCGGAAGCAGCCAATTCATCACCCCTCCAGTATCCACGCCCCTGACTCATCACTGGCAGGCCCCTCACCTGGCCTCTGCTCGTGTGACTTTCTTTGGCCGATGGGACATTGACTACGCAAGCGGGGACTTGAGAGCACTTTGCACAGTCAAGTTTGCTTCTCTTATGCCTCAGCCATTGCCATGACACATGCCCACGCCGGAGGACTAGACACGTGGTACCACGCTGAGCCACGCTCTGTCTGGGCCAAGGTCAGCCAGTGGCCAATGACCCCAACCTTTCAGCAAAACCCAGCTGAGATCAGCAGAGCAGCCTGGACTAGACCTACAACTAGTGGCTCCCAGGCAAAAGGGGAACTCGTTTCTGGGCACCTGGCAGCTCTGGGGCTGTTTGTTTCACAGCATCACCGTGACCACAGGCAATGGCAGCTTCACGCTCCACTCGCTCGGGGGACTTTCTGGCTGGGCTCACCACGCATGTGAGTTCATGACTTCCATACTGGCCTGGCTGAAGGCCCCTCCTCCACTTGATCCTCCCTCAGCACATCCGGGCTCCTCTTATTCCTTTTGACATCTGCCTCATCTCCATCTACTTTGATGTGCCAGTTTATACCCATCCTTTGCTGCTGGGCACTTGGGTCATCACTGTATTTTCAGTGTAATAAACGCCCTGCACTGGGATGCTTGTGCATTCATCTCTGAGCACTTAGGTAAGGACCTCTGAGAAATAAATTCCTCTCCTTGAACTTGAGGATCAAATATCTGTATTTCAAGGTTTGATGGAAACCACTAAATTCAAAAGGACAGACTTCCAGAAATTCCTAGCTACCCTCTAATATTGACTCCATCAAGGGAAAAGGACACAAAGAAGCCTTGAGCTTTACGGACTCAGCTGGACCATGCAAAGACAGGGGGCTTCTGGAGCTTAGTGCATCAGCCGCCCACCAGCGCACTCCTTCAGGCATCAGTGCTGAGCATTCTGGTGCCCGGGTGCAGCCATGAGGGGGACAGGCGGAGCCCCTGCCCTGCTTAAGGCTCCGCCCCATCAGAGGCGAGCTTAGGCTACTCAAAGCCACTGAGCAAGTTGTTTCACAAGCACGTAAGCGAGTGAGACATCCCAGACATTAAAAAAATGATGATGCCACAGAGAAAAATCGGCAGGGAGAAGGGACAGAGACAGGTAGAAGGAGGAATTATAGTCTTAAAAAATACGGCAAGGGAATTGTTTGCCAGGGTTGCTGAAACAAAGGACTGCAGACTGTAGTTCAAACTCTGGACGTTTATCTTCTTGAAGTTCTGAAGCTGCAGGTGCAAGGTCAAGGTCCTGGCACCGTTGTTTTCTGCAGGGCCACTTGGTGCTGTGTCTGCACGCTAGTCCTCCTCTGTGTCGTGTCCTCACCTCCTCGTCTCAGAGGGAACTGGTCATATTGGATGGAGTCCCCCCAGCGAACTCAATTTAAGCACCTCTAGAAAGACCCTACCTCCAAATACGGTGACATTCTAAGGTGCAGGGGTTAGGACTGCAACATACAAGCTTGGGGTGGGAGTCACGCTTCAGCCACACCCAGCGCAGAAAGCTTCTAACCTGGGGGTGAGGATAAGATGGGGCTGAGGGAGTGAGGCCTGCGGATGCCTTTATGATGCGCATTCCAGACAGAAAAGTGCAGAACCAAAGATTATGAAGTGAGAACAGACACACCTGAGCACTGGGGGCGAAAAACAGCAGAGACAGAACAGCTACGAGGGAGGCGTGGAGGAGGTGAGGTCGAGAGGTCTGGGAGCAGATCATGTCAGCTCGGAGAGCACAGCGGGACTGTGGCCTTTGCCCCGAGGGAGGGGTCCGAGCAGAGGAGGGACACGGCCCGAATCCTGCATTCACCGCACGCTCCGGCCACAGTGCCGGGAAGGAGCTGGCGGGGATGCCCCTGGCTCTGCCCCACACTTCCAGTCCTGCATCAGAGGGCTGCTCAGCAGCGGACAGCTTCGTGGGTGGAGTGTGGGCCGCAAGGGCCTCTGGGAGCTGTGCCGCGAACTCACGTCCCCTCGCACAGCCACTGGCAGCGGCCTCGACAGCTGAGCTCTAGGCTGGCTGCCTCGTCCACCCGGAGCTCCGGGACAAGCAGCAAGAGCGAGAAACAGGCCTGTGTGCTCCCAGCACTGGCCTCACCTGTGCCCTTCAGAGAGGGACAAAGACAGAAGCGGACACGGGAGGAGGTGACGGTGGAGGGAGGGCGATGGGCTTGGGGCCAGTGGTGCTGTGGGGAGGGGAAGACGGCTGGGACGCAGCCGGCTGGACGCACCCATTCCGCAGTGGCCTAGAGGGTTTGCTGGCAGATTGAACGTGACCAGAGAGGGCTCCAGGGCGCGCCAAGGCTTGTGCCCTGAACTGGGAAAAAAATGGAGTTGCCATCAACTGGGGTGGCACAGACTGGGGGGCAGGAGGGCATGGGGGGAGGCAGACAGTTGAGTTTGAGACCTTCACTTAACTCAATCTCAGGGAGACCCCCTGGGGGTGGGGGTTCTGTGCTGAACCCAAGAGGGGGCCTGGATCCCTGCCCGCCTGAATAGCAGGTGATGCACACCCAGCAGCTGGCTCACTGGGGCGTGAGCGTGGAGAAGGCCCCCAAAGAGGACGCCAAGCCCGCGAGGGCTGCTGCCGTGAGAACTGATAGTTGGTGCTCCTCAGAGAGCCTCGGCGTGCCCCCACCTCCAGTGCATGTGGCCCCTACGTGCTGCGAGTTGGCTCTGGCCCTGAGAAAGCCCCATGGAGCTAGAAAGCGTCATGGACTCCCCATAAGCCTCACAGTCACCCGAGAGGCAGCTGGCCTGGGCCATGCCACAGAGAAGCCAGTGGCTCTGCTGTCGCTCCTTGTGCCTGAGCCCCCAGTTCCTGCTCTGCATCCTCGCCCCATCTCTTTCCTGTCCCTGATTTCCTGTAAGACCACTTTTGTCTCTCTGGGCTCAGGAGAGCCCTCGAGTCCCCCAGAAACTGGAGTTTCCAGTTCCCCAGACCCTAACTTCTCTTGTGCCTCACCTCCCATCCATCTGACTTGACCTCGTCCAGGTGGCTGAGCCGGGAGAAAGCAGAGTCAGTCTCCAAGTCCTGGGTGTGGGGCGGGGCAGGCACCTGCAGGGAGGAGGCCACCTTTCCCCATCAGTGCTGCTGAGATAGGCCGTCTCCTGGGGAGGAAGTAACCCCACCGTCCTGGCCACAAGCAGGGAAAGGGGCAGGTGGATTTTGGAGCGTCTGAGCTTGACTGGCACCATACATCACCTGGCAGCACCAGTAAAAATGCAGTCTCCGGCCACCCATACAGACCGGCTCCTTGTTTGAGGGGCCAGGGATCTGCATCTGAAGCAGCCGCAGGGGATTTCCATGGGAACCACTGGTCCAGGAATAGCTGGGAGTTTTCCCAGCTCTGAGGTTCTAAGAAACCATCTGTGCCCTAGGCCAGGATCAGCCAGTTACTCAAGAGCAGCTCAGCCCCCGCCTTGAAGCAGCACCTGGAGTTATGGGAACAGCGTGCTGTGGGAGGACCCTGAGGGCCACGGGGAGAGAGGCCGGGGTGGGTAGGTGGGTGGAGCAAGGGTAGGTTCCCCAATACAGTCTGTCAACAGGGGGGTTCACTGGGATCGTCGGACCAGTGCTGCCGTCTGGGGACTCAGAGCAGAGCCAACATATCCTGCATTTGGAACCGAGCAGTAAAGGGAGCCAGGAGCAAGGCAGAGAGGCCTCAACAGCGTTGCACGGGGCAGCGGGCCCCAGCCCACACTGCGGACGAGGGCAGAGGGGCCACTTCTGCGGATGGGGCGCAGTGGACGGGGCATGATAGAGGCAGGAAGCATGTTTGACTGGGCCAGCGGGGCAGGGGAGGCGTGAGGGGGTGGGGCTTGGGAGGACCGGGGTAGGCATGGAGGGGACAAGGAGCAGAGGCTCCAGCAGGGATGGCCTGTGGGGGAAGAATGAAGGGCAAGCGGGGCTGGGGGGTCCTTGGAAGGAAAATTATGCACTCTTCAGTGCTGGTTAAGGCTCAGCTGAAGCAAAGGTCTGAGACAAGTGTCTCTAGGGCCCAGACCTTGTTATTAACTGTCGGTCAACAAATCTCCACCACACGCCTGCCATGTTGGACCCGCCAAGGCCTTTACCGGGTGGCTAGTGAGGGACTTGCAGGAGGCCTGACAAGCCACTGCAAGAACTATTTTTGGTCCAGGTAGCTGATCTCCGCCATCTGACCCGGCCTGCACCCCAGGGGAGCCTGTAAGCTGTCCTCAGACCGCTCTGTCCTTGGACCCAGACATGTGCACAAATTGCACAGACAAGTTCAGAAGAGATGAACTCACAGGCTCAGCCACGCTGCGGTTCGAGGCGGCCATCACCTGCAGACACAGCAGCCCCGGAGCCGGGGGTCTGCACAAGATTCCTTGCACCTTCGTAGCAGAGGGTGGAGGGGCCAGGAGCTCCTGAACAGGCAACACCTCTGCCTGGACCGAAGGTCTAGTGTGCATGTATCTTGCTGCCCTTGACTTTGGTCTTGACCTTGTGACTTGCTGTTGGACTGTGGAATGGAGCAGTAGTAACAACTTGCCGTTCCAGCCCTGAGCCTTGAGGGACCACTGTGTTCCCACTGGCCTGCCTGCGCCTTTGCCACCAGCATGAGATGAACGACTCCAGCCTCCCAGAAGATTCCGTGAGCCACCTGACGTCCTCCCAATAAATTCCTTTTCATCCCAAGGTGGTCAGGCTCAGCCTCACTGCCTGCACCCAGGAGCCCAGCCACCGCCTGTGGGAAGGGACACGTAACCTCCTAGGCCTCAGCTCCCTTGGGCGAGATGTGGAAACGACTGTGACTGTCTGTCCTTCATAGGACTGAACTGGAACAGCCCACGGAGAGAGCACAGCAAGGTGCCTGGCACACAGCAAGTAATCTATAAATGCTCTGTCCTCCCCACACCTCTCTGGCTCTCAGAGAGCCCAGGGGGAAATGAGGATTCTTAAATCCAGATGTGTCTTTGACTCCTTTAAAGCTACTGCAGAACCCCGAAAGGCCGCAACCGCCGGTAACATAATGGTGATGACGACGGTCACCGTGACAGCAAACCCTTAGTGCCGCTGTTCTGCCTGCCAGGCCCTGATCTACGGGCTTACAAATTTTACTTCATTTAATTCTCATGTTCACACCATGAGGCAAGATCTCTACTTCCCCATTTACAGGTGAGAACGTGAAGGCACAGAGAGGTGAAGCGGCTCGTCCATGTGAATCGTGAACAGTGACACAGGCGCTGGGCTCGGCCACCTGGCTCCAGAGTCCATGGCGGTGGGTAAATGTGGGGAGCATGGTCACGTTCACCTGTGTGCGAAGCCCTGGGGTGGCCCAGAGAGAGGCGTCTTCCTCGAGCTGCCCGGCCTCCTCACCACCGGAAGCAGCAGGCGGCAGCCCACTGGGCCGCCGACGCCAGAGATTAGGAGTGTGGGTGCATGTCGGAGGGGCCAGGAGGGCCAGTCCTAGCATGAGAAGGGGGTCCTGGTCAGGACCGCTTCCATCAGGACCACACGCTGCCACGGTGTGGAGGTCACGGCCTCGCTCATGGAGGGGCAGGACAGGGGCTCTCTGTCCTCCGCTTCCCAGAGAAGACAGCCCTGCCCCTGGGCTTCTGGGCCTGACCGTGCTGACGTCCGGCCTGGATAGCTGGCTGGGCCAGCACGAGCACTGGGGCTCAGCGGCCAAGATCGCTTGCCGTAGCCCCATGGCGACTCGCGCGGAGTCAGGATTTGAACTCAAGGCTGCCAATCCAGGGCCTCTCGGGCTATAACTACAAGGACATGTGGCATCTGTTAGGCGCACGTCTGGCTGCCAGTGGCTTGTTTTGTGTGTCCTTTTATAACAAACAATTCTTAAAAATCACTGACATTTATGGAGTGTTACTAAACCAGGCCATTAAATAGGTGACATCATTTTACCCCCTCAACCTCTCTCAAAGGGCCAGGCCATTTTTATCCCTGTTTGTAGAGGGGAAAACCAAAGCCCGGGGAGCCCCAGACAGAGTGGACCTTTGCTTCCCTTGCCTTCCAAGACTCTTGGCCCCTCTTCTGAGAGGGCCACTCCAGCTTCCCTTCAGGGACCTCCGGTGGGCACTGAGGGCTGGGCACAGGACCCAGGCTTAGCCAGTCAGGCGCTCTCTCCTGAAGTGTGGCCTCTTGGACCGCAGGGCTTGTCTTGACCTTGAAGACCCTGGCGTGTCCTTGCCCGTGAGCCCCTCATCCCGGCCCAGCTGACTCTGAGGCCGATTCCAAGAGGGAGCTGCCGGCCCCTCCACAGGCCCCAAGTCCGTGGCCGGGCCTGCGTCCGCTGCCGGCAGGTCAGAGTCCCAGCGCACACGAGGGCACCCCGGAGCCCACACTGGTGAGGCAGGGCTAAACTTCCGGCACCAGAGGGCTGGGGCCAGAGTCCAGCCTTTGGGTGGGGCTGCTCAGGTGGGGGCCAGGCACGTTGCCCAGAGGAGCCATGAAATCTGCGTGCTCCACGCAGCACAGCTGGTGCAAGAGTAAAGTCTCCTTTCTTCGGGCCTCACAAACCCTATAGACCAGCACCCCAAGATCCTCTCTGGAAAGCCCCTCAGCCCCTTTGTTGTCACTCTGGGCCTTTCCTCAGAGTTGTGGATGGCACCTGCGCCCCTCCGGGGGAGGGGGGGTCCAGCGCAACAGGCTCCCTCTCCCAGTCTCACCCCAGTTCCAGTTTGCCTACTTCCCTCGTACACGGTCTTCTTAACATTTTGTGTTAAATTGACACAAACTCATTCTTAAAGTCGTTCAAAAGTGTCGACCTCACTCCACACTGACAGGCGCATGTCGGAGCCCCTGGGCTTGAGCAGGAGCAGGGCCCGGGCACAGCCACCCCTCCCCGCCACTCCTTCACGCCTTTCCAGGAAGGCCCGGAGATAGCGAGGAGCTCACCGGCCAGGGAGCAGGGCCTCGCCCAGGCTGAGCAGAGAGGCGTGCTCAGAGGCAGTCAGAGCACAATCACTTTCCCTGTGCGCCCATGTCACTTAAGGGCACCAGGAACTTCATATTTCAGGAAATGCTGGGAAACCGTCCTCATGGTGCAGGCGAACCCGAGAGGGAAAGAGTCTTGTCCGAGGCCGCAGAGCACATCAGAGGAAGAGCAGTTAGAACGGGCCCTCCCACCCGCTTCTGGCACTTCCTGCGGCACCCTGCTCTTCCTCTTCAAAGCACTGAAGCGGCCCCCAGCAGCTCCTGATGATCCAGGACCACATGTTAATCTCCAGCAGCCACTCCCCTCCATCTGCTGGGCTTGGGCCTCCCTCACCCCCACTGCACTCACAGCACCAGTTGGTGTGGGCGCTGCAAATGCAAACTCATTTAAATGTCAGCTGGAGCAACACAGAGCTAGAAAGGCAAACAGGTGACAAAAATAGACGTGACAATCACAGTATCCTAGACTGTCAACAGGCGCTTCCAAGCCTTAACCCTTCTGGGCAAGTGGCCTTTGAAGAATCAGGATGACTAGGGGCTCCAGCCCAGGGAAACTGCCCACGCAGGGCACTACGTGCCGCTTGGGAGGGCCAGGGGCCCACGCCGCTTCATCACCACTTGTTTCATGTCTCTCGTGGTCCAAGGAGAACCTGTTTGCAAAAAGCTGCCTGATGCCAAGCATCAGAAACAACGATTCTCAGGGTTTTCAGGCAGCTTCCGGCTACTGAACTGTGAAGACAGGCTCAAGTGCTCAGGGTCCACCTTTTGCAACTAGAAACCCCACCCTCACTTATCTTTTGAGCCTTGGGATTTATCTTAAAGGTGGAGGCATTTCTACGGTGTCAGCAAAACTCTTTGACCACTTTGAAAAGACTCCAAGGTGAGACGGCAGCAGGGGTGGAGACACATCTCCAGCCGCATCCTCCACAGCTGTGCGCCCTACCTGCGCCTGCCCCGCCCCGGCACACCATCTGCCCAGAGCACAAAGCGGCCACGCCCTCTGGACCATGCAGTGCCCACCTCCTGGGAGGTCTTGGGAAGCATGTCCTGCCCTGTCCTCTCAGACTCTCCACCTCCATAAAAGTAGGGTCCGCGTGGGGCTGACCAATCCCACTGCGTGCTCTCCCTTTTCTGCCATGAGAGGATTTGGCTTTGTCACTGTTTGGATAAAAGATGTCCCCCCTGAAGGGAGTGCAGGGACGGACGCTGAACATAGGGGACTGGAAAGGGGCCAGGACAGGAAGGACAGGATGGACGGCTGCCGAAAGGGAGTAAGAAGTTGTTGAGAAGTGGCCTGCAGGGGCAGCAGAAGGGGCTGAGGCTAGCAGCTCAAGGACTGGGAAAATGGATGTTCATGTGGGGTGTCACGTGGTTAGGGAGGGGCAATTTCCACCTGCACTGGGGGCTGCCACAGCATCTGACCTGAAGGCACTGGCAGGATGCTGATGGGCTGGCATGGAGCAGCTGGCATGGTGCAGCTGGTGCTGAGACGTGCGTGTGATGGGTTGTGCACTCTGCGCCCCTGCCATGGGCCCCGTGCCCCCTTGGGTTTCCTGCGCTGTTTGCTGTGGGGTATGCTCCCAGGGCAGGACTGAAAGGGAGGGCGTGGGGTGGCCACGTGGTGCACACTCAGCCCCAGGACCCTTCCTCCAGGCCGGATAGTCGAGTGGCCGTGAGCATGGACTCAAGCCAATCTGGGACCTAATCAGCTCTGACACTTAATGACCATGGGCCACTGCATCTCGGTTCCCTAGTCAACACCGGGATTGCTAGGTGGTGGGATATATCACGGGCAAATAGAGAACCATCCGCTCACTTCTCCTGTCCCACAGCAGAAACATGGCTCACTACCAAGACATCTGTTTCCTCCCTTTGCACCCCTGGAAAGCGTGGCCAGCTGACCAAGATGTTCTTTCTCACTGAGCCTCAGAGGCAATGTGCAGAGCTCCAAGCTCTGCGAGGATGTGGTATTTGAGATGCAACCTTATTGTCACCTGTCATGCTGTCCATGGGACACGATTGTGACACACACCTAACCCCGCAGAAAAGCCTTCACCACGCGGTCCCTGCTTGGTGCAGGAATCCTTACCTGGGACCCTCAACTTCGGCCTACGCACCTCCAGGGCCGGGAGTGCCCTGCTCCCTCAGACTGCCATCCCATTGCCGAACAGTCCAGATGGCTAGGAAGTTCTCAGGCCTCCTTCCCTTGTCCCATGGACTCCCTCCAATTCTGTGATGAGTGTTCCTTTCTTTCCTGAGTTAGCTGTCATTATGGGTTGAGGTGATTTATTTTTAACTGATATATTTGTACCTCCTGATGAGTAAAACCTTCTTGCAGCTTGCATGGATTTGACCCGAGACTAGCTAAGCAGCTTCAGCACTTGATGGATATGTTGGGGGTTGTACTTGTGTGTGTGTGTTAGAATGTGTGGGTGAGGGGGAGAGGCCGAGAGGGAGAGGAAAGAGAAAGACTACATTTTAGAGTTTCACACTACACTGGGCCAATGTCACTGCTTACGTAAACCTAATAGCCTCTCTGAGGATTGGGGCTGCATTCAGGGCTCCATCATTAGCTGATTAAGGCTGATTATTCCAAGGGGAGGGACAGTGAAGAGGGAGGTGAAGTTATATAACTCTTCATTTATTTGGACTTAATCCATGCTTCTAAATTTAGGAGCCAGAAGACTTCACACATAAGCCCCTGGCATTTGAGGTAGTGCTGGCTACCCAGGCGACACAGGTCTAGTGAATGTTGGAACCCTGTGGTGGTCACAGTGGGGGTGGTGAACTTTACAGGGGACAGTCCTTACAGGGGCCTCATCTTACATTGCCAGGGGGCTTGGAGGCAGTCAGCGTGGTGATGAGGGGATGAACCGAAACACAAGTTTCTGATGGACTGGGAAGCTCTAGGAAAACCTGGACAGTCGTGGTCACCCCTGGGTGCTGCATGTGTCCATGTGCGCAGTCCAGCATGGCCACATCCAGATGAATCCCCTATATGTTTAGCTCATCTCTTTGTTGTTTGAAATATTTCCTAAAGGGGCTTGGAGAACCAGGACAGTTCTTCCAGGTGTGCCTTTCCCCAGGGCTCCATCTCTAAGTGAGCACCTCTCACTTTAGACAGAGTATCCATTCACATATACAGAGAGGTAATTTTTACAGGTGACATCAAAGGATGCTCTATCAGAACTGTTGTTACAAAACTTTCCTGGAAGCTGGAAATCAAATGTCTTGAGCAAAGGGAGTTTTCATGTTTCTGTTTTTGTTTTTTTCTGATTTGTACAAAGACACCAAACTGTCTAGCTTCTAACTCACACTGATGCAGCCTGGATACAACTCTAAATATGAGTCACAGAGATCCTGTTCAGAGAAAAGCTGCTGAAAATTGATGATAACGAGCAGCTGTAGAGCTGTGAGTAGTCATTAAGGGTCACAGAACATTCCCCAGACATTGCAAAGGGGTGATAGCTCTACATATTGCACATGATATAAGGTGCAGATAAAAATTCTTTATGAACTATAAAAAGTTCACAACCATTTTAAGAATGTGGTGAAGTTAAGTTATGGTGGAATAAAGGCTGGACAGGGACTCAGCAAATTTCTAACTCTGTAATGTGGGATGGATCACTTCACCAGAGTCAGGTGGTTCCATTACCACTTAATAATTGTATCGAAAAGAATAAAATTCCTCAGCAAAACTTTAGCCAAGGAGGTGAAAGACCTATAGGTTGAAAATTGCCATTAGTGACGCAAATAAGTAGATATTATGTGCTTATGGATTGGAAAAATTAAAATTAAGATTATTCAAATATTCACACTACCCAAAGCACCATAGTTTCAAAGATGTCTATATCAAAATTGCAATGGCATTTTTTGCAGAAATAGAACAAATGATCCTAAAATTTGCATGAACCACAAAGCACTTAAAATAACCAAAGCAACCTCAAGAAAGAAAAAGCTGGAGACATTGAGCTTTCTGATTTCAAACTATATTCAAAGCTTAAAGTAATCAAAACAGTATGGTATTGGCATAAAAACAGACACATAGACAAGTGGAACAAACTAGAAATCCCCAAAATAAACCATACACATTAATATGACAAAGGAGCCACGGATATATAACAGGGAAAAGATAGACTCTTACAAGTGCTGGGAAAACTGGACAATCACGTGAAAAAGACTGAAACTGGACACTGTCATCCATCACACACAAAATGTAATGAAAAACTGATTAAAGATTTGAATCTAAGACATGAAACCATAAAACTCCTAGTAGAAAACACAGGCAGTAAGGTCTTGGCAATGATTTTTTGGCTCTGACTCCAAAAGCAAAGGCAACAAAAGCAAGAATAAACAAGTGGGACTAGATCAAACTAAAAAGCTTCTGCACAACAAAGGAAATCGCTAACAAATTGAAAAGGAAACCGACTGAATGAGAAAAATTACTTTCAAATGTATCTGATAAGGAGTGAGTTCCTAAAATATATAAATGATCCATACAGCTCAATAGCAATCTAGTTTAAAAATGGACAGAAGATATGAATGGGTCACAGGATCCTTTTTCCCCACAAGGAAGGCATGTAGTCAGCATGCACATGAAAGATGCTCTACATCACCGTCATCAGGGTAGTACAAATCAAAACCACGGTGAGCTGTCAACTCACACCTGTCAGAATGACCCATATCAAAAAGCAAGAAATAACAAGTGCTGCCAAAAATGTGAAGGAAAGGGGGCCCTAATGTGCTGTTGGTGGAAATGTAAATTGGTGCAGTCACAGGGGGAAATAGTATGGAATTTCCTCAAAAAATTAAAAATAGAAATGCCATATGACCTAGCAGTCCTACTTCTGGGTATTTAGCTTTAAAAAAAATGAAACACTAACTCAAAAAGATGTATTTATTTATATGGAAACAAGATATGGAGACAACCTAAGTGGTTCATCAATGGAAGAACTCATCAAGATAACGTGGCATGTACACACAAGTGGAATATTAGTGAGACGAGAAAAGGGAAATCTTGTCTTTTGCTACAACACCGATGGACTTTGTCCTGAGTGAAATAAATCAGACAGAGAAAGGAAAATACTATATGGTCTACTATATATAGAATCTAAAATATTTTTTAAAAATTCAAGCTCATAGATAAAGAAAACAACTTGGTAGTTGCCAGAGGCAGGAGTGGGGAGTAGAAGCGGAAGGGGTGGGGAGGGAGAGTGGATAGAGGAGAGGTTAAAAGGTATGAACTTCTAGTTTTAAAACAAGGCATGGGGATGTAACACAGCATAGCTACTATAGTTGGCAATACTGCTATGCCTATTTGAAAGTTGCCTAGAGAATAAATCATGAAAGTTTTCATCACAAGAAAAAATATTGTAACTATTATGGTGATGGTGTTAAGTAGAACTATTGTGGTTAGCATTTCACAATATATGTAAATGTTGACTCATTATGTTGTACACCTGAAACTAATAAAATGTTATAGGTCAATTATACCACAATAAAAAATGAAATGGAAAAATGGCTATGAGAGGAACTGTTCCAGAACCTGACTCACAGTGGGTGCCCTATAAATGCCTCCTTTCTCTCTCATCACTACTTAAAGTCTTCAGGCCATTTGAACACTAGTCTATGGTTTTTCTTTGAAATCCTACAAACTTAAAAACAAATTTAAATTCCTTATCCTGGCTAAAAATGTCCCATCTGGTCTGACTCCCTGAGCTCTTTCTTCCTGTCTAAACTTGTCTCCTGCCACACACCCCGAACTCACCCCAGAACACCCCAGGCCCATGCCCACCCCATGGCCTTTGCCATTGCCATCCCTTGCCTAAAAAGCTCCTCACTCCCCTCTCCCGTGACTGGCTCCTCTGGCCATTCAGGCCTCAGCACAAACATTTCCTCAACGTAAAGTACCTCCTGGCGCTTCCTACCACTTCACCCTTCCTTAGTTTCCTGCACTGCCCATCTTGCTTTCTCGTGCTTTATTTTTTTGCTCACTTGTTTATTTTCTGTCTCCACCACCAAAATATAAACTGCACGAGAAGGGAGATTTTTGTCTGTCTTATTCACCACTGCTCCAAACTACAAATGTCTACTGAATATTTGTTAGTGAATGAACAGTTTGTGAGTAGATGAAGAGAGGGCTTCCTTCCGAGCGCACGGAGCCCTGCTCCCCACTCTGCCCCTCCCTGGAACTGCTGCTCTTTTTGTCCATGTTTGTCTCCTCTTCCTCTAGAAGACTCCTGCTCTCTTTCTTGAAGCCCTTGCTTGGCCTACATAAAACAAGACATCTTTCTGCTTTCAAGGTTAGGGTGACTTTACCCTTCCCTCCTTCTCATCTTTCTGAATCTCTTTTCTCTGACTGGGCACAAGGCATGGAGCCAGTGTGGGAATCCCGGGAGGGACTAGACAGATATGGAGCCCGCTGCCTCGAAGACTCTCCCCGAGGCTGAGCTACCTCCTCCAGGTGCCTTCTGAGGACAGTGGCTGCCCCACCTGCTGCTACAAGTTTAGACGAGTTGCCATCTCTTCTTAAAACCAGGTTTTCATAAATCTGCTCTGCAAGGGCTTCAGTGAATTGGTTTGCCTTCTGTCAACCATTAACTGGACAGCACTTTACAGCTTACAAATCTCCTTCATCCTCCAGGTTCATAAGCACCTACTAGGTGTCAGCTCTAAGTGCTTTTTACATCACTGATATCATTTATTCATCAGGCAGATAATGGCTGTAGGGTAAATGGAAATGGTCAGGTTTTTCCTGTCCTCTGCCATCAGCATTGGCGATGGACACCCGTGGTCATACATGCGTGCCTGATGGCGGGCACCTGGAGTAGGGTGCGGGTGTGTGTAAGTGGGCACAGAGAATGAGCATGTAAGGGCAGCGGCAGACCAGGTGGCAGAGACCAGGGGAGAACGCCAGAGCCCAGAAAGAGTGAGGATTCACCAGGGGCTAGGAGACCTGCCAGGCCCTTTCTGCAAATGGTGTAGATGAGTAAAAGCCTGAAAGGCCACCGAGAGACCCAGGACTCCTCCTTTACCTGTCTGCCTGGATCACAGAAAAGCTGCTCCGTGCCTTCCTGCCACTGCACTAGTATAATCACTAGTCCCATTTGAAGAGGAAGAACTTGGCGTTCAGAGTTGGGTTTATGGTAAAGCTAAGCATGCGGGCTGCTGTACCAGAATCTCAGGCTGGCTGGCTTATAAGCAGCAGGAATTTAGTGCTCATAGTTCTGGAGGCCAGAAGTCTGAGGTGGGGTTCAGCACTGCCAGAAGAGACCTCTCTTCTTCTAGGGCACAGGCTTCTTATATCCGCAAATGGTGGGAGAGGGTAGGGAGTTCCGTGAGGTCTGTTTATAAGAGCACTAGTCCCACTAGGAGATTCTCCCCTATGACCTAATCACCTCCTGAAGTCCTCTACCCCCACCCCGTACCATTGCCTTTGGAGGCTAGGATTCAACATGTGAATTTGGGGGTACACATTCACACCAGAGCACTAGGAAAACTTCAGGTTCAGGATTTTCTTTATTCCTAGGTGGGACCTCAGCTGCATGCTGACTGGTCACCTGTATGCAATTAGCAAAAGTTATGTATTTCCCTGCAAGCAGCTGAAACCACTGCCCCTTCCCTCTAGTAATCCCATCAAGCCCCTTTCTCTCACACTGAGTGGTGTTGGCATGGCTGTGGGATGCAGGGGCCCCGCTGGGGGTAGGTTAAGATGGGCATGCATCTAATTTCAGTTTACTGAAGTAAATATACACGGCTTGAAGTCTTTCCCTGTAAATTACTGGAGGTTGCCCAGGTGTAGAAGGCAGGACGCCTTACACCTGCGCCTCTCTCTACTCCCCCACCCCTCCGATTCAGGTGCTGCTCCAGAGCTCCTGTCATTGCCGTCAAGGTGCCGTCACCAGCACAGAAGGTAAAGGAGAATCAGACCTGAAATATAAGGAACCAGACTTTATTCTGCAGAAAGTTCTTCCCACCACCAGCACATGGAATTATAAACAGGGACTTTCTTCTCCGTGCCAGCACCGGCTCCTGGTCCCTGGTCCCTGGCAAAGTTGCCTCCTGCAGGCTAGTCTGGATAACGCAGGCACACAAAAAACAATCCATTTTCGTTTGGGGGGAAGAGTGTGCAAAATGCATACAGTTTATCGGTAGTTCTTTGTGTGTAGAGCACAAACCCACAGCTGGGCTAAAAGTATCTGAAAATACTTGTGGGAGGTTTTTCTAAATTTAACAATGGTGCTAAAATGTGTTTATATAAAACATTTTCAAATACACGTGAAGTTGAAAGAAACATTCCTCAACAGTCTATAATGATCTTTATCCAATAGGCCGCATTACAGGAAAGACTAAATTACCTTGCAATTCCCCATAAGCAATATGTAAATTGCCATAAAAGGCAATCAATGACATGTTGGTTGATGAATAAAGGCGGTGATTAATACAAGTACTGTGTTGTTTTGGGTTTTGTGATGTCGGTGGCATATCAGCCTTCTACAATTTCCAGTGTTCTAGATCCGTTTTCTCGTTCTAAGTATCACTTTGGTGCCCACTTTTCTACAGTTTTAAGGGGCCCCAACGCTCTGTAACTTTGGTTGGGCTCTGCCTCTAAACTGTCTCTATAACCGCCAGGCTTCCCTGTCCCTGCGCAAATTCAACAGCTCCGTCCTGGGACAGTGATGGGTGCCTGGGGCCACGGCCCAGGACGAGGCCTGCTCAGAGGAGAGGGACAGAGCTGCCCCATGCGGGGGCGCACTCAAGGGGACGTGGAGGGGTGACTGCGGCAGACGCAGATCGCCTTCGCCGGCGGCTGCCCGCCCGGTCCTGGAGCTGGGAGGGCGGCCCCGCCTCCACCAGGTCTTCGCAAGCCGCAGCGCTGACACCCTGCCCTGGCCGCGCGCCAGCGGCCAGCCTTGGCCTGCCCGCTCTCCCCGCGCGGCCCTCGGGTGCGGGCGGCCTCGTGTGGCCCCTCCCGGCTGCGCCCCAAGTACCGCCCCGCGTGCGCGCGCCCCCCCACCCGGCCCCGGCCGCGGGCACCACCAGCCGCCAGGAGCCGCGGTCGGGTGGGCGGGGCGCCCGTGGCCACTGGCCCGCTGGCCGCCAGCCCTGCCCGCCTGCGGCGCCTGCACGCGGAAAGCTGCGCGACTCGTTGGGCCGCTCCGGGCAGAGACCGCGAGAATAAAGCGCCAATAATTCTAAGCACCTACCGTGGCCCCGTGTCAGCCCGCCCGGGTCCTTAGCGCACAGGTGACTGCGGCGGGGACCCCGAGGCAGGGGCCGCTGCCGGCGCGCACCGCGATGCTCGCTGGGCCTCGGCACTGCGGGGACACCCGGGACCCCCTCCCCACCCCGCTGAGGCGCAGGTCCAGCGCGGCCTTCTAATGCACACCTCCGGGAAGTGAGGCTGCGTGCCCACCGACGCGCAGTGGTCAAGCGGCAGAACGGGGGCGGGAACCCACGGCCGGTGAACACTCTCGGTGGTGATCGCTGGCCTTTCCGAGGGGGGCCGGTCCCTGTTCCTAAAGCGGATGGGGCGGGGCGATCCTGGTCTGTGCCCACGTGGTCATGGCACGGTCATGGCCGCTCAGGCCCCGCGAGGAATTTGCTGCTGCCCCCAGGGAGGAGCAGGAGGAACTGAACCCACTCAGCTCACAACCCACCACTGGCTGCACGCGCTTCCCGCCTCGGCCCAGGTGAAGGAGGCCAGGGACTTCCAAATGTCCTGTCTCGCTGAGGAACCCTGGGAAGTCCTTTCCTGCCAGGAGCCTGGGGCACGCATCACCCCTGGCAGGCGGCTCTGGCCCTGCCCCTGTGAACTCCAGAGGCTGGACCTGAGACTCCCAGGGAGGCCTGGAGCACTCCGTGGTGGACACCTTGCCCGCTGTCCAGAGGCTCCCTGTTTTGACCCGCCCCGGGAGGAGGCAGACGTGCTTTCCTGCCTCCCCGTCACCGCAGACGCTGGTTGCCAGGGGCGTTGCTCAGCCCCTGTGTGCCCAGGTCAGCCTCGGGGCACTGACCACTGCGCTGGGCTGCGGGACAGGGTTGAGGACACACTGCAGTGGGCTGGGGTGCTAGGGCTGGCCTGGAGCTACCTGGCTGGGGTCCTCCCCCCACCAGGGTGCCTCTCCTCACAGAGGGTGTGTCAGGTGGTGGTGTCTGCTGCCCAGGAGAGCCCCTGAATGTGGGCGAGGTGGTGTGCTGAGTGGAGGGCCCTGACCCCGGGGTGAGAGGGTCTGAACATCTACTGCGCTGGCCTGTGGCTGGCACCCCCATCCAGGGGCGCACAGAGCCAGGCGCCCCTTTCACAACAGGCGCCCCTCAGCCCACGGCTCATGCCAGGAGGCCCCCGAGGCTCCCCCTGCAGAGTGGACAGCGTGCCCACATGGCCTTCAACTCTGCTTTTGTTTCTTTTCAATCGACTTACTTTTTTAGGGTTAGCAAACCGGCTACCTTGGGGCTCACGGCAGAACGTCGCTTTGAATCCCGGCCCCGGTGCACAGCGGGCAGAGTGGTGCGTCGCAGTCGGAGAACTACGAGGCATGTCTTCATAGTCCAGAGCCCGCCGCTCGCCCGGTCACGCAGGGCGGTGCACGGCCGCAGGTCTGGCCGGAGTCAGAACAGTGAAGCGGGGTGGAGGGTCGTGGGCCCTTCAGTGGGGCGTGTGCTGAGGCAACATACGGCTGCCAGGGTGAGAACCGACACCCCTAAAACACAGCGTTGTAAGCCATTGCTACCTCAATTTAAAAAACCACTACTTAAAGAAATGTAGTGTCCGTAGCCACACAGAATCGCTCTACTGCCCCAGGCCCTCTGCCCCTTTCTTCTTTTCTTTTCTTTCTTTTTTTTTTTTTCCAGAATGGAAACACCTTCGCTGGGGTTTTTGCCAATTTTTAACTCATGCGTGGAAATCCTTTCTTAATGGCACCCTCCCATTCCTGGGATACCGCTGCTGAGTCTGTGGGGTGGGCACGCCCTCGTTGCATGCCTGTGCACCAATATGCGCCCCCAGCCACAAGGAAACCCCCGAGGGTCCTGGGGCAGGATACAGAACTAGCACCAACCTGGTGCCTGCTACGTGCCTGGCCTCAGGTTGAATTTAATCCCCACAGTCAAGCTGTGTGTCTCCACTATGGGGGGAGCACTGAGCTTGCAGGTGCCCAGGGCAGTAAGTGTGGGAGCCAGGTGTGAGCCTGGCTCTTCTGACGAAGCAAACACTCCGCACTCCGAAGGCCCCTCGGCGTTTGTGGAGCTGCTCCCTTGTGTCCTGCCTCAGGACAGGCAGGCTGCACAGCCAGCACAGGCAGGCTGAGGAAACAGCCTGTGTATTTGTTGGCCCCTAAATGTGGAGGAGGCGGCCTCAGCAGCCTGCAGCGTGGCCCCTTCTCTCCTAGGGCATGATTCCTGGAAGACCCAGGACCCTGAGCCTCCCCCGTCCACGGCCACATGACATATGGCCAGAAGAAAGTGCTGTCACCCACTATAGTCCTCCTAACTTCCAGAGCTTTCTCCCCTCCATTTTCCCATCTCTGCCTCACATCAGGGTTGCCTTATCCTGTTGCCTATGCTGTGCACTGCACAATTGCAAGGTCTCAGGGACTTTGATGTGAAGGCACCCCTGGAGTGAAAGACGAAGGCCCTCCTCACAGTGACCTGGAGTGAGCCAGGAGACTTGACCCGTTTTATAGCTGGTAGGGCCAGATGCTCCCAGGCAGCCAGCAACTTGTCTACAGGTCACAGAGTGAGTCAGAGCTTGGAACAGAATCTATGTCATCTTTTGTCTTCCTTCCCCCAGCATTTGAAAAAGAATTCTTTCTTTTTAAAATTTTGGTTTACTTTAAAAACAAATCATCTTCAAACTCTATCTCTTTCTTTCGAAGAGGAGCTGTATTCACATGATGCAAAAGTGTTTCCAGAGAAAGCCAGCTGCCGCTCCACCACTGCCCAGACAGCCCCACACCCATGACACACGCACACGGATGCTGCCCACACCTGTCTCCACTTTGTGTGTCCTGCAGTATGTCCTGCTCCTTGCTGTATCATGAACAGGCCTTCTTGTATTGGGGGGGGGGGTCTTAAAATATTTCTGTTTTGAACAAAATGTAAACATCATAAAAGGCCTTGTAGTAAAATACAAGAGGAAGCCCAAATTGCCACCCTGGTGGCTTCACCCTGGAAGTGAATGTGGTGTCGTGTTAGTTTGAAGCTTGCTGATAGGGCTGAGTATTTGTGGTCGATTGCAAGAATGACCTTCACACTTCAGGGTCTCTGTGCCTTTTTGATGGGACTGGGCAATTCCTCCCTTCAAGGGGCAGAGCCAGTTTCCCCCAGTGGCAAATCTGGACCTGGTCATGTGCCTTGCATTGGCCGTAGAATGTGGCAGAAGAGGCCTCCCTGGTGGCGCAGTGGGTTAAGCTACGCACTATGAAGCAAACCGCAGCCACTGCAGCACGAGTTTGATCCCTGCCGCCGGCCAGGGAGGGGACCAAATGGCGCAGCAGACCTCTCCTGCCTCGCCCGCTGCTCCCCTCAGCAGTGTGTTTCAGTCAATGCCTGTTCTGCTCCCTGCTCTGTCTGGTGAATCCGCTCACCTCCCTGGACTCTGGCCTGTACCCCAGCTCTTGTATGCATAAATAAATAAATCTTTTTAAAAAAAAAGAATGTGGCAGAAGAGATGGTCTGTCAGTTCTCAGGCTTTGTATTCCTCTGCTAAATCTTCCAGGGCCTACCGCCCCAATAAGTGAGCCTGGGCCAGCCAGCGGGGGTGTGAGAGACGTGCAGCGCAAGGAAGAATCAGCCTGCCCGCCCCAGCCCAGGCCCGAGAGTGGAGTCCAGCCAGGACCAGCAGTCACGCTTCCAGCCCACCACGGATCCAGGCGGGGGTAGGGGCCCAACAGACGCCCTTCTCCCTCAGAACCAGGGGCCCATGGCTCTCTAAGCACTCCTCGCACTCTGTAAGCCCCTGAGTTCAGGAAGGTCTGCTTGCAGCTTTGCCATGGTAATAGGCCACTAACTCGACCTGTCTCAAAGGTATTTTTCCCACCAGATACTGGGCCAACCCCACCCTTGCTCTTGGCCAGGCTATTGTATTTGTGTAGGCACTGTGACTTATTCCTCCAGTGTCCCTTGGAATTTTGGGTTCTTTCAGGAACTCTGTTTCCTCGTCTTAAAGTGGGATAAGCCCTGCCTTAACCCTGAGATGAATTTGTGAGAATTAGTGCTGACACTTGAAAAGTGCTTGTGTTTTTCTCTTCCGCCTTCTTGTTCGACAGCTTCCGCTCAGAGAGGAATGGCAGATGGGTTTGGCTCAACACCTGTTTTCTGGTAGGTGCTGCCTGGAGTTTGCACCAAGTACGACTCCTTCGGTGGAGGTCCGAGGGCAGTGCCGCCATGGCTGATGGGTGATGCCACAGAGCCCGGGGGGCGGCCGGGGCTGGGAGGCACATGCCGCCCTCCACATCTCCATCCGGACCTCATTTGCTCAGAGGACACTGGGGCCCTCAACAGCCTTTGATGCCCAAAAGGAGGGCCCTGGACCTTACACCTGTTTCCTTGTTTGTCCAGTGAGCAGGCTGGGATAGAGCTGGAGCTCAGCCGCAGGTCGCCTGGTTCCCATCCTGCCCCTCGGTGGCTGCAGGTTGAACTCACCGGTGACCCTGCCAGAGGTCATGGCTGGAACAGGCCTTGCCTGTGCCGGGCCCAGAGAACCTCCTGAAGTCCTGACGGGCTCTGGCCGTGGGCTCCCCAGCACATGTCTCCCGGAGGCCACTCGCTGGGGCTGGCAGCCAGGCTGCAGACTCCAGGGAGACCGCCGCCCTTCCCTCTCACACTCCCCGAAGTCCTGGGGCGCGGGGTGTCCCAGCTCGTCGTGGCAAGGGTCTCCGGTTTGACTCTGCACCTTAAGCAGGTCCTGAGTTTATTTATATTTCAGAATATAATTTTAATAAACTATGAAAATTAAATTCAAATTCCCAAAACTTAATTAAAATGAAATTATATATATCAATTTAAAATTTAATTAAATTTCCACCCAAAAATGTAAAATGATAATAATAATATCAGGATTAAATTAAATTGCTTATTATAAGAGGCTGAGAAAGGGGCATCCCCCCTCCACTCAGCCCTGCCTGAGAGCTGGGGAGGGCGAGGGAAGATGCCTGCACCCCTGTTTCTCCTGCCCTTCTCAGCAGACATCGCTTATCACTTATAGCACTTTGCCTCACTGAGCCTAAATAAGACCTCATAATCCTTCTCAACCGTTGTCTAGATGGCCGTCCACCACACAGCAAAGCAAAAAATGCTTTTACAGATATGCCTTAAGAATCACTCATTTCTTGGGAATCAAAGCACTGGGGAAGCGGGGTGCGGCTCTAGTGCAGAATTACCAGCACCAGCCTAGGGTTAGGCTGGGTTCAGGATCAGGAGAGAGACGCACTTGGCTATGGGGCGCCAGTGCCTCATACGCGCACACACACCCCACCAGCACACGCGTTAGAAGTAGTCCCCCCATACTGCGCCTGTTTCTCATCTAGCAAAGAAGGCAGGTAACCCTGCCTCCCAAGGTGTTGGGCACCCGGGTGAGGTCACCTCAGCCAGGCAGTGAGCACAGTGCTTGGCACATAGTAAGCGCTCAATAAAAACATGCCTGCCACCATCGTTGTTGTGACTCCCCCATTATGACCCAAGCTGCCTGTCCCAGGCCAGCTCACTGCAGAAAGCAATCCTGAGAACTGGCCGTGTGGGGGATGGTGGTGGGAACCGTGTGGACACACTTCCATAAACGCTCAGCTGGGCCTCTCAACTCCAACATCCAATTTCCAGCCCCATGCCAGCATCCCCAACAAAATCACAGCTCCTCCATCCCTCCCAGGCCTGACTACTTGCGCCCACACCAGGCACTAAGCGCAGGGATTTATAGGCTCTGCAGAGAAGAGGAGGTCAGGGTCAGGGCCTCAAGGCTTTGAGGAAGCCGAATGTTCCTTCTGTGTCAGAGAGCAGAGGCCTTTCCAAATGAGTCTTTGGGAGAAAAACTGTAAGATGGTCAGAGACTGCCCCTCTTTGCCTCCCATCTGTGTTTGGCCAACACACTTCGAGAGCCAGCTACATTGCAGGTGTTCTTCTCGCTCTCGTGACTGTTCAGGGATCTAACCA
This sequence comes from Galemys pyrenaicus, assembly GCA_019455555.1. Classification (NCBI taxonomy): domain Eukaryota; kingdom Metazoa; phylum Chordata; class Mammalia; order Eulipotyphla; family Talpidae; genus Galemys; species Galemys pyrenaicus. Next base: position 7,233,396 of record JAGFMF010011663.1, on the reverse strand, counting down.
TGAGCAAAACTGACCTGATTTCTGCCAGTTATGTGCTAAATGGAAGAGACATTAAGGAAACATAGAAGCCCATGAATACATAATGTCAGGAAGTAATAAGTTTACAGAAAGCAAATAAAGCAGAATAAAGACATGGATAAATGGAGGGTGGGAAGAAACCAAGGAAGGCCCGTCAGAGGCGGGGTCTGTGGGCATCCCAGGAATAAGGAGCAAACCCTGCAGACAAGGGGAGAAAGCACTGCAGGCAGAGGGCACAGGGCTGGGTAGACCAGGAGGCAGGGCGACTCTGCAGAGCTGCTGGGGGACCCGCCGGAGGGCAGGTGTGGCCGGAGCAGAGAGAGCAAGGCTAGTGGGGAGCGATGGGGACACACGGCAGGTGTCCTCGACACCCCACCCCCCACCATCTAGAAATGGACCTCGGTATTCCTCCTTCTGCCTGCTCCTCTTGTCCAGGGCTGCTCTCTGGACCCTGGGCCCACTCTAGCCCTTCTGCCTCCCCAGACAATCTCACTCCAATCTTAGAGCCTTAGCCCACATTGTTCTCTTTGCCCCAAGTCTTCCCTGCCCCCCTTCACCTGGCTGTGCCTCTCTTCCGGTCCAGAGGCCCTGCCTAGCCCCCAAGTTAGAACGTCAAGCCTCCCTAGCACCCCAGGCTGGGCCAGGGGCTCCCGGACTCTCTCGCCTGCCTGAGCCCCCCATGTGCTCCTGACTCGCTGACCAGGACGTGATCTCGTGGGGTTGGGGTGCCTGACTCCTCTGCCCCACAGCTCAGAGAGCAAGTTTGGCCAGGTGTGTGGCAGATGCTCTGTGGCTTCAGCCTGAGGCCTCTGACCCCCCACCCTCCGTGCACCTCAGCTGCCTTGCTTATACCCCGAACCCAGGGCTCTTCGGTGTCGGCCAGCCTGGCTGACTGGCTGCTGACGGAGCTGGTCTGATGCTTCCTGTTCACCCCACACCCTAAATGCCAATCCCGCTCCCATCTTCTTGGCCAAAATTTCCTCCCTCAAAGCCCAAATGGAGCCTGTTTTACTTGGAGCAACAGAAAGCACGCCAGACTCCAGAGCCAGCCGGGAGCGAGCACTGCGTGACACCTGCCTGCCCTCATCCCTCATCCGGCTTGGGGACACGTCCAGGGGTGCCCAGGGCCGGGCCGCATCAGGAAGTGGACGACACATGCCGGTCTCCTCCCCCTGGCTCTGAGCTCTCTGAGGTGCCGGCACGGACAGCTTCTAGGCAGATATGTACGAAAATGTCGGGAGACGTTGCTCTTTGTGGTTTACCCTTGCACAAACGTTGTCACATTCCACCTCGCTGCCGTTCTCACCGACGTCCTGCCATTACCAGTGTGCAAACTGGGTTCCTGGGCAAGAAAGCTCGAGCAGGGAGGAACTCTGTCATCAGCTCCAGAAAGACCCCAACAGACTTTCAGAAAGGCTGGGGACCCTCCTGAGGCCAGCCCTCGACCCGGGGCCTGCAGATGGCAGGTTCTAAGCTCAATGACTTCACGCCCATTCTACAGCCCATCGCCCTCGCCCCAGCCAGCGAGCGGCAGAGGCAGAGCCTGACTCCAGGTCTGGGCACTGGGCTCTGTGCTCCTCACGTGATTCCAGACAGCTGCCGATTGATCATAAATGGACAGGAAGTTTTTTCCCTTTCTCTTTTTCTCCTTTGGCCCTTTTCCCATTTCTGAGCACGTTGGATGCAGCTTTTGGAAAGGCAGCTGCGCAGGAGGACTAGGACATGCTGTGCCCAGCAGGAAACGCCAGCCCGCATTGAAGGTGGAGCTGAGGACTGGGGCACCCGCGTGCCGTGGCACACGGCTGTCTGCTGGGGCTGCCGGAGACCCAGCCAGGCAGGAGCGGCCTCGCCTCTGTGGCGGCTGCATGTTTGCTACGGCGCTGGGGCGTGCATCTCGGCGCTGTTTACAAATGGAAAGTGGTCGAAGTCCCGGAAGGAAAAAGAGGTGCCGTGTGGGTGTCTTGTCCTTGTCTTCGGTGTCCTGGGGCCGGGCAGGTTACAGCTGTGAGGACAGGGCGGTGGTCTAGTGTTGGGTGGTTTCTTTGCCCTGGAAACAAGCGTGTCCTGTCGCCGTAACGGGCGCTGAGCCTGCCCCTGCCTGGGCTGCTTCCTGGACCCCCAGCAGCACACTCTTGTCGGCAGAGCCCCGGCGCCAGGAGCCCTGCGGCACCCACAGCGCTTCTCGGCCAGCACCTTCCCCTGCCAGGTTTGCCCCGGCCAGATCCTGGCGGGGGTGTCGGTTGTGATCTGGACGAGCCCCTTAGCCTCCTCAAGCCCCATTGCCACAGCCGAGGATGGGGTACTGCCACCCCGTGACTGGGGTCAAGGACGAGGGTGGGCGCAGAAGCCAGGGACAGCCGTTTCAACTGCCAAAGTCCTTGTGAGGAGCTGAGGCCCCCGGGACTTTGCCCAGATAAAATCACCCCCAAACTGTGGGAGGCCGTCAGTGATCTCGTGCCACAGACGGATGGACTGGAGCTAAGTCTACGCGTCTTCTGAAGTAGATACACGCAGCAAAGAGAAGAGAAGACAACGGGTGCCCACGGACGCCATCGCAGCGTCGACGGTGGAGTTGAGGATTGGGTGCTGGGCAGCCGGCTCGAGGCCTGGACCGAGTGTCTCCCCCCAGCCTGCTGCGAGGAAATAGTCGAGCCCTTTCCGCTCTCAAGCGTCAGAGATGGAGAGCGCGCTCATCTCAGGGAGGAAGAGGCAGCCGTTTCCGCCTCTCCAGCAGGACTCCTGTGTCCAGCGGCAGAAGCCTGGGCCTGCCAGGCCGGTCAGGACGCCTCCCACGAGCCAACTCGAGCCCGTTGTCCAGCTCCACTCATCGCTGTGCGTGGAAGGGGTGAAAATCCATTTTCCAGATTATTCCCAGTCCCTCTGCAGGTGAACGGCCCCCCTGGACTGACCAGAGAGGGCCAGACTTCGGACAGACGGCAAGGTCTGGCCCTCTCTCTACGTGGAAAATTGCCCCAGGCAGGAACCAGGCGTCCTTCAGAGGGCCCCCTAAGTTAGGACCACCCCCTGTGTCTCAGGGCATATGCACAAAGTAAGGCTCCCTGGCTTGTCTCTCCTGTCACTGGAGATGGTGAAAGAAACGCAGTTGCCTTGGGAGGCCAAGTGCTCCAACGGGGGACATGCCCGGCTTCTTCCCCCTGCCTCCCTCTCCTCTTTCTCTCTCCTTCATGGAATATTCGACTGTATTGATACCATGCTTCTTGGTCCACAAAGTTTCCTTGGGTAAAGGTTGTCCAGAAGAGGTGTCTTCCCACCATATTGTAAGGAAGTAGAGGCACAGCGAGGCTGACAGGGCTCCGTGGACACTCCTGGGCAGAACTTGCTTCCATGTGTGCTGCGTCTCAGTCCCCAGCAGTTAGGAGACTTGGGCAAGTCCCGAACACAGAGGGTGGTGCCTTGGACACCGTGGCCTGCAGGAGAGGAGGGAGCGGCCGGCCGTGGCGCGGGAAAGAACAGGAGGGGTTGAAGGTGAGCCAGACACTGGCCTGAGCCACCCAAGGAAGAAGCAGCTCGGGAGGGCTCCCGCACAGGGCGTGGGGACAAGCGAGGTCTGAGTCGTCCACTAGACAAGGGGAGGGATGTCCAGGAGGCAGCTGGATGTTCCAGTCTGGACAAGAGATGTGCAGATGGGGTGGGCAGCCAGAGAACAGGGCCAAGGACTGAGGTCCAGTTCTTGGGACAAGATGAAGACAACTTGAAGAACAGAGAGGAAAAACCAGAGCAGGAGCTGAGGGGCCGTCACAGAACTGGGGGGGAACGGCAGGGAGAGGCTGAGGGGGCTGCAGCAAAGGGGTGCCCTCCCAGGGGGCTGGAGGTGAATGTACCCTGCTGTGGATGAAGCAGTAGCAGTTCCTCCTTTAGCTACAGACCCCTTAGCCTTTTGCTACCAAGTGTGCCCCCACCAAAGGTGAATTTCTCTTCAGAATTTTTTTATGCGGAAGACAAGTGATGATTGATATCTTTCCAAGAGATTAAAGTCACCAAAAACCAGTTTTCACTTGATTCAGAAGTTGATCTCTTTAACATATCCCTTTCCAAAAATAACAACAGTAACAAAATAAAAATGCAAGCAGGGTTTGTTAGACCCCCAGGTAGGAAAGTTTCCAGGAAAACGAGAAAATATTTGTCTAAGGTTTTAACAAATAAAGGACCCCACCTCTTGGCTTCCAGGCTCTCACCAGAGCTGAGCAAGGGGGAGGCCTGGCCTGCTTCCCCGGGACGAGCCAGCAGGGCAGCTCTTCCTTGGCTCTCTGGTCCTATCCAGGCCTCCCCGCCTCTGCTAGTTGTTTCCTGGTTTGGGCTTGGAGTTTCTGTTCTTCCCTCCGCACTGGTGGCCTCCTCGTGCAGGAGGCCCTGGTTTGACCACAGTGGCTGAGTCTCAGCAGAGTTTACCTGAGGACCCGTAACTCATTATCCTGGCATGCGAGGCTCTTCCCAGCCCCACAATGCACTCTTCTTTCAAACTCAACCCTCCCCAAGATGCTCTGTTGGTTTCCCACCTCTGGGCCTTCCCAGCTGCAGTTCCCTCTGTAGACTCTTACTGCTGCTCCTCCCCTGTCTTTGCATATTCAAATTCTCCCTGGTCCCTTAAACCAAGATAAGGACTATCACTGCCCTGCCAGTCTGCTTGACACCTGCTGTCCTGCTGTGGCGATTCTTGTTGTCTGACCCTTTGAAAGGACAGGTTGGTTAGAAAAAAGGAGCTGGAAAAGAGAGAGGTGGGCAGTCCTGGGATGAGAGCTCCTAGAGGGATTATTAGAGAGCAGCTGCCTTCCCTCGAAAATATATCCTAGTCCAGACAAGTCGCCTTGCTCCAGGAAGCCACCCACAATTCCTAGAGGAAAGGTCTTTGCGCTGAACCGCACAACCAGGGTCCCTCCCCTGAGTCCTCTGCAAGTGTCTCTGCACAGCCTCGTCGTCAAATCGCAGCACATAAAACATGACGTCAGGGACTAGATTGTACACCCTCAAAGGACACGTTCACGTCGTATCCCTGGACACTTACGAGTGCAACATTATTCGGAAAGCGTCTTTGGGGGTTGAGCCAGGTTAAGATGATAGGGTAGCCATAATCTGATATGGTTGTGTTCCTAAAAGGGAGAAGTTGGGACACAGAGGAAGATGTGCAGAGGGAGGGTGACTGCCATGTGGCACGGGTGATGCAGCTACAGGCCAAGGGGCTGGGAAGAGGCCTGGAAGGGTGCTCCCAACAGGTACGCCAAGTGCGGCCCAGCGACACCCTGACCCTGGACTTCTGGCCTCCAGAACCAGTCTCTCAGTTCTTGGTACTTTATTGCAACAACCCCAGGACACTAAGAATCGAGTAACTGCTCTGAAACAATTGCTTTATTTAGATACAACTCATAGGCTATAAAATCCATGCTTGCAAAGTATACAATTCCATGGTTCTTACCGCATAGTTATCCAACCACCACCACTATCTAGTTTCAGAACATGTCATCACCCCAAAAGAAACCCAAAGTCCACTCTCAGTAACTCTCCTGTCCTCCTCGTCCTCAAGCAAACACAAATGTGCTTTCTGTCTCCAATAATTGCTATTCTGGACATTTCATACAATAAGTGGTTTCTTCTATTTAGCATAATGTTTTCCAGGCGCATTCATGTTGCAGCAGGTGTCAGCACTTTGCTCCTTTTTTTATGGCTGAATAATAGTCCATTGTGTGAAAAGACCACGTTTATTTACTTAGTCATCAGCTAATGAACATTTGGGTTGTTTCCACTTTTTGACTATAGTGAACAATGCTGTGAGCATGCATATACAAGTTTTCGCATAGATATGTATTATCAGTGCTTTTGGGTAAGTACCTTTTTTTTCTCAAAGGGGTACTTTTTTAAGATTTTAAAAAATTTTACCTATCTATATTCTACATCATCCTTCATTTTTATACAATGTATGCTTTCTCCTCTCAGGTATAGTCTCCGTGAGAGTCCCACCACCACACACCAGTGTCCTGTCGCCATAGTCCCTTGTGCTTCTGCCACCCCTGTTTTGAGCCTCCCTTGCAAAATGTCTCTGGTTTATAATTACCTGTAACTCTTTTTATTTTTTTTTTTAAGATTTATTTTATTTATGCATCCAAGCACTGGGGTACAGGCCAGAGGTGGGGGCGGTGAGAGGATTCACCACAAAGAGCGGGGAGCAGAACAGGCAGACTGACTGAAACACACTGCAGGGGGCAGCAGCGGGCACAGCAGGAGAGGTCCGCCACGCCATGTGGGTCCCCTCCCAGGCCAGCAGCAGGGATCGAACTCGTGCTGTAGGGGCTGCGGTTTGCTTCATAGTGAGTTGCTTAACCCACAGGGAGGCCCCTGTAACTCTTTTTAGTGGACAGATGATGCCTGCACTCTGTAAACAAAACCACAGTGGTAGAAAAACATATACAATCGAAGGTCGTCTCTCTCTCCCCTGCTGGAGTCTCTTCCCTCTCTAGAGACCAACCACCATTTGTTCCATTTGTGTCCTTCTGTTAGGGGGAAAGGTGGTCCTAAATAAATTATGGGTGTGTAGACTCCAACCCCCACTCCAAACCATCAGTGTTCCAGAACCACAAATCCAATAAGATAATTATCGAAGAGTGGATTACTGGAACCTGAGGGCGGAGTTAAGCAGCCAGGCTGGCTATAAAACCAGAGGCGAGCCTTGGGGTCTCTCTCTTACTGAGGAGCCAGACCCCTGCCTTCAAAGCCATCTTATTTAACTCGGAGCCAGCCCTCAACGCGCCATTGCTTAGATCTGGTAGGGTATTTGTAAATTTGTATCCCTTTCTTTTTCCTTTGGTGTTATTACTATTTTATTCCCCTTTCTTTCATAAAATAAAACGTGCTAATAACTTTTGCCATGTGTACCTGGAGTTGGAGCTTCTTAAAAATCTTCTAAGCGCGCGGGTAAAAAACCCAATGTGAGAAACCCATTTTATATTAAAGTTGCCCTGTAACACTTCCAGAAATTTTTTCTGCACATTCCCACTCAGGTAAATTAGCCTTCCTTTCCCCCAGCAAGAACCCCAGCTTGTGGGATGCTGGCCCTCGCTCCTTCCACACTCCGTCGACTAATCATGCATGTGCACGTGGGGGCTACCTGTTCTTCCGGCAGTGGTGGCCCCACCTGACTGTTAGGAGGATACACTTGGTGCTTGACTCACTCTAGGGACAGGTAGGCTGACTCCTAGCCCTTTGTCATAGCAAATATGGCCCCTGGATGTGCCTGTCCACTGCCAGCGCACCCTGGGTTTGGGGCAGGGGCGAGCAGGCCAGAAGACCGAAGTGACCTTGCTGGGACACAGACCCTGGGCTTTTTGGTCTGAGTAAGGAGAAGTCCCTGAGTTCCCCGATACCGGGACTGAATTTGTGTGCCCGGTGGGGAGAAGAGCAAAGCTGGGCCTGTTTCATCCCCGGACCCTGCAAGCTCCAAACCCATAACACTCATGAGCCTGCTGGTGACTGTTGAGGCCCACATACAGAAACCAGACCATCTACCGACCTAATTCCACAAGCTCAGTTATCCTCTTAAAAAATACTTGCAAGAAGTTGAAAGTCTGAAGCCTTGAAGCAGCCAGATTACCAGTTTTTCTGAATTGTGAGCCTGATAATGATATAGGAAGCTTTCTCTTTTCTTCTGTCTTGCTGACTTGAAGACAGTCTTTGAGTACAAACCTTATAGATTTTGCACCTGTCATTTTTCAGCTCAACAGATTTTTTGACCAATCAAGTTTATTATATGGTGTACCTTAAAAACTGAGACTCAGACGAAGTCAACCCTATCCTACCCTGACACTAGAGAGCCAGGTGACCTTAAGAACATTCCTTATCTTCACTAAATGGCAGTTTGCTCAACAATGAAAGGAGGAGTTAGATAAGACAGAGACTCTGATCTGAAACTCCCAGATCAACCTAATCTCCATACTTTGATAGCTCCTACCTGCCCACAGGTGGCCAGGGAGTCCCTCTTCTGATGAGAAATCTTAACCTCAGAGGAGGAGTTAATGTCAGATTTAAGAGGCTAACCCTGTCAGGCTAACCCTTAGTACCTGTCAGGTACTGAGCAAACAAAGGGTTAACATCTTATTTAACCATCTAAAAGGGCCTTCTGGAGACCATGTTTGCCTGGATAAACTCAGCCCCAATCTTCTTAGCCTGTATAGGTACAAGCCTCTGTCTTTGGCGGATCGTTCTAGAAGGCAGTGGAGCTTGGGAGTGGCCGAGGGATTACCAGTGAATTAGCATTTCTGCCCCTGGCTTGTGCCCAGTGGATAAAGGTGCCTCCCGCAACTCCCAGCAGGAAGTTGGGTGGTTTGGACAGCAGGAATCTGGCTCCACAAAGGCTGCTGAAAAGCCATTGTTCCAGGGCTTAATGGGCCCCTTTCATTGGCAGCTACACCATGTCTCAGCTGGAGCCAAGGTCTGCACCCAGACCCTGATAAACAACTCACTCGGTGCCAGAATAAGCTTCACCACACTCCCTGCCAGTCACTCCCCTGCTCAATGACTCCCCACGGCTCACCCACTCCGTGCTGGGTGCTCCAAGCTGACCATAGTCCAGCCTAATTGCCTGGGTAACCTTAAAGCCCATGACTCCTCAGTGTTTTTACTTTTACTAATGTGTCTCCAGCATCCAGTTCAGGCCAGGGACCAAGTTCAGGACCCTTGCAAGCGCCATCTTGTTTCATCTGGATGAGCTTTCTTTACAAAGGTCTTAACCACACCTTGTAGCTCAGTAATCCGAGGCCCAGAGCAGCTCAATCACGCCTGGTTCTGCATGACCAGGAAACAAAGAACCAACACAATGCCCAGTCCTGAGCACATCCATGGCTGGGGTCAGGTACTAAGCAGCAGTGTTGGTGGAACAGTAGCAAAGGTCCTCTGAGGGGGTGGGTCTGAGCGATGAGAGGGCACAAGCAGGCAATTGGGGAGAGGGAAGGGGTTTGGGGAAATGGCAGGGTGAAGAATATTCCAGAAAGAGAGAATAACAAAAGTCAAAGCATTTCGTCTCTGAGCCTCAGTTTCTTTACCTTTCAGTGGGTGTGTACTTGGGAAGTGGTGCCTTCAGGTTCTCTGATTCTGCTCCCTAAAACACCCTCAGTTTCTCCCCAGAATCTCAGAGCGAGTGGTGGGTGACTCTGTGAAGGCTGTGCCCCAGCGCCAGGCTTATCTCTCCCGGAGCCTCATGAGCGTGCTGGTTGCCACCACCCTGGCGCTAAACACGGAAGCCTGTGTGTGCGGGTCAGCGCTGAGGACAGGCCAGGCCCTCTGGCCACAGCCTGCAGGGCTACCTGCTTGAGACAGGCCACAGTGGACACTCAGTCTAGTCAGTTTTACTCATTTTCATCCTTTGCAAGATCCTTGTAGCAGCTTGAATTTGCCCCTCAAGGCGGCCTGTTTGACAGGCCGATGAGGACCCGTCATGGCCTTTCTGTTCTACTTACTCCACCTTCAGCAGCCATGTCACATCTCACTGGCTGCTTTTCACCTTCCCCTTGCTCTCGCCATGTCAGCTCCTGTTCTTCCCCTCCACTGCCACTCAGTTCCCAGCAAATATCCCTCCCACCCCCTCTCACTTCTCTACTCACAGTGTCTAAATGCATTTTGGCATAAGAAGTGTGTCAGGGATCAGGGAGGGCTTCAGCGAGCAGGGCTTCGAGGGATCAGTGGGAGTTTGTCAGGTAGAGACAGGAAGGAGCAGATGGCCAGCGTGCTTGGGTATGAGGGCGGGATTCGCGCTGACCAAGTTTGGGCCCTGGCTTCTCTGCTCTCCAGTTCTGTGATTTGGGGCAAATTGCATCACTTGGCCAAGCCTTCATTACCTCATCAGTACAGTGGAATTTTGATAGCGCTTAGGGCTGAGCTCAGCTATCCATGAGAAAATGTCTTGGTACATTTACCTGAATTTCAGAGAGCACCCAGTAGATTTTTGTTGAGTGAATGAATCCACAGTCTAGGCAGAGGAGATGGCATGAGAAAGGTCTGGAGTCGAGGCCAGGCATGCATGTCTGGGGCTGTGTCCATGCCAGAATCTGAGGCAGAGCCTGATCTCATTGACTTAGGAGAACCAGTCCTCCCGCCCTCTCTGACAGACTCCCATTCACCCCTTGAGCCCTGCTCAAATGTCCCCACTTCTCTGGAAACCTCCCTGATCCCCGACAGACTTTTTATGTCCATCTCTTTCCAACTCCGCCTCGGTGATGTCCCCTCGGCAGCTTGGAATCCTCACAGTGGTGGTCTTTGCACCAGGGAAATTGGCAAACACAATAGATCAGAGCTTTCCTTCCACCCACAGTGAGACAGCTTCCCCCCCCCACACCACTCCCTGCAGCAGAAAGAGGGGTCAAAACTGGATTTCAAGAGACATTCGCCAGCAGGGTCTAATGTTCTGTTCACTCAGCTGTAAGACTTCAGAGAGACACTTTGATACTTCCTGGCCCGAGAAAGATGCAGTTGAGTTCCTGAAAAAATTCCAAATTTACCACCTTATTATATTCATATAACTAAAAAAAAAAATCCACACAACACATTAAAAATGATTGCCTTAAAAATCACCTCTTTCTACTGAATTAGCAAAACCTGAATTTGAAAATCACTTAGTTTTTCAAGCTGAAAAATTGGGAGATTTTCATTCAGGGAAATGGGGCTAGGGGATGCCAGTGTGAGAGGGCAGCAGCAGCCAGTCTGCATGATTTTGTGGAAAAGTATACTGATCTCCATCCTGATGGCATGATTGGAGGGTTTGAAGCTCTGTGAAGAGTCTGGAGGGGGACAAAATGGATCCAAGGAGACCAGGCAAGAGATGATGGGATGTGGATAAGCATGTTATTAGACATACAAGACCTGTGTTCACCTTACTACGTTTCTTTCTGGACACTCAGCTGGACTACATTTCCCAGCCTCCTCTACGGCTAAGAGGGGGCCTTGTGATTTTGTTTTAACCAATAGACTTAAGTGCTGTAAGTCACTTCAAAGCCTGGCCATAAAAACTTCCCATGTGGTTCTCAAGATTTTCTCTTCCTCTCATGACTCATGCGAAGGATCCAATGGTCAACTTCAAGGCCCATGGGAGTGGCAGAACTATGAGGAAAGAGTAGGCATTGCAGGTCACCCTCATGTTCTGCCCGAGCTAGGTGGCTTCCACTGAAGGAACACTAGCGAGACCCTGAGGGCTTGATCCAGGGTGTGATTGGAGATGCTGAGTCTATTCTTTTGTCCTGTGCCACCCAAGCTGGCTGCAGCTCCTCTGAGAGCACCTTGTGGTGGTGAAGGCCTATTGTTCGTGATGGGGGGATTTCTATAAACGTGTGTGTGTGCACGCGTGCAGCCATCTTGCCACCCTGGGACAGAGCCTGCCCATAAAGTTGGGAGAATTGCTGACTGCTTCCTTTCCAGCGAGTACACATCCCACCAAGTCCAGACTTTGTACCCCAAGCAAAGCTAATGTTGGGACATAATTCATTCATTTCTCCCCTCTCAATAAACTATTTCCTGAGTACCTCTTACAATAGTAAAGTTAAAGCTGCTATTTATTGAGCATTCGCCATGTTCTAGACCCTACACCAAGCACTTTACTACTTAATTTAACCTTCAATCAACAGAGACCAGAGATGTGCATGGTCCCAATGGACAGGCATGGAGCTGGAAGTTCTGAGAGGTCACACAAGTCAGGCCTGAATCCACATCATCAAATTCCAGAGCCCCTCATCCCAGACCTGGGACAGCCCTGAGCATGGAGGCTGACTTGGTGTCCCAGAGTTGAGCATGACCCCATCTCCTGGGTTCTCCCAGGATGCCCCTTGTAACCTTCACAGTTCTTTTCTGACCTTCACAGTTCATTAGGTAGTGGCTGCTTTCTGCCACCCAACACACTGGCACATCTGAGAGCCCCCTTCCTTTATCTTCCCTCCCCAACAAGGAGCCATCACTTATGTCCAAGTCTCACACTACTGGTCCAGCCACTACTGACATGATAACAAGACCACATGACCCAAGTCGTGGCACCTGTCGGTCACAGATTCCCAGGCAGCCACTGTCCTCAGAGCATGGGCCTGGCATCAAGAGAATTTCTGGGATGGTCTGAAAACTAATTTGAGCCAGCTTAGCCCAAAAGGAGAACTTAAGGAATCACAGAGTCCATGAGAGAGTTGGTCTACAATCTAGAGTCAGGCGCACTGTCACCCTCTCGCCCTTCTGTGAATGCAAGCATGATGGCGGAAGTGAAGGCAGCCATCTTACAGTCATGAGGGAAAGGCAAGAAAAGCACAACATTCCAGCTCTGCACTCATGTGTGACTGAGCCAGGGCTATACACACCTCCCTCTCTGTTGCTTGTCACATGATAAAAATATGACTTGATTAATCCATGGATGGCCAGACCAGTTTTACCTTGCAGTGAGAGCTACCCTAGCAAAGACAATCGCTATCACTTTAACTGTTTCTGCACAAATGGAAACCGGATTGCCCCTGGCTGCTGAGTTTCGAATTTTACAGCATCTGAACTCAACCTTTTGAGTCCCAAATTCAAAACAAACATTCCTGGGTTGGGACTCATTTGGCCCAGTTTCGGTTGCTTGTCTCTGGTCAATCACCAGTGGCTGAGGAGGGCAGACTGACTGGTTCACTTGGTGCCGAACTCTCGGCCCATCAGCTACAGCCAGCAGGGAAGCAGTGCTGCTTGAACATGGCAGTAAAAAACTCCTGGGCAGCCTGACCCAGCAGTGTCTGTTCCAGTCCATCCACCAAAGGCACTGCCGCACCGTCTCTACTCACCTCTTCGGCTTGCGTTCATGCCACCATATCATCACGCATTCAACATGTGTGCTTGCAGTCCTGGGGTGGGGCCAGGGTGTGACCGGTCTATGAACTACCCACCGCTAGCCCCTAGGGCTGCCGGTTCTGTGTAGCCCCGGCCTCAGTCCACAGGCTTGGGTTCAAACCTGAGCGCCTCCATTCCCCTCTGGGGCGCAGGGTTCTGTGCTCTCCCGCTCGCACCGAGCTCTGGAGTCTAGACTCCGTCCCCCGCCTGCCCCTTCCCGCGGTGTGAGCTTAGGGCTGCAGTCTCACTTCCTGCATGTGATCCCCTGTCTGTAAACCAAGCGGATGAGCCTGAGCTCCCGGGTTGCTGTGGTGAGTAGATGCATGAGATAGCTTTGGGTCTCCCCGGAGGTGCTCAATAAAGCCTAAAAGTAAAAATGGAACAGCCCGAGGGAACGTCTGATGTCCCCTAGGCAGAGTTCCTGAGGTCAGCAGCCCAGAGGAGGTTGGGCCTTGCTAGGATACCACCTCCACACCCCCAGCCTGGAGACTGCTGGGCAGGCCGTCGGGACAGGCACAGGGTTTCCCAGACCCTGCCTGGGGCCTGTGCAAGCTCAGGGACTGGTTGGCAGATGTGGGTCAGTGGTGTGTGCCAGCGCCGAGAGCGGGGGCCCAGAAATCTGTCCCTGTCCATCTGAGGGCTGGCAGCCACCAGGGCCACCTCCACATCAGAGAGAAACTAAGGGCAGCACTTGGGCCCTGTCAATGACAGCTGCTGGCTGAAGGAGAGAGAATGACCTTCTCTTTGTTCCCCAGAAACTGGGTGGGGCTGGGTGGGCAGACAGCGGTTCTCGGCAGGCTTTTGGGCACCATCCCCAACACTTCGGGCACCCCCTCAGCTGCAGGCCAGGTGCCATGCAGAAAACAAGCTTCCTGCCCACGGCAGGACTGTCTGCTCATCTTCCTGGGCCAGGCCCTGGACTGGGGCTTCAGAAAGAGCCTCACTGAGGGGAACAGAAACTACAGCCCGACCAGAATAGCTCCCGTCATGGAGGACCCGCTAAGCGCCATGCATGGTGACCTCACATTCCCCCTCACACACCGGCACTCACTGTGGCCGGGACAGAGACCTGTTTTATCCCCTTTCACAGAAAAGCTGACTGAGACTCAGAGATGAGCTGCTTCACCCACGGTTGGGAAGTGGGAGCCAGGCTTCCACATCAAGTCTACCCAGACCCAAAGAATGGTCTCTTTCTCTTGTGTGACTGTCTCTGGGGAGCAAGCTAAAGGTCAAAATGACATCATGGTGTCATGGAAAGTAGCTGGCTGGGCATCAGAAGGCTGCCTGTCGTTCCCCAAATGCCCACAGCCCATCCGGCTGTCTGTTCAAACCACCTTTCCTTCTTCAACCTCCCAGTCCCCGTTTGTCACTTCCTTCGGGAAGCCCTCCTTGGTTTCCCCAGGTTGGGTTCCTCCTCAGCTCCCACAGCCACCTTTGTCTGAACCCATCTGTCTTTCTCAGGGGAACTGAACTCCAAGAGACAAGACTACTTCTACCAAGTCCCCGGCAATATCTCACACACGGGGTGCTCAGAGTGCCTGACACATAGTAGGCCCTTGATGAACAGATGTGAAACTTGTGGAGTGAGTGACCCAGGTCTGAACTCCCACCCAGAAAGCACAGACGCTTTTCCTCGGGGAGGGGCCTCATCTCAGGGCAAGGAGAATGGGGCAGGACACACTACCGGTATCCTAGGGCCCAGGGGCTGCAGCACATCCCCCTGCCCCCCACCTGGGACGAGATGTGCCCCCAGAGCCCGGCTATGGAATTTTTTCCTGCCGACTCACTCTGTGATTCATTCTCAGCTTCTGGCACGCCTGGAGCTACCCAGAGGCCACAGGCCCCGGTGCTAAGTTTAGTGACTGCAAAATGTCCCCGTGAAATTCCAGTCGGAGCCAGGGGGCTGGTGGCACATTCCGAAGGGCTTCCTTGGGCCCTCCCACTCAGCGCCGGGCCCTGCAGGGGAACCAAGCGTTCTTCCAGTAAAGGGCCTGGAAGGGCTTGGTCTCCATCTCAGTGGTCACAGAGCTCAAGGACAAAGGTGCCTAAGGCAGAGGAGCCTGACGTGGAGGGATGGGCACCCGCAAGCCCTGGACTGGCACACCCAGTGGAAAGAGGCCTATCGAGGTCCAGGGCACCCTCCTGGGCATCCTACGGACGCGTCTCACCGGGGTAGACGTTCCTGCTTGGGGCTGAGGTCTGGCTAGCAGGAGGACATGCCGAGCGCACCTCAGTGCTGAGGTGGCCTCACCCCCACCTGTCTCCTGCCCTTCCCAGACCAGGACCCCCAGGGCTCTCCCTGCCATGCAGCCTCCTCCCGATTTTCCCTGCCTGCCTTGTGCCACCCCCAGATATGAGTTAAAGACCATCAAGTGGGACTGAGCCGAGTGAGGGGCTGAGATGCACCAGGAGAGGACCGTTCCCTCTTCTGAACACAGCTGAGAACTCTCTAGAGCGTCCTCCCTCTACCACGGTTTCACTTACCTTGGTCCACTGCGGTCCCAAAACATTCTGTACAGTAAGACAGCCTGAGAGAGGGACCACCTTCACAAGACTTTTATTACAGTATTTTGTTAGGATCGTTCTATCAGTAATTAGTGTTGTTCATCTCTTACTGTGCCTGCTTTTAAAATTAAAATCCAATTAAAATAAAATCCTGGACATGGTTCCAGACACCACTGGGGGTCTTGGAATATATCTGCAGATAAAGGAGGGGGGGTTGTGCCTCTGTGTAGACTATGGAGGCAGCAAAGGGGCTCTTAAGGTCCCTTAAGTTATTGATTCAGGTTGAGCTTGTGCCTCACCAAGACCTTCAGATCTTGTTCACATAGGTGCCCTCTGAGGAAAGGCTTCCCCAGCCTGGACTTGAGCCATCAGTCTCAGCGATTCCGCCTCTAGTTGGGTCTTTCTAATTAGGAGGCGCCACACCCCTCCACACACCTGTCGCTCCACCGGGCTGGGGACGGGCCACAGCATCATCAGTCTCCCCGGTACCGAGCAGAGTCTGTGAGAGGACACACCGAGACAGAGGTCCTTTATACACGTGGGGTGTGTTTGTGTGTGTGTGTGCACGCGTGCACGCACAGAGAGAGCGCTGAACAATTTAAAAGTAATCATTTAAAAATAATAAAGCAAGTAGTAAGTCAATCAACGGGGAAAAGAAAACACTGAGCAAATGGTGCTGGGAAAATGGGATATCTGTAAAATGGTAAATCTCAGCTACTTCCTCATTCACACACAAAAATCAACTTAAAAATAACAATAGGATTGAGGAACGAATAGAGAGGGAAACGAGGAGGATGAAGAGGAAGAAGGGAGGAGAAGGAGGAAGAAGAGAGGAAGAGGAGGAGGAGGAAGCTTTGGGAGGCGATAAAAGTCTCTGGCTTCGATGGCGTGATGGTTTCACGCTGTATAGCCGCCCCAAACTCATCGAGTTTGTGCATTGCTTATTTACAGCTTTGTCTCATGTGAAGAAAAATCAACCGGAAGCGGATCATACACTTATATGTAAAAAGCAGATCAAGGTTCCAGAGGACACAGAGACAAACATCTTAGCAGCAGCAGGGAAGCAAAGGTTGCTTGGCCAAGACACAAAGAGCAGTAATGTTAAAAGAGAAAATTGGACTTCATTCAAATCCTAATTTTATGCTCATTAAAAGACATCGTTAACAAAACTAATAGGCAAGACAAAGACTCAGGAAAATAGTGTGTGTGTGTGTGTGTGTGTGTGACCAAGGACTTATTCCCAGAACACGTAAATAATTACAAATCAGCAGGAACAAGATGTCGAATCCAATAGCAAAACCAGAGAAGACGTAAGCAGACACAGAGAAGGTATATGAGTGCCATGAGCACATCACGAGTGCTAAGTTCTGGTCTGGGCAGGGGCCCCAGCACACCCCACGAGAAGGGGGACCCCACTCCGGTCTGACTCGTCCTTCAATCAGATCAGTGCAAGGCACCCATCACCAGGCACTCCCACTGCAGACCTTCAGGAGCTGAGAGGGACAGATCACCGCCCTACGGTCATCGCCTGGGGCAGACCCAAACAGAGCGTGATGGGAGCCACGAGGGATAAGAGCTGAGGTGCTGGTGTGCTGACTTCTCCCCTGAGCTCCACTATAGTATCTCAGGGGCTGGGGAACCAAACCCCTCTCAGAGATGGAGCAGCCTGAGGCATCCTCCTTTTCCAACGTGGGCAGGCAAATATCAGAGAGGTACTGGGGACACAGGGCAGGACCGGAAGCCATGACGGGAGATGAGAGGCGCTGGGCTGGCCTCCTGCTGGCCTCGGTCTCCACTGAGAGCCCCTCCCCTGACGCTGGCAAGAGCTGGGTCCCCAACCAGAAACAACAACCACCACAAAACCAAGGTGCTCGGGAAAAAGGAAGCACAGAATCTTAGGATGAAAATTATAACCAGATACCATTTATACTCACCAGAATGACCAGACGTTTTTTAAACTTACACCACCAAGTGCTGTGAGGTGGTGGAACAACTAGAACTCTCATTGTCTGATGGACAAACTAGAAAATGTAGAGGGACTTTGGGAAAGAGTTGGAAACTTTCCTATAGACAACTAAGGAGTTGTTTTTTTTTTTAAAGATTTATTTATTTATGCACACAAGAGCTGGGGTACAGGCCAGAGTTCAGGGAGATGAAAGGATTCACCAGAGACAGAGTGGGGAGCAGAACAGGCAGATCAACAGAAACACACTGCTGAGAGGAGCAGCGGGCACAGCAGGAGAGGTCTGCTGCACCACGTGGGTCCCCTCCCTGGCCAGCAGCAGGGATCAAACTCGTGCTGCAGTGGCTGCGGTTTGCCTTTTAGTGCGTTGCTTAACCCACTGCACCACCAGGGAAGCCCAACTAAGGAGATTTTTACGTTATCTGAAATTTAACATGTAACTACAGAATGATTTAGTCATTCCACTTCTAGCTATCTTACCCAAGAGAAGTAAAAACATGTATCTATACACAGACTTATATGCAAGTGTTCCCTGCAGCTCATTTCATGTTCCCATAACTGGGAACACCCAAATGTCTATCAGCAGGGAAGTGGATAAATAAACTCTGGAACATCCACACAATGGAATACTACTCAACAATAACAGTGAACTACCAATAGAACGTGGGTGAATCTCCAGAACAGGAGATGGAGCTGAGGAGGGAAAAAACAGACTCAAAAGCTGCATCTGTTCACACCCATTTCTGTGGCCCCCAGGACAGCAAAGCTAATCTGTGCTCGAAGGAACCAGAGCACTGGCTATGTCCAGTGGGACAAGAAGTGACTGCAGAGGGCACAAGGGCAGTCTCCTTGGTGCTGGAAATGGTCCATGTCTTGCTCAAGTGGTTATTACAAGGGCGTTGACAAATGTAAAGATGCACTGACATAGACACACACAATGTATGCAATTTAGCTGATCCTAACCATTGTTGCCTTCAGCAAAATTTATCTTAAAATTAAAAATTCTAAAATAATTCATATTGCTAATGATAAGTGAAAATACCAATAAGAATATGGAAAACTACATTTCCACCAGTCAGTTTAAGAAAGAGAACATTACCACTATCTTAGAACATTCCCATTCTTGTCCCTCCCTTGAAGGTAATCACCGGATGGAATTTTGTATTCATTATTCCTTTGATTTTCTTCTTTTTTTTTTAAAGATTTATTTATAAAGATTTATACAAGAGCTGGGGCACAGGCCAGAGTCATGGGAGGTGAGAGGACTCACCAGAGACAGAGTGGGGAGCAGAACAGGCAGACAGACCAAAACACACTGCTGAGGGCAGCAGCGGGCGAGGCAGGAGAGGTCTGCTAGGCCATGTGGGTCCCCTCCCTGGATGGCAGCAGGGATCGAACTCATGCTGAAGTGGCTGCGGTTTGCCTTTTAGTGCGTTGCTTAACCCACTGAGCCACCAGGGAAGCCATGATTTTCTTCTTAATTGTGCTAACTTTTTTTTTAAAAAAAAGACTTATGCATACAAGAACTGGGTACAAGCAAGAGATAAGAGGTGTGAGAGGATTCACCAGAGACAGTGGGGAACAGGACAGGCAGATTGACAGAAACACACTGCAGCGGGCGAGACAGGAGAGGTCTGCTGCACTATGTGGGTCACTCCCTGGCCGGGGATTGAACTCGTGCTGCAGTAGCTGCGGATGCTTCACTGTGCTGTGGCTTAGCCCCTTGTGCCACCAGGGAGTTCCAGTTGTACTAACTTCTTAAATAGTTTATTGTTTATTATGACTGGGGAGCTACTTAAATGGAATCACTCTGTCTGTATTTATCTGAGACTTACTTTTTTCACTTGTTTGTATCTCCAGCATTCATTCACGTACACAGTGGTAACTGCTTTGTTGTCGCTGTTGTATAGCATTCCAGTGCAGAGTTATCATGCAATCTGCTTATCACCCTCCTATGGTTAGATACTGGGTCATTGCTAGGTTAGGGCAAATCAAGCTTGTGCATGTTCCCTGGTGCACAAGGGGTACAAGGTCCTCAAGGATATAAACCCAGGACAGAAATTGACGGGTGATAGCATAGTCATGTTTCAACCCACTAAATAACTCCAACTTTACTAGAAATTCCTTGGCAGTTCCCAAAGTGGCCCTGGAAGACACTTTCCAATTTGTACTGTCAGAGCAGAGGATGAAAGTTTCAGTTGTTCCACATCCCAACCAAACCTTTAAATTCCCAAATTTAAATGTCTGAAAACAGAAATAAGAATGGTCAAGTTGGGTGCCCCAGGGACCACTGAAGGAAGCAGTGGTGGACAGGGGTAGCCTAAGGAGAGGTGGGGACACAGCAACAGGACACACAGCCCTACCCGAAAGAGGTGGCCCTGGCTCTGCTCCCTGCTCAGGGTTGGGAACGCAGCTCCAGGCTTGACAGAGCTCCAGAGTTTTCCAAAGAAGCCAGAAATTTAAATTTTTACATGAAATCTGAGTTTGAAACATCAGCCAATTCTTTCAAATTTGTTTAAAACACTATTGAACCAAGTACACTTGTGGGCCAAGCCCAAACCATCCTAATAGATTTTTTCACTAAAATTAAATTTAGTGGAACGTGTAACTATTCTACTTGTTGAAGCTTTGGCAAGTGGCCCCGAGTCTCCCAACTCAGACCTGCTCCACCGTCCGTGGGCAACACCAAAGCCATCTTGAGAGACAGACGCCTCCTGTGTCTGGGCCGGCCAGCCGAGTCGGGGCGCAGGCTGGGCCAGGATGGCGGTGCCCCAGCTCTCCCTGCCGCACGAGCACGCGAGGGGTACCGTGTCACATGACCCGCCTGGCCGCCGGACGGGTCAGTGGTCCCAGCCCGGCCACAGCAGGAGGGTTCAGCCCGGCCGCATGAGCCGCCTCAAGGAATCAGCTCTTGCCGCAGGCCTCAAAGTCCAGATTCTGGAGGCTCCACAGAGCCTGGTCCTTTCCTGCCTGGGCCCCTGGAGCAGTGACCCCTCGCGAGCCGGGGCCGGCACTCCTAGGGCTGCCTGTCAGCCAGCAAGGCAGAAACATCGCTTTAATTGGTCTGAGGGTATGCTCTGTGCGGGTGCTTCTGGGACGACCCCCGGGGGGGGCCCTGACCCTCAGGGCCCGCCGGGCTGACAGCCTGGTGCTGCCGTGGCCGCAGTCTGCCGTGGGTTGCGGCCTCGCTCTGAGACACGGGCTGAGTGTCTCCTGCTGCCTCACTGTGACTGTGTCCTGCGTTGCCTAGGCCACCTCTTGGCGCTCAGGGTTGGGCCTCCCTGCCCCCTCCACCTGCTGTGTACAGGAGCGGGCCTCTGCTGGGTTCGAATCCCGAGTCTGCCCCTTGTGTGCTGTATCAGTGCCACCAGCTGCACCACTGCCCGGGCTGACCTCCCAGCCCG
The DNA here is from genome assembly GCA_019455555.1 of Galemys pyrenaicus. NCBI lineage: Eukaryota > Metazoa > Chordata > Mammalia > Eulipotyphla > Talpidae > Galemys > Galemys pyrenaicus. The sequence continues at coordinate 7,212,672 of JAGFMF010011663.1, read as the reverse complement.
GCGGGGTTCAGATGAAGCAACCGAGGAACGTGAGGTGACTCTGCACAGCCACAGCTGTGAGCAGCCGGGTTCACACCCAGCCAGCAAGTACCGGAGCCTGTGATCACTAGGCTGGGCTGCTGTTTTTAACCTGACCGTCTAAAATGGACTACAGGGTTCACAGGATCGATTTTCTTCCTGTGTCCCCCAACACATGTGCACCACATGCACGTACAGACACATGTGCACACACACACAGACACACGTGCACACGCATGCACAGACACACATACACACTCACAGACACACATGCACAGACACGCGCAGCAGCAGAGCTACCTGTACTCCTCTGGCCTGTTAGAAAACGGGATGTTCCTTCTGCCAGGACAACATTGGCCCCATTACCTGTGAGCCAAGATCCCAGCTTAGTGAGCAGGGGCCCAGCCTGGCCTACAACGTCAAGATCACCAGTCAGGGCCTCCCTGGTGGTGCAAGGGGTTGAGCCCTGCACTGTGGGGCTTCCGCAGTGTCTGCACTGCGAGTTTGATCCCCAGCAAGGGGGGGGACCCACATGGCGCAGCAGACCTCTCCTGCCTCGCCCGCTGCTCCCCTCTGCAGTGTATTTCAGTGGATCTGCCTGTTTTGCTCCCCACTCTGTCTCAGGTGAATCCTCTCGCCTCCCGTGACTCTGGCCTGTACCGCAGTTCTTGTATGCATAAATACATAAACTCTTTAAAAAAAAAAAAAAAAAGATCACCAGTCACACCGCCCCTTCTACGTGCAAGTTTCCCCGTAAGACCACCTTTTATTCGCTGCAGTGGGGCAGGCACCAAGAGTGTGGTTGAGTCAAGCACAGGGCTCAGCGCACAGCAGGTGAGTGACACACGTCAAAGCGTGAATGAACCTTGAGCAGATTATGCGAGATGAAAGAAGCCAGGCACGAAGGCCATAGATTGTGTGATTCCATGTATCCAAATGGAATTTAGATAAGGGAAGAGGGAAGAGAAGGGGTCAAAGTTAAACCTTTGGTATGATGTAGGCATGCTCTGACCTGACCCAGAGCATGCCAGAAAAGATAAATCCACAGAGACAGAAAACAGATGAGCGCTTACTTAAGGCCAGGGGTCGGGACAGGGGTGAGGGCTGATGCCACTTAGTGGGTGCAGAGCTTCTTCTTGGAGTGATAAAAGTGTCATAAAGCACAGGGATGGCTGTACACCTCTTTAACGATGCTTGAAAACAGTGAGTTTACATGGATGCGTGCATTTTGTGACATCTGATTATATCAAAATTCTCATTTGAAGTCTAGAGTCTTCTCATTTTCTGATTCAGGCATCGCTCATTGGCTGAGCTGTTTCTGGGCCAGAGGGCCTCCTCCTTCCCCCGCCCGGGGCCGCAGAGCTGCATCACTTCCTGCCGGAGACACGGGACAGCCCGTCTTCCGGTTGGGGCTCTGGTGTGTGCCTGCGTGAGGACGCTCTTCGGGCTCCTGACCGCGCTTAAATGGGGTTTCTGTGTATTAACGTTCACAAGCCTCACAGTCCCCAAGTCAGGGAGGCCTCGTGAGCCAGTCCAGAAGGAAAGGGCCAGTATAAGCGGGTCCGACATGGCTGGGGACTGCAGCTGCAGGCTGCTGAGGGTCCGGGTGGGCAGGAGATGTCGCCTTCGTGGTTTCCCTCACTCCGTCATCCCAACTCTGGTGGTGAAACTGTCATCATCCCCCTTTCACAGATGAGAAAACGGAGGCTCAGGTAAGAGGGCGCCCAGTCACAAGCTCAGGTAAGAGGGCGCCCAGTCACGAGCGAAGGAGCTGAGGTTCAAACCCACATCCATTCTCTGAGCTCCACACCCTCAGCCACCAGACGGAGAGAGGCCTGTGGCTTTGGCGGCTGGGGCCTTGGGTTGGGGTCAGGTTAGTCAAGTCTCGTCTGAGGTTGGGGTTAGACTTCCTGCGCACCCCACGAAACCCCCTCCCTGTGGCCTCAGTTTCCTTCTCTGCAAAATGAGACCCAGCAACACTGAGCTCACCTTGCCAAAGGCCTGAAGAACAAAAGGCCCAAGTGCCGTCCACGTGTCCAAGATGGAGCCCTCTGCCTGTGTGGCCGTGGGCAGAACCTTTTGCTGCCTGGCCTGGGACGCTGGTAAGACATGAGACTGATTTCTAAGCCATCGCATCTGGAGCTTCCTGCATTGTCCATCTGGGTTTGAACGCAGGCAGCTCTTAGGTAGTTTCAGAGTTACTGTCTGGAGGTGAAGCATGCAGGGTATGGTTGTTAGATTTAGCAAATAAAAATAAAGGATCACTACCTAAATTTGAACTTCAGATAAACAATATAAGCATATTTTATGTGTCCCATGCAATATTGGTACTTTTTTTTTAAAGATTTATTTATTTCTACATACAAGAGCTGGGGTACAGGCCAGAGTCCAGGAAGGTGAGAGGATTCACCAGAGACAGAGTGGAGAGCAGAACAGGCAGACTGACTGAAACACACTGCTGAGGGGAGCAGCGGGCCAGGCAGGAAAGGTCTGCCTGTGCCATGTGGGTTACCTCCCCAGCCGGTGGGAGAGATCGAACTCGTGCTGCAGTGGCTGTGGTTTGCTTCATAGTGCATTGCTTAACACACTGCGCCACCAGGGAGGTCCAATATTGGTACTTTTAAAGACTGCATGTTTGCCTGAAATTCCAGTTGAACTGAGTGTCCTGTGTTTGACCTGGCAGCCCTAGGGGAGAGAAGGACTGGCCTTGGTCTCTCTTTGCCCCCAAAACGAGGGGAAGCCAGGGGCTTTGCAAGGGCTGTAGCAAGTCAGAGAAACAACTGCCTCTCCAGCATGCTGCCTTCCTCCTCTCTTGTTTCTGGAGCATCCCTGCCTTGGCTGAGCCCGGCTCCGCCAATGTTGGGGGTCCAGAGAGATGTGAGGTAAGAGGAGCCTTATCTGATGGGCCAGCTCAGATGGCTGTTTAGGTGTTTGGGGCCAGGGCTGGGGGGTGGGGCAGGCAGCCCTGGGGCCTTGGCAGGTTCCAGACCCAAATCGTCTGTGCCACCGGCTCCTGCTTGCCCCGGCCTCGCCACGGCCTGATCCCGAAGAGCGCCTGGGTCTCGGTGCTCCCTGCCCTGCCATCTCGTCCGCAGGCAGCTGGGACTGAGGCTCTGAGAGCCCCCAGGAAGGAGGGCCTGCTCTCTCTGGGCCACACGTCCCTCCGTGACATGGAGTTCCTCTGAGCACTCCCGCCTGAGGAGGGTTTTCTACGCTTCCAGCCCGGGCCTGGGCTCCCTGTCCTCTCTCCTCTGTCCAGTCACACTGACCTCCCTGTGTGACCTGAGCGTGTCCTGCCCTGAGGCCAGCTTCATAATTTGGAGGCCCTGCACAGGAGACAGCGGAGGCTGAAGTAACAGGCAGAAACAGTGGCAGTGAGAGACTAAGACACAAACCTCCCTTCTGCCCTGTCTGGCCTGTGGTGGGGTTTGTGTTTGCCCTGTGCTGTGGGGCAGGGGTCATCCTGGGCCCTCACTACACGTGGGCCTTGCCCCACAGTTCAGCGCACTTCCCCCGAAGCCCAGGCCTTCTCGAGCCGTCTGACCCCGTCCCAAGCCTGGGCGGGAGAAACCCGGTGCCGCACCTCTCAGAGCCGGCCAGCCTGCCCCACGAGACGTGTGGCCCATGGTCTGTGCCTTCCTGCGGGGCCGTGAGCCTCCATACCGGCAGCATGCCGCCCCAGATCTGCGCCGCTGAGCTGCCAGCTGGGCTCGTCCTTCCGCAGCGCTGCAGGCAAGCAGCCCGGCCGTGTGCTGCTCCCAGGCAGAGGCCGGGGGGCCAGGGTGCCTGGAAGTGGCGTGAAGCGGCATCGGTGCCCTGGAGAGGGGCAGGAGGCGGCAGCAGTTACCTCTAGAGTCCACACCCGGAGTGCGCCCCGCAGGCCGCACACGCTCGGCACAAATCCAGAGCAAGGCGGCCGCTTTCAGGGCAGCAGGGGGAGCTTGAGCCCCCAAACCTGGGGCTTTCTGGGGGATGACCCCGGTCCAACCAAGAAGACAGTTTGTCCAGCTTCTTCCTGCTTCAGGAAGCACAGGCTGTTCCCGCTGCTTGGAATGCTCTTCCCACCCAGCCCACCCACACCCACCCCTCGGTGCCTGTCGGGCATTGCTTCTCCTGGGAAGTGTCCGTCCCCCAGACGGGAAGAGTCCATCCCCCAGACGGGAAGTGTCCATCCCCCAGACGGGAAGTGTCCATCTCCCAGACGGGAAGAGTCCATCCCCCAGATGGGAAGTGTCCATCCCCCAGATGGGAAGTGTCCATCCCCCAGACGGGAAAAGTCCATCCCCCAGACGGGAAGTGTCCATCTCCCACACAGGAAGTGTCCATCCCCCAGGTGGGAAGTGCCCATCCCCCAGATGGGAAGAGTCCATCCCCCAGACGGGAAGTGTCCATCCCCCAGATGGGAAGTGTCCATCCCCCAGACAGGAAGTGTCCATCTCCCAGACAGGAAGTGTCCATCCCCCAGGTGGGAAGTGCCCATCCCCCAGATGGGAAGAGTCCATCCCCCAGACGGGAAGTGCCCATCCCCCAGACGGGAACTGTACTGATCCTGGTGTGCCCAGGGGGTCTAGTTGGTGTGGAAGGAGTTATTAACCCAACGAATGTCGTGCCCCAGGCAGTGGAGACGGCAGGGCAGAGGGCTGGAAGCGGGCCAGTCTTGACGTGTCTGGCAGAATGATGCCCAGGGTCAGAGCGCCTAGAGAGGCTGGTGGGTGGTGAGGCAGCAGTGGTCATCTCAAGGTCAGGCCCTCGAGGCCTGGAATGGCAGGCCAACGGCTCAGCCTGTGTGCTGGCGAAGGCAGGCCCACAGCTGTGCTGAGGGCAGGCTGTAGAGGGCGGGACGGGGGCAGAGGGCCGAGGGGCTGGTATGGAAGTTCACACCAGGGGCTGTGGCTGCACTGAGTCCCTCGAGGCCTAACCCGGCCTCGGGCACAGGACAAGGCACAGGTGCCCAAGCGTCACAGTGGCAGTGGCACCCCGTGCCATGGGGTTCTCAGACGCTTGCAACTTTTTGGGTCCAGAGGACGGCAGCCACCTTTGAATCTGCTGCTATTGTGGAATTTCTCTCCTCTGGCCCGGGGTCCAGACAGGGCTGAGTTGGGAGCAGCTAGGAGGAGCGCTCTGGGGACTTTGCTGCCAGCTGGGAGAGGGACATGGGCAGTGAGGAGCAGATGTCAAGCAAAGAGAGTGGGTGGTAATTCCAGGCGCATCTGAGGTTGAGTCCCGCCGCTGTGTGAAAGGTCCCGTTGGAGGAGAGACATCCGGGAGGGGTGGAGATGCCGGGGAGGGACAGGGCAGGAAGGGCGGCAGTGCCGGGACAGCAGGTGACAGACCAGAGCTCCCTGGGGCTTGCCGGCCCTCCTCACTCTAAGTGACTCGTGGGCTGAGGAGAAATTCTGGACTGGAGAGTGTGGACGTCCTGGTGTCAGCCCCAGGCACAGCTGACCACGCTGCCCTCTCTGACAAGCCAGCCCCCAAGAGGAGCAGGGGAGCAGCTGGCCAGGCACTGGACAGTGAGTCAGGCAGCCAGAACACCAGGTTCCTTGCACTAGTCAAACAGGTTAACACGCACATGCCTCTCGACCACCAGGTGCTGATGGGAATGCGCTTCTGCCCCCCAGGGGCCCCAGGCCGAGGGGGAGAAACACATCCATGAGGTAATGTCAAGGCAGAGGAGGCCATTCTCTTCAGAGAGAGGTGCCAGCAGTTGGGCGTCCCAGAGGAAGAAGCTCAGGGCCAGTAGGCCCTCAGGGCAGAGTCCAGTCCCCGCCCCAGCGAGCAAGTGACCTCAGCCTGGGTGTCCCGCTCGCGGGCGAGAGCAGGGGATCTCCTCCTTGGCGGAGCCTCAGAATCCCCCCTGGGGTAGGGGGAGGCTGTTGACCACATCACTGGCCCCTACTGAGGGTCCAGTTCCCTAAGTCTGGGGAAGGCCCAGGAAGATGTGTTTCCAGAAAGTTCCAGATACTGCTGGGTCAGGGAGTCCACTTTGTGATTCAATAGACTAAGGGTTTTAAAACGTTGTTTTAACCACATCACCTGTCTCCATGAAATCCTACAAAGGGGCCTTCCCGGTGGCGCAAGGGGTTAAGCACCACACTATGAAGCATCTGCAGCCACCATGGCATGAGTTCAATCTTCGGCCAGGGAGGAGGCCCACATGGTACAGCAGACCCCTCCTGCCTCCCCCGCTGCTCCCCTCAGCAGTGTATTTCAGTCAGTCTGCCTGTTCTGTTCCCAACTCTGTCCCTGGTGAATCCTCTCACCCCACACACACACATACACACCTCTGGCCTGTACCCCAGTTCTTGTATGCATAAATAAATAAATCTTTAAAAAAAGAAAGAAATCCTATAAAGAACCCTAAAAGAGGGCCTCCCTGGTAGCGCAGCAGGTTGAGTGCTGCACTGTGAAGCTTCCGTGTCACAGCAGCACGAGTTCGATCTCCGGCCAGGGAGGGGACCCACAGGGCGCAGCAGACCTCTCCTGCCTCCCCGCTGCTCCCCTCAGCAGTGTGTTTCAGTCAGTGTGCCTGTTCTGCTCCCCACTCTGTCTCTGGTGAATCCTCTCACCTCCCTGGACTCTGGCCTGTGTCCCAGCTCTTGTGTGCATAAATAAGTAAATCTTTTTTTAAAAGAACCCTAAAAGAGAGGCTCAGCCTCGAGGGGAGATGCCATTGCCCACTCCCCTGACCTGGCAGCCGAGTGTCTGTGCTTCTGCCTCATTCACAAATCAGGCTGAGCCGCCCTGGGTCGGGTGCTGGGACACCAGCAGGGGAAGCCCCTGTTGCCATGGCCAAGGTGACCTTGGGGAAGCTGTCCACATGCCCTCTCTGGGCCTTGGTTTCCCGTCTGTGAAGGGGGTGGGTGGGGAGTCAGCGAGGGTGAAGCTGCTGCTGGGGTGCAGTCAGCGCTTCTGCTGTCGGCCCTGCCCCACCGTCCTGTGGGCAGCTGCGTGGGCTGCTGGCGCTCCAGCCAAGCATCCAGCTGGACTCGGCCCACGCCCCAAACCACAGGCATGTGCCGCCCCCACCAGGGAGGAGCAGACAGGGGTTAATTCCAGGATCCCCTGGCCTCTGGCTTCGGGACAGGCCAGAGAACTGTACAGCCTCCCAGAGTAGGCTGTTTGGGGTTTGCTTCTCTTTGCCTGGCCCTTTCATCGCCCCCCAGGCAGGGGCTGCCGTGGGGGTGTTCTTTGGTGTTGTGTTACTGAATTCTTCCCGAAGAAAGAGCCCACTGTGCTGGGCAGGCCTGCAGGCTGGCAGGGGAGCAGGTCAGCCCTCAGCTCCCTCCTGCCTGGGCCGGTCAAAGAGGCAAGAGCGAGTTCCCAGGCTTGGTCTTTTCCCAAGGCCTCCTTGCTTCAGAAGTCGCGGTGGTTTCTGAAGCCCAGGCCCTGCGCTTGGCATTCGAGGCTCCGGGAGCCCGTTCTCCTCTTTCTCCAGTCTTGTGTCTGCTTCCCAAGCTGAGGCCAAGGCAGCCTGTCTGCACTTACAACCTTTGCCAGGGCTGGTCCCCCCGCCAGCCTTGAGTGACCACGAACCCAGCTTGCCCACGACTGAGGTTTCCAGGCCACGGGACTTCAGGGCCGGGCTGGGAACACCCTGACCCATCGACCGGAGACGGCCGTGCGGCCCCGCTTGCCCACAGATGGAAGCGGCACAGACGGAGTGAAGCAGAAACCCAGGGCCCAGCTGATCTAAGTGAGCCGTGTTCCCAGCACCTCGGTCCGTGGCCACAAGCCCTCCCGCCTGGCACACGCCCTCTCCTCGCAGTCCATCGCCGTGCTTCATGGAGGTCAGGGACCAGCTTACGAGAAAGGGCAGTTCCCAGGGAAGTAGAGGGGCAGAGAATAAGCCGAGAGACAGCCAGAACCCCGGGATAACACGCAGATTTGCAGTCCCACCCTTCGCTGTCATGTGACCCTGGATGAGCCTCTCCCACCAGCCGCCCGCCCACCCACTCATGCACTTGTTCCTTCATTCAGGAAGCTTTAGTGGAGGGCTGCCCTGGGGCGCAAGGGGCTAAGCACCTCACTCTGAAGGATCTGCAGCCACTGCGGCCTGAGTGTGATCCCTCACCAGGGAGGGGACCAACAAGTCGCAGCAGACCTCTCCTGCCTTGCCCACTGCTCCCCTCAACCCTGTATTTCACTCAGTCTGCCTGTTCTGCTCCTCACTGTCTCTGGTGAATCCTCTCACCCCCCACACCTCTGGCCTGTACCCCAGTTCTTATGTGCATGAATAAATAAACCTTTTTTTTAAAAAAAACGAATGTTTTAATGGAGAGCCAGACTTGGAGCTAGGTCAAGTTTACAGTCCCAGAGTCTCAGAGTCCACGAAGACCCCCCCCCAAACAGGAGGGCCTTGACCAGCAGAAAGGGCCCAAGAGGGGATGACAATGAACTGAAGTCTTGGAAGTTCTGCTGGGGAGAAGGAAAAGGTCTTCCCGGGTCAGGCGCTGATGGAGCCATGAGCCTTTGGTGACGGGGACAGGCCGGACTTGACTGCATCACGGGGTGAGGCGGCTGTGCAGACCCGGGGAGCCAGGCCCCGTGGACACTGCCGCGTCTGCCTTGCCCTCTGGGCCTCCTCTGCGCCCCGAGACAGGGCGCATGTGTGTCTTTCCTCCTCCCAGAGTCAGCTCCCGTACATCAACCCTGCTCACCCCTTGGGCTCGGAGCGGAGGGCAGAGAGTTGCTGCTTAACGGGACAGACTCAGTTTTACAAGACTGTGGGGAGACGTGCTGAGAGGACAGCATGTCGTGCACAGAGAAACGGTCCAGTGGCGAGTTTCACGTTAGGCGCATTTTACCGTGACTCTGTCTTACAACGTTGTTCTCCCGTCAGGCGGCGCCCCAGGTGTCCCACCCCTCAGCACCTGTGACCAGCCACACGGCCCCTGTGCCTTCCTGCCCCTCTTTATCCTGTCCCCCCTTGCTGTTTCCCTCAAGTCTGTGGTCCGCTTGCAAGTTTTGTTCTTTTCCTGACCCTTTCTTCAGTTTTCCTATGCTCCACCTGTAAGTGGGACCATCCGGTGTTTCTCTTTCCCTCTGACTATTTCACGCAGCACATCCCTTCCAGCTCCATCCACGTTGCCGCAGAAGGAGCAACACTCTCTGAGAACAATCCCGCTCTGCAGAGACCACGTCTTCTCAGCCCAGTCATCTGACCGGGCGTCTGGGTTGTTCCCACATCTTGGTTACTCCAGGTAGTGACGCAGCAGACACAGGGGTGCAGGTGTCCTTCCAAAACAGTGTTTTGTGTCCTTTGGGTAGGAGTGGGATCACTAGGTCGTAGGTGGCTCCATTTTTAGGGTTCTGAGGAGCCTCACACACTTTCCACAGAAGCTGGACCAGCTTGCGCCTCCCCACCCCCCCAGCAGTGTAAGCGGCTCCTTTTTCTCCACGTCCTCGCCAGCTTTTGTTGTTGCCAGTTTTGTTAAACAAGTGCCGTTCTCAATGGTGGGAGGTGGCAGCGCATTGTGGTTTGGATTTGCACTTCCCCGAGTATAAGTGATGTGGGACATCTTTTCTTGTGCCTGTTGGCCATTTGCATTTATTCTTTGGAGAGTGTCTTTGCAGCTCTTCTGCCCATTTTTTGACTGGGTCGTTTGCTTTGTTTTTATTGACTTGTGTCAGACTTTTGTAGATCTCTGATATCAACCCCTTAGTAGCCGCAATACTTCCCCCGTCCCATAGGCTGGCTCTGTGTTTTGGCTGCTGTCTCCTTTGCTGCACAGAAGCTTTTGAGTTTAATGAACTCCCAGCTGTTTATCTTCTTTGTTTTCCTTGCCCTTGGAGATGCGTCCTCAAAGATGTTTCTGGGGTGTACATGTTGGAGACTTTCTTCTATATATTTTATTTATTTTCTTCTAAATATTTTATGGCTTCAAGTTTCATGTTCAAATCTCCGACCAGTCTTCCGGGTGGCCAGCCCTGAGCCCAGCAGGTTGGGGGCCCCTCTGGCTCCCACGGTCCATGGTTGCTCACAGCCCCTCTTCCCCAAACGGAGAGCTCTGTGTAGCAGAGCCTGCTCTGTGAGCCCTCAACACCAGCCCCAGGGCGGCTGGGCGGTGAGGTGGATAAACACGTGCCAGTTCACTCCCAGCTCAGCACCCACAGCCGTGTGGGCCGGGCGGGGCAGCACCTCTCCTGGAGCCTCAGTTCCCGACTGCGTCAGTGACAACTGCAGCTCAGCTGGGACGGGCCACAGAGGCCCTGTCCTGGGCCCCAGACACCTCCCTCTGGAGTTCCCTGCAGGTGGACCAGGAAGGGCGAAGGCTCAGTTGGGGAAAATCTGAAGAGGCGACCCCTGGAGCAGGGTTTTGGAGGACGAGGTGGGGCCTCCCTGATGGCACAGGGCTTAAGTCGCAGCGCTATGAAGCTATGGCAGCCACCGCAGCCCAAGTTTGATCCCCGGCCAGGGAGCAGACCCACAGGGCGTAGCAGACCTCTCCTGCCTTGCCTGCTGCTCCCCTCAGAAGTGTGTTTCAGTAGAGCTGCCTGTCTTGTCCCCCACTCTGTCTCTGATGAATCCTCTCACTCCCCGCACCTCTGGCCTGTACTCCAGCCCTTGTATGCATAAATAAACAAATCTTTTTGAAAAATAAAAAACAGGGCCTCCCTGGTGGCGCAGTGGGTTAAGCAGCGCACTATGAAGCAAACCGCAGCCACTGCAGCGCGAGTTTGATCCCTGCTGCCGTCCAGGGGGGGACCCACATGGAGCGGCAGACCTCTCCTGCCTCACCCGCTGCTCCCCTCAGCAGTGTGTTTCAGTCTGCCTGTTCTGCTCCCCACTCTGTCTCTGGTGAATCCTCTCACTGCCCTGGACTCTGGCCTGTACCCCAGCTCTTGTATATAGAAATAAATAAATCTTTAAAAATAAATAAATTAAAATAAAAAACAAAGGATGAGGAATAGTGGTCATACTATGGAGTTATGATGACAGAAATGGTGGGCATTTCTTGGGGACACTCTGTGTCAAGTGCTGTTCTAGTTGCTTTTCACACAAATTATTTAATCCTCAAAATAATCCTTCAATGTGCTAATTCTCCTTAGTCCCAGTTTTCAGAGGAGGAGCCTGGAGCACCGAGGAGCTCCATAGCCTTTACCGAGCAGGGCACAGCAAGCAAGAGAACCGCCTGGGCAAAGCGCAGAGGCAGGGAGCGCCCAGGCTGCCCGCCGCCTCTCAGGTCGGCGGGGCTGGGGGTCAGAGCCCTGGAGCTGTGGAGACCGTGGCTCCAGACTCCACCTCTCCGGCTCTCTGTGTTCTCTGCAAAGTCGCATCGCTGCTCTCTGCCTCGGTTTCCCCAGCCATGAAGTGGGGAGAGGAGCACCGGTGCTGTCTGTCTGCTGGTCCTGCTGCCTGCCTGTCGGTCTGCACACTTGGCGTGTTGTCCGGCGGCCACCAGGGCTGGGGTTCAGCGAGGACTGGGGTGAGGACTCAGTCTCTGGCCAGGGGCAGGGCTCAGCCTGGAGTGGGACTGTAGTTCATCCAGGCGCCAACCGAGAGCTCAGCCTACGCCAGAGTCAGGGAGCAGTTAGGGGCTAGGGTCAGAGGCTACCCAGGAATCGGGGTCAAGGCTGAGAACTTGGTCCACACGTGGGTTAGGATTCAGTTGGGCTAAAGTTTGGGATCAGGTCTGACGACACAGTTGGGTCGGGACCTAGTTCACTCCATCAGTCAGGGCTGTAAGTTAGTCTACGGTTAGGGACAAGGCTAATTCTAATGCCAGGGCCGGGGTTCAGTCTGGAACAGAGGCCAAAGCTTAGTCCTCTGTCAGGGCCAGGGCCCAGGCTCTGCACAAACAGAGTCAGGGCTCAGTCTGTGGCCAGGACCGGGGGTCAGTCTCCAAGTAGAGCCAGGTTCTGGACACATGCAGGTAAGCCTTAGTCTCTAACTAGGACCGGTTTGGCGTCGAGGATGGCACCAGAGCCAGAGCTCACTCTGTGACCAGAGGCAGAGCCCAGAGTAGCATCAGGGCCGGCTCCGACTGTATCAGAGGCTGTGTTCACAACCAGGCCGTGCTGGGGATGGGCGTCAGTCTGAGACCGTGAGCAGGCCTCAGTCTACGTCCGTGTTGAGAAGCTCCTCCACGGCTTCCTAGTGACACCGAAGAGCAGATGCCCAACAGAACCACTCAGCTCCCTCCCCAAACGTGGACGCCCCTGGAGACAGCTGAATTTTTCTTCTATTCCTTAAAATCCTAACTTCTTTCCAATGGGCGCTGTCCGGCTCTGCCCACGCGGTTTGGGGCCTGCATCCGCCCAGGCCTCTGCCTGCTGCCTCCCTGCCAGGGAGCCTCCTGGCTCCAGGGTCATTAAGGAAGGAATCTGTGGGAAGAAGAGGGTAAACAAAATCCGTCACGCGGGCCGGAGCAGGCGCCGCTCCTGTGGCTCCCAGGGCCGAGTCCCAGGAAAGCAGCCGCTCCAGCAGGCCATGTTGACAGGAGACTTAATGAATCCAGAGGGAGGCGCCCTGGCAGGGCCCACCTGGAAGGAGGCCTGTGATGGTAATTAAATTAATTCTGGTGTGTGTCCCAACAAGCGCAGAAGCGAGAGCCAGGGCCAAGGCCCGTTCACCCAGGGCTCCAGGATTTTGTCATAATTACAGGGAAAAATAAGTTTCGGAACTTACGTAACCCCACTGCTTGGGCCCCAAGGGCGAAGCCGGAATTGCTCTTCTTTTCCAGGAAATGCAAATATTGCAAAGCTGCACCTGCACACCGTGTCACCTCTGTGGGTCACAGGTCATTGCAGAGCAAGAACAAGGATTTGATTCTAGTCTCCATTTTTCAGATGAAGCAAAATGAGGCTCAGAGTGCAAAATAGTCTCATTTGTAGTCAGGTGATCAAGCCCCAGGCCTACCATCGAGCCCCAGGCCCCAGATAACCTACTCAAGACCTCTCCACTGCCGAGCTGTGAGGATAGGGGGAGGTTTGCCTCACCTGAGAAAGAAGAAGGAAGACTCTGAAAATGGATGAGTGCAGGCTGGCCAGGCCAAGAAGAGGGACACACGCCAGGCAGAGGAAACAGCACGTGCAAAGGCACTGTGGCTAGAGAGAGCAGAGCTTCATGGGAGTTAGATTGTCCCATCAGGCTGAATGTGAGCACTAAGCAGGGTTAGGGGAGGAGGTAGACTTGGGGTATCAGAGCCCCAGGTGCAGAAAGTCTCCCGCATCTACCCCAGTCCTCAAAATGGCCCATGAGCTACATGCTGCCATTGTCTCCATTTGACGAATGAGTAAACTGAGGGAAAAGAATTGAAGCCACTTGCCAAAGCAACACAGTCAGAAAGTGGTACCGCTGGGTGGAACCTATGCTTATAGAGCTCAAAACTGCTGCTTGAACACATTTCTTTCCTGCTCTACTGCCCCCCAACTCTCCCAGCTTTCAGTTCAGCTCCACCTGGATGTGGGACTTGGAGATCTTCCTGGCCAGGGTGGAGAACCATCTGGATCTGCAGGGAGAGGGGAGGAGTGAGACACTCAGTGAGGAGCAGGGCCGAGGCAGGGAGCTGCTTGCTGAGCCCGAGCCTCTGTGGGCTGTGTGCAGGGCCAGAACGCCAAGGAGTCTGTGACCTACTGTGGTGCGGGGGGGTGTCGCAGGCCAGCCACTTCCAGCTGACTATGGGTTTCTTGGGCAGAAAGTGAGCATCTCATCTTGGGAGGTACATAGAGGCACGAGGTCAGGAGAAGACATTCCTAGATTGTTGCCTCCCAAGTTTGCAGTTCTCAGGAGCCCCCATGCCTCCTGGGCAATGCTGTTCCTGGCTGTTGACAATGGAGGGATATACTCAAATGAAGCCCCAAGAAGAGACAAGGCCTCTGAGAGGGGTCCCTTTGCTTCCAGAGGGTTCCCTCCTCAGATGTCTCCAACACATTGGAAGCAGCCCCCAACAGAAACTGAAGGGGAACTCAGAATTTGGAGACCACCTTGTGGGACCCCTTCTTCCCCTGAGCAACAGCTGCAGTAGTCCAGAGAGGGGGAGCAGCTGAGTGGGCATCACACAGCATGTCCAGGTGGCCCCCAGAGAAGGGGCGTCTCCAGGTTCAGTGCTCCAGGAGACGCCCTCTCCCTTGGGTCAGAAGGTCCTCGATGTCGCCGGTAATCAGGAATGAGAGTGTTTGTTTTCAGCTGAATATTTCCCCAACCGCAGACGAGACGGGACGGGACTGCACATTCCAGATTCCTGGCAGCCTGGGAGCCTGTGGTCCTGCCCGGTCACCTCGCCTCCTCCCGGTGGCCTGGTGCCCACCCCCAGGGCCTGGGGTCTGGCCGCCAGCTTGCACGAGAACCCTACTTGTGGCAGAGGTATTGGCAACACCCGACGTCCCTCCTGTCACTCCGGAACCCCCGCTGGTTCCCCAGGTCTCAGGTCTACACGTTTACCTAGGTCACGGGATGCTCAGCAGCTGCAGTGAGGACGAGCATCGCAGGCAGGGGAATAGTATGCGCCGCGGCCCAGAGGCGCGACAAAGGCCTGGCCTCCTGGGAGAAGGCCGTTGGCTCTGGGCTGAAGCACCAGGCTCCTCGGTGGGGGGTGTGAGGAGCAGAGGACAGGCATGGGCCAGCTCCCAGCGCCCAGAGCGCCAGGGGCCTGTGCTTCACCTGAGAGCAACAGGGAGCCATGGAAGGTGAAGAGGGGAGGGCCAGGGTCAGCAATACGTCCAAGAAGGCTCCCTTGGGCAGGAATTGGACAGGGAGCGTGTGAAGGCCAGGGGATGAGGGAGGAAGCAAAGTGAGGGCCCAGCCCAAGCAGGGTGCTAAGGAAGGGGCCAGCCAACACCTCCAAAGACACAAAGGCCGGGCCAAGTAATTGGCTGGTGGTGAGGCTGAAATAGGTGTGGGTGTGAGGGTCCCTGTTTTACAGAAAAGGAACCGAGGCCTCGGAGGAGGTGGCTGGCCTGAGGCCACTGGGCTTGGGAGTGACGGAGGCCGCCCCTTGTCTCCCAATCTGGCCGTTTCTCTTCACTGTGCCCCCTCGGCACCGCCCGCCGCCTTCGCCACGTGTGCCGGGACCTCCCAGGCCGGGCAGCGGGGCCACATCTCCACGCGCCTCCCGTCCCACGGCGCTCCCTCCTGCCAGCCCCAGCCGCTACGCTCTTCGGTGGGACCCATTGTGGGCCATTCAGGGGTCAGCCTCCTTTCCTGCTTTCATCCAACTTAAATCCACCCCTCCCTCTCTGGCCCGGCTCTGCCCTCGTTTAAGTCCCTCACCGCTCAGAGGGACAGGCGAGCCGCTCTCTAGCCCCATGCACGTCTCAGCCCCACAAACACACCCTTGCACTCCTCTGTGCACGCTCCCTGGCAAGCTGGCATTCACCCATGCCCACCTCCTGGGCCGGACCTCCCAGACAGCTGCAGACAGCACCAGCCTCTCTTCTCCAGCCCCTGTGTGGGGCCAGAGGAGACACTCATCTGTTTCCAGCCCCCAGACCGGGACAGGCATGCTGCAGGCACTCGGAGACCACTCGGTGCGTGTGCTGCTGGCGCCAGCGCACGGGGACTGTGGGCGAGCTTCAGGAGGGAAGGGATGAACAGATGAGTGAGTGAAGGAATGGCTCGACCTTCACCCTAGAGGCTCAGATGGTCAGACAGACCTGGGCCAGCGCTGCCTCTGGCTGGCTGGGGGCCCATGGGCTGCAACCCCCAAACCTCAGTCTCCCCCTGTGGACAGCCCTGGCTGACCATCATGCAGACTGAGGGGCCACCCCAAGAGCAGCCTCGCTGGGTCCGAAGGGCCTCGGCAAAGTGGAGAAGAACAGCGCCGCCCTCACCGGGCTGCTCAGAGGCTCCAGGGAGGACTTGGCGCCATGTGCCCCAGCAGAGCGCTGCGATCAGAAGCACCAGGTGCACGCCTGCTTCCTCCAGTGGCACGGAAAGCACCTGTGTGCACCTGTGCAGGTGAGGGTCCGCTCCTGTCCTGCGGCCCAGTGAGGCGCCGGGGACAGGGGGGCTCTGAGTCACTGCTGTGGCCCAGGCCTCTCTGCAGAGACATCAGAGGGACGAACGCTGCGAGATCTGCTGTTTTCCCTAACACAAAATGCCTTGTAGACACAAATTAGCCTCCCACGTCAACAGTAATGGCATGCGTTTCAGAATCTTTGGCGGAGGAGGGAAATAGAAAGCAAGTCACGCTGCCTGCGCGGGGCCTCAGCTTAATGGATTCCAGCCTCTGAGCTCTGCTCCAAAGAGCCTTAACATGTTCCTTTTAAGTTCTGAATCAAAGTGCTCCCTTCCAGCCAGCAAAGGAGATGTTGCCATGAGCATGGTTATTTCAGTTGCTTTTTTTTTTTTTTTTTTTGGCTCTAAGTACTAGGCAGTTTGCCCAAATTATATGGTTTAATCCCTTTTAGCCCCGTGGTAGGTTGACAGTGGTGGCCTTTCCGCTGGAAAGAGGAGACAGGCTCAGAGAGGTTGAGGAGCAAGCCCAGGGCCACTCAGCGTGAAAGCAGAGTCAGGGTTTGCGTCTAGATGAGTCTTCTCCAAAGTCAGTGCTCTCAACACTGGGGTGCAGTGGCCCAACAAACGCAGGCTCCGAGGTACAGACTGGGAACTGGGTTTCAGAAAGTCCCCCAGGAGAGCACCAGGCAGCTGGCTTGGCAGGACGGACCCGGGTTCAACGGAGCAAGTCCAGGGCGGGCCCGTCAAACGGGAGAGGCTCAATCCCCGTGGCCTAAACCTGCCCTGGGCCCACAGGATGGGCTGGCTCCCCACAAAGCTGCAGCTCCACAAGGAGGCAGCAGGAGATAGCTGGTCTGGAGCGCAGTTGTCCGAGGCCCCTGCTGCCCCCACACTGCCGTCTGAGCTGCAGGCACGGCACTGGCACCCACCCGGCTGCTTCCCCACCGTTATTCCTTCATTGGCAGAGGGTCACTTCTTCAAACAAAATCTCCATCATTCGGGTCTCCAAGACTTTGCCCCAGGCCCACTCGCCTGACCTTCCAGACGAAGGTCTCTGGGCCCACACGCATCGAACACCCCTCTCAATCCACAAACACCGTCCCCGCTGTTCATCTGCCTTCCCCGGCTGGCATACCCAGGCCCTAAAAGACGGTGGGTTCTAATCCCGTTTCTGCCACTCCCAGACTGAGTGGCCTTGGGCTGGTCACTTAACTTCTTCATCTACAAAATGGGCGCCCACCTCTACGCAGATAGACGCCACCCAGATGAAATAAGAGAGTGGAATAAGTCAAGAGCCCTTCTAATCAGCTCAGCCGTAGGGATCGGCGGCCGACAAGCCACCCTGCCCGCCATCTGCCCTGCACCACGTGAGCCACAGTTCTGGCCCAGGACAATGTCCCAGAGCTAGAAGTGACCCAGGCAGCCATCCTGCGGGTCAGGGGAAGGCCAGGGCACTCCCCGCGCCCCTGCACCCAGGCAGCGTCCACTTTGGCATTAGTAATTAATATCCTGGGCAGAGTGCTGGCCAGGAGACGCCTTCACACCCCCACTGATGTTCGTGCAGCCTGTCCACCGCCACCAGCCGAGTCCAGGCCCGACGGCTCCCTCCCTCTTGGCCCTCCCCCAGGCTCAGGCCTCGAGTGGATTCCCACCTACCTGAAGTCGGGTATGTCTGTCACAACCCTCCGAGCTGCCTGCATCATGGCAGCCCCCAGGGCCCGTCGGAGACACGCCGCAAGCACCCCCTTGCCCGGCTCCATCATTAGCAGCGCCTTCTGGAGCTGCCCAGACACTCAGGGTTCCTCCGGCCTCTGAGCCCTTGCACAGGCTGTACCCACCTCTTCGGCTGACCCACGCCCGCTCCTCCCTGCGCCTGAGGCCTGGGGCCTTAAGCCTCTTCTACGTGGGTCTGCACACGTGACTCTAGCTTCCTCGCAGCGCATGGTTAGATTCCAGGAGCAAGAGGTCTAAGAGCAGAGGGGAGGCATGTCGGAACCAGCAGTGGAAGTCACACCGCATCACTCGGTCTCTGTCAGAGCCCCCCCACTCCAGGGGAGAGCACGTGTCGACCTCACTATCGGCCAGAACCTCAAGGTCGCCCGTCAGAAGAGCCCAGTGTGCGCTGGGAACCAAGCACCAGGAGGGGCACGAGCGGGGAGAACCAGGACACTGAGTATGGCACAGACTGCCCACGGCCCCCTGCCAGCCTTCAAGCCCCGGCAGCCAGTGGGGCCTGAAGGGTCCAGGGCACCGCTGGGTTCGTCCAGTAGGCAGCTTTGATCTAGAAAGTTCTAAAAATTAGTGCTCGTGAAAGTTCCCCGTGGTGCTGGGAAAGAGGGCTGCGCCCCAAAAGCCTCCAAGAGTTTGGGGGCAGGAAAGATGGGAGACTTTCTGCATCTGCGCTGATCCGTTAGGGGTCACGTCCTCTGAAGGTTATCGGGGAACATGCCTGATACGCCTCTTCCGGCCACAGTGAGGCTGGAATGTTCTGAGGTGTGGCTGGGCCTGGCAGGCTGTGCTCCCTGCAGAGACCACCCCAGGGCATTCACTGTCCCGTGGGGCGAGGGTGCTGGTCCAAGCGCATTAACCCAGTTTTCCTTCTTTTTTTTTTTAAGATAATACAAAAAACAAATCAATAAAATTCCAGCACATTAGGAGGCAGCCAGCGCTCAGCTCACGAGGAATGTGATGCAGAAAGGGAACTGGGCCCTAGGGGCAGGGGGCTGCGTTGAGTGGCAGGGTCAGCACTGAGGCCCAGGAACCCAGGAGCATCTATCGAAGAGCTTTCCAGACTGGGGAGCAAGTCTGGGGAGGGGTGCTCCCGCAGACAAAGGGACATCCCAAGGCCTGTACCACCAGCGCGGGGGGGGGGGGGGGGGGGGGGCGCGGGGGGGGGGGGGGGGGGGGGGGGGGGGGGGGGGGGGGGGGGGGGGGGGGGGGGGGGGGGCGGTGGCGCGCGGGCACACAAGGTCCTGGAGGTGAAGGGGCAGACCCTAACGGCTCCAGGGCCCACGATGAGGACTTGGGCTTTCGCCCCAAGAGTGCAGGCAGCCCACTGTCGAACAAAGGGGCCCAGAGTCAGCTTGGGGGTTCGCAGGATCCCTCTGGGCAGAGGGTCCGCAGTGAGGGAACAAGGGAGGGAGAGGGTGACAGTGAGGGAACAAGGGCGGGAGGGGGTGACAGTGAGGGAACAAGGGAGGGAGAGGGTGACAGTGAGGGAACAAGGGCGGGAGGGGGTGACAGTGCAGCGCCTGGCCAGAGCAGCAGCTACAAAAGTGACTGGCTTCTGGGTGTATTTTGAAAGTGGAGCCAATAGAGAGTGGAGAAGAGAGAGGAGAGGGGAGGGGAGGAGAGGGAGGAGTGGGGAGTGGGTGAGGGGAAGGGAGGGAGGGGAGAGGAACAGAATGGCAAATCCAGGGCACACACACCTCTGTTCTCTGGGCCCGGGACAGACACCACTAACTGAGACCCCACCCCTCTAGTCCCAGCTGGTCTCAGAGTCCTCCTCGGCCTGAACCCCCGTGCCCTCGTTCCCGCTAACCAAGGCTGACCCCCGTGAGGTTGAACAGCAGTCTGAATCCACACAGGGATAGAAGCCGCTTTTTGTGGGCATCTAGCTAGTTGCTTTTCTTTTAAGTCATTTTTAAAAATCATTTATTTTTCAGTTTTTGTGAGATAAAATTGACACATGCTAGCTGATTTTCAAATTCTCTCATTTCAGTAAGACAAACCGTGAGGTTGGCATCAGCACCCCCATTTCATAGATGAGGAAACTGAGGTTTAAAGAGTCCAGAGACTTACCCAGAATGTCTCAGTTAGGGAGAGTGACACACAGCCACTTATCCCTGTGCTGCCCTAGTTTCCCATGGGAGACCCCCCCGCCCACCCTGCTCAGGCCTCACCCACCACCCTGGGTGTCCTGGCCCCGCCAGGGCTTACATTCCAGAGGCTGGTGAAGGCAGGTGTAGGCAGAGCATACCTGGAGACTGAAAACCGTGCCCACCAAGCCCCGGGCATCGCCAGGCAGGGTGGCCTGGAGGGGTGCATGTGCCAACACTGGCAGCCAGGCGTTGGCTGAAGGCTGGTGCCGCCTGGGCCAGCACTGCCAGCCGAGCCTGGCCAAGGTCATTAGTCTCTCCTCTCCTCTGACGCACCTGTAAGTTTAGGGCCAGGAGTTATTAAGGAAAGTACAAGTGAGAACATAGCAAATGACTGGAGACGACCCAGTCACAGGAGGTGGTACTGGCCATTGTCACCTGAGCCAACTGTTTTCCATTGGGCTTCTTTCATGTAGTTCGAGTTGTTTGTCTTTCCTGGGGGACTGTGGGCATCTCTAAGAGCTTAAGAGTCTCCCTTCCAAACTTGGGCTCCCTCAGAACTGGCCTTGTCTCACTGACATCCTAGGGGACTCCAGAGCCAGGCAGCCTGAGCTCAGATCCCCGCTCTGCCACTTACCTACTGCGGGTCTTGGTCCAGTTACTCTCCCTCCCTGGGCTTCTTTCCAGGTGAAAAGGGACTAGCAACACTATTCACCACGTAAGATGTTTATGAAGATTGTGGGTGGTAACACATGTGAAACAATTAGCACCGTACACGTTCAGGAAGTTTAGCTATCATCATCACCATCACCAACATCATCACCATCACCACCATCACCATTGTCATCATTATCATCGTCACCATCACCACCACCATCACCATCATCACCACCATTATCATCTTATCACCATTGTCATCATCATCATCACCATCACCAACATCATCACCGTCACCAATATCATCACCATCACCATCATCACCAACATCATCACTGTCACCAACATCATCACCATCATCATCACCGTCACCAACATCATCGCCATCACCATCATCACCATTGTCATCATTATTATCATCATCCTTCTTGACTCTTCAAAATCTACCTGTACCTCATCAAATGCCCAGTTATTCTAAGAAAAGCAGCAACAGCCAACTTCCTCGAGGTGGTACTGGGGTGGGAATGAGGACCAGAGAGGAAGGAGAAGTTGGCCATGAACCACATCAGTCACCACTGTGCTGTGTGAACCTGAGGAAGCCACACCCTCTCTGACCTCCATCTCTTCTTGTTCAGATGCAGATGTGCCTACAGGCCCCCTGCACCTCTGTGCCTTCTGTGGCACCCAGGGCCAGGCGCTTGATGAGGCCCTGAGATCAGATTTGGAGGAAGCTTGGGACTCTCTAGACCTCCCAGTTATTTGCAGGGATGCTGGTTTTCCGGGAGGGGAAACTGGCTCTTGCTGGTTATTTGACACCCCCCCCCCCCATGCTGTCTGCCTACTCCCTACTAGGTTGTAAGTTAGTGGGGTAAGCCAAGCTCTCTCTGTGTTCTGAGTCCAGTCTCTTGGTACTAGGCCAGCATCTCCTCCTCCCATACTCGGTTTGTCTCCTCCAAGAAGCCTTCCTTGACTGAGGTTGAGTCTGCTGTCTCTCTGGGCTTACCCCTCCTGTGAGATGGTCTGGTTTGGGGTCTGCCTCCCTACCGGACAGCTGTCTCAAGGGCAGGGGCCGCATCTGGCCCTTTGCTGTGTCCCTGGCACAGATCATGCCAGCCACAGTAGCACAGCAGTCTTGACTAGTGAACGAAGGCCGCCTAAGTCTCCAGCTCTGGAGGGAGGGAGGGAGGAGGAAGGGGGGAGGGAGAAGGGTGCAGGTGCCTGAAGGGGTGGGTGGTGCTGAGAAAGGGCAGAGCATGAGAGCCACAAGGACCTGGACTAGCTGGGAGGCTCCCGCACTCAGCCTCACTCTCACCCAGCTCTCGCTGGCCCCAGCAGACCATGGAGGGCTGGCGCCTGAGCCACCGGAGACCATGGGGGTATGGTGCTGAGGGCTTATGCTTGGTGGGGCTCTGTGTTTACCCCCTCACAAATGTGGGCTCCCCCAGAACTGGTTCTGCCTCACCGGCTTCCTGGCACCACAGGCTGCCTCCCCCTCCCAGGGCAGCGCTGGCCCATGCCATGAGAGAGGGCTATCGCAGACCGGCCTGGCATGGGTGGGTCTTGACCAAGTGCTGGGGTCTCGGCAGAAAAGCAAGCAAGCCGGGCCACACCTTGTTGGGCCAGTGACTGCACCTCCAAGCCTCCTCTTGTCACCAGTTAAGGGGGGACTCTCAGTGCCATCTCGAAGATCAAGAGTCCATAGAAGCAGAGTCTGGGACAGCCCAAGAAGTCTCCTGTGAGAGCTCTGCTTGGCAAACAACGCCCCTGCCTCTGCTCTCTGTCCTTTCAGCAAATAGACAGCTGGTCTTGGGCTCTGAACTCTCCCAGGGAACAGCATCTAGAAAAGTCACCAAGCTGTGCTCTGTCTTTATTATCTGTGGTTTTCTGGCACCTGCTGTTTATAACCATCATTTCTCAGGGACGATGTAACGCTTCCTTTTAAAAGTGGCTGCCCTGTGCGCCAGGGCCAGGCAGCAGAGGGGTTAAGCCCAGGGGTGCCGGTGCTCTCTGTTCCAGTCCCAGCTCTGCCTCTTTGCTCTCTGTAAACTCAGGCATTCTCCTCGCCTCAGTTTCCAGCAGGCCCAGGACCCTCTCTGGCCTTATGTGGCTTTGCCTGGGGCATGGTCAGGGGCACCTGTTATGTGTGTTTTTAGAAGCGAGTTGACACTGAGCGCCTTGTGGGTAAACCTGTTGACTTGCAGGCATCACGACCTGGGAAGCGCTGGCTCACGCACCTGCTCCACCCCCCCAGGAGGCTTGCTGCTACCTGCCTGCTGTAAGCCCTCAGCATCACCCTAATCTCGAGTGTGGTAAACAGGTGATCAGGTTTCCTGGCCTTTGTCCTGTTACTTGGAGCAGTTTTCAGGCCCTGCTCCTACCAGCACCTTCCCCCACCACCCTGACTCCAACAGCCTCGGAGGCCAACTCCTAGTCTGTTCCTGCCCAGTGCCTCAGCTTCCTCATCTGTGAAATGGGCATGACACCACTCTCCTGCCGCTGTTCTAACAAGAGCCGGAGCTGGTACGACACCAGAGGTGCCCTGGCTGCTGTTGAATGGCTCCAACACTCGCTGCAGAGCCCAGAAGGTTCTGCCGTGCCTGTTCCGCTCTGCCCACTCGCACCTCTCAGTTTTTCCACAGCTGGGGTCCTCCTTTGTGGTGTCTTTGCAGTTCACCCTTCAAGCAGCCCAGCCCTCAGACAGCCCACTGAGGGGGAACTTAGGGCATCCCTGCCACGCTGAGGCCAGCCAGACCTGGTGACGCACACGTGACCTTGGGAAGCCCACCAGACTCTCCAGGCCTCCGTTTCAGTGGCTTGGAAATGGTGCTGTGGAGGCCTTGTTGACCACGGCCTGGTGCAGCATCCACTCCGTGGCTGCGTTCACCACCATTTGCATGAGACCAAAACAGGCAGGACCGGCCTTCTGTGGGGTGGTTCCTGGCACCGGATTTGGCCTCAGCCTGTGTGGAAAAACCCACCTCCCACGCTCTCCACAAACAGCCTGCTGGACAGGGTGGCGAGAGAGTGGGGGAGGCACCAGGCTAGTCACCCCAGGCGTCACGGCCTCGAGCCACTAATTCACCCCCCCACACCGTGGCCAGCACACGGCTTCCAGACCCCACGTGGACCGGCTCTTCCCGCACCCTCGCCCCCTCCCACCTGCTGCCCTGGTGCCTCACTAGTGCCCGGTCAGGCCCGTGGTGTGTGACCCCGCAGACAGACCGCACGCTCTCCCGACCAGGCCTCTGGCCCAGAGGCCTCTTGGACCGGCCCCAACCTGACACCTGCTGAAATCTTACCCAATTCAGGCCACCTTCCTGGACAGACCTTGGGGCCGGCTCAGCCAGGCCTGTGGGCACCACGCTGGACCCCTTCCCTGCTGGCAGATCTTGGCCAAATCTCCTCTTTCCTCTCAGGACCTCAGTTTCCCTACCTGGAAAACAGGATCGTGTTGGCGACTGAGGGTAATAACCATTTGTCAAGCAGCTCTGACGCGCCAGGCGCCCAGCCAAGCATTTACCAGTGTGATTTCATTTTCTCTTCCCAGCTGCGCTGTGATGTGGGTAATGACTGACATTTATGAGCAATGCCTGTGCCGAGCACTTTATAGGCCTTCACTCACTTAATCCTCAAAACAATGCCATAGGAGAGGGGTGTTTTGCAGAGGGGAATTGAAGGCATGGGATGGTGAGGGAACAGCCCAAGGTAACCCTTGCCAGGCTGGTCCAGAACGGACTTAGCCACCTGTGATCTCCAAACATCCCATTCCAGATAAGGACGGGAGGGCCAGAGAAGAAAAGTGACTTTTGTGAATCCACAGCTAGGAAGCAGCAGAACTGAGCCCAAGGTTGGATCGCTGCAAGCTCCAGCCCGTGGCCCAGTCCTGTGCCAACCACGAGGCCAGGCGCACAGCAGACCCTCTGCAGCGGGACGGAGTGGGGCCCCCACAGCTAAGGGAGATTGCTTTCCTGGGGAAGCCTCAGGCTCCTCTTTGGAGCCCCTGAGTCTTTCTGCTGGGATGGAAGTGGATTGGGAACAAAGCGATTCTCCTGCCCGCCTGGGAGCACCTTGACAAGGACTTCGCCTGCTTCATGCACCTGCCTACCCACCCACTCATCCTCCCACCCACTCACACGCAGCCGCCCTTCATTCTGGAGGGGCACCCCAGGGCCGCCAAACCCGGGCTTTTTCAATGGGTTCTGCCATCCACCACAACAAGACCTGCACTAGAGAAGAATCTTAGGGGCCTCCCCGGTGATGCAAGGGGTTCAGACACAGCACTATGAAGATATTCGCAGCCACAGCAGCAGGAGTTTGATCCCCGGCCAGGGAGGAGACCCACATGGAGCAGCAGACCACTCCTGTCTTGTGTGCTGCTCCCCTCAGCAGTGTAGTTCAGTCAGTCCGCCTGTCCTGTTCCCCCATTCTGTCTCTGGTGAAGCCTCTCACACACCTCGCCCCGCACCTCTGGCCTATAGCCCAGTTCTTATATGCACAAATAAATCTTTTTTAAAAACAAAAGAATTGTAATACAATTAATATACAATAATTAGTTTGCAATATCAAGAAGAGAAAGAATATAGGTTCCAAATCAAGCACCACAGTTACCCACCCCCTTGTGGGCACATGCCCAGCCAAAGAGGGTTGGCCCAAAGCAGGGCATCTAAGGCCCAAAAGTTTGCCACAGTCTAAGGCACCTTCTGGTGGGGACCCACAGGGAAGCTGCCAAAAGGGGGCAGGGAAGTGTGGAGGGAAAGAGCAAAACCAAAATCAGGATAAAGGCTGTTTTCTCCAAGTGTCTCCTGTGTTCCCCAAGTCCCTGTCACAAGTCCAAGGCCCAGAAGCAAACATGGTTTCTTCTTCAAATATCTTTGTGTTCCACGTGGCTCCTCCAGTCTCCTTCCTCATCTCCCTCTGCTTCTGCTGCTCCCTCCGTCCTTTTCCCCAGTCTCTTTTCTAGGTTCCCCTCCCTGCCCTCCTCTTCCCTTCTCTGGGTGGAGCAGGGGACTTATACTGTCACACACCCATCCACTCACCCATCCATCCATCCTTCCTTCATCCCTCCATCCATTCACTCATCCATTCACCTGCCCATCACTGTACCTTCCGCTCCTCCTCCCTTCCATCATGTGTCCATCCTTCTGCCCATCATTTACCCACCAGACAGCTCTTCTGGGCCAGCTCCTGTGCTGGCTGTGCTGAGGACTTGGGTCAATTGTCTCTAGTCCCTATTATCCAGGACTCACTTCCCGGTAATGAAGATCAACTCCTAATTCATGGGCTATGATGTGAAAAATACCCTGCGACTGAGGGTCAGTGTTAGAC
Organism: Galemys pyrenaicus; assembly: GCA_019455555.1. Lineage (NCBI taxonomy): Eukaryota > Metazoa > Chordata > Mammalia > Eulipotyphla > Talpidae > Galemys > Galemys pyrenaicus. The sequence goes on along the minus strand of JAGFMF010011663.1, from coordinate 7,186,953 downwards.
CAGAAAAAGTGAAGGACTCTTTTTTAGGGATCAAGAAAGACTACCTGGGGGCCTCCCTGGTGGCGCAGTGGGTTAAGCAACACACTATGAAGCAAATCGCAGCCACTGCAGCACGAGTTCGATCCCTGCTGCCGGCCAGGGAGGGGACCCACATGGTGCAGCAGACCTCTCCTGCCTCGCCCGCTGCTCCCCTCAGCAGTGTGTTTCAGTCACTCTGCCTGTTCTGCTCCCGGCTGTCTCTGGTGAATCCTCTCACCTTCCTGGACTCTGGCCTGTACCCCAGCTCTTGTATGCATAAATAAATAAAATCTTTTTAAAAAAAAAAGAAAAGAAAAACTTCTTGAAGGAGGTGCCCTTTGAAGGTCCTCTGTATTAGTCAACACTCTCCAGAATCAGTAGAAAATACATATAGAGAGAGGAAGATTGACTTCAAGGAAGTGACGCAGAGTTACAGAAACTGGCAAGTCCAAAATCTACAGCGTGCACTGGCAGCTGCAGATCCAGGGAGAGTTGATATTACAGTTCAAGTCAAAGACCACCTGCTACAGAAAACCCTCTTGTTCATGGAAAGTCAGTCAGGTCTTCAACTGATTGGATGAGGCCCACCCACGTTATAGCGGGCAATCCGCTTTACTCAAAGTCCACTGATTTAAGTGTTAATCTCATTCGAAAACTCCCACAGGAGTATCAGAATTACGTCTGACCATATAGTTGAGCACTGTGGCCCAAGGAAATCACACATAAAAATGAAGGATCATAGTATCTTACTGGAGAAGGAGGAACGAGGGTTAAAAGCATTCCAGGCATTTGAACTTTTTCAAAGAAGCGTTCTGGGTCACCGCCATCCTCCTCCCCTCCCCGCTCCATCCTCTCCCTCTCTGCTGCCTTTGCAGGGTGGTCCATTTTCAGTTCCCTGTCTCCTTCTGTCTATCCTATTGCTCTCCAGCTCACACTGTGCCCTCTCCTCACCCAGGCACTTCCCCGCCATACCCAGCAGAGCCCCACCCCAGGGTGCCAGGACCTCCCTTCTCCAGCAGTCTGCGTTGCCCGGGGGTCATCTGCGTGATCCCATCCAGCCAAGGCTAGGACGTGCCACCTCCTGCTGACCTCCGCCCTCCACCCATCTCTGGTGCCAGACCCTCTGCAGGGCCCTGAACCTTCCCTCAGGCCGGGGGCCTGCCGTGAGCGCAGGACACAAACGCGCGGGCACACGGCTGGAGGGGGCTGTGCGGGATGTCCAGCCCAACTCCTAATTGCGGCCACTGGCTGTTTCTCCATCAAGGATGGCTCCCTCGTTCAGCCCGATCGTCCTGAAGGCAGGGGGCACATGGGAGGTGGAAAGAAGGCGGCTGAAGGACACACACCAGTGGGCTGGGTGGGAAGGACCGGCCCGTGGTACTCAGCAGCACCCCGGCTCAGCTTCCCAGCAGCCGCCATCTCTGAGGGTGACCTGAACTGGTTCTTCCTGCCAAGCTCGAGTCTGTCAAGCGGAAGCCTCATGCCTGAGCAGCGACGTGAGGTGGGCAGGCTCCCCTGGCAGCGGAGGCTCCTGGCAGGGTGGGTAGGGGCCGTGCCAGGCCCCAAGGGTTGATGGTCTTCGGTGGTGGGCAGGCGGGGCTGTTATGGAAACTCTGAGAAGCAGCTGCCTCTCCCAGGGGAGTGGGAGGGGAGAGGTGGAGGGGGAGGAGAGGGCCGCAGGAGGAGGGTTTTCCTTGGTCCTGTCCTTGGGGTGACATGCCTGCATGTCTGGGGCATGAGCTGACTGCCCAATGTGTCCATGGCCGGCTGCCTCCCAGGGCCCGCCCAGCACGGGGACCAGGCCAGCAGCCAGCGGCCCCGGGCTCCGGGATGCTCACCGCCGGCCTGCGAAGGCGCGCCTCTGCCGGGGCCTGGGGGTGCGCTGCCCAGACCAGGGAGGGAAGGCATGGCCACCCCCTTCCTGCAGCCATTGGAGGGTCTGGGTAGGGCACCAAACCCACCCGAGGAGGAGGGGTGCGGGGAGGAGGGAGAGCTAGAGGTGCGCCCCATGGGCCAGTCTGCGAAGGTGTTCCCTGCCCAGTGCCACCCCCTAACTCGCACTCACTGCGGGTCCTCGGTGCCCCATCTGGCATTTGACTCACAGCCAATGCTCAGGACGAGTCTGGCGAGCAGCTGAATGAGTGAACGCATGAATGGGTGAGCAGTGAGCGGGTCTGGACAGCTGGGACCAAAGCACTTCGGGGTCAGTAGTCTTCGGTGCTGTCAGCACTGCCCATGCCCTCCTGAGCAGGGACGGTGAGTGTCCCCAAGTTACGGATGAAGAAGCTGCTCTTGGAATGGAGCCTGGCTCAGGAGCCCTACTCACGACAGATGCCTCTGGAGCTGCAGTCCCCTCTGACCTGCTCCACCTGTGTGTTGTTCCCCAAGCTGCTCCTGGAATGGAGAGGCCCACAGATGGGTGGGGCTGAGGTGGTTTCCAATCCTGGGTCACTTTCCAGCTTGATGCCAGGTCAAGGTCCCTCTCCTGGCTCTGAGAGCTGAGAAGACCCCAGGCTAGCCTGGCTACGTGGTATCCTTCTCTTTGTGCTCATGGAATTTGATATAAAGAAGTATGTGAGTCATTTGGGACACAGTAGGTTTTTTTTCCTGCCACTTAGAAGATAGCTGATCTTAACCTCTGAGTCCTTTTTCCCATCTATAATATGGAGACTACATTATACACACCTGGGTCAGTGAGACCAACTCTATTGAGTTGGAGACATTCCGTGGAGTACTATACAGCTGTGAAAACTGGACAACCTAAATGCACCGACTTAATGAACCTCGGAAACATATTGCAGAGGGAGAAAAGGCAAGTTCCAAAAGAACTTTGTGGTTCTTTTTATGTAAAGTGTAAAAACACACAATTGGTCTGTATCTTACAACTACTACATATGCAAATTTGTTAGTCAAATAATTGAAATAGACTTTGAATAAGAAAGTTCAAGACCTGGTTACCTCTGTGAAGCCTGAGAGGTACTGAGGTATATGTATGTGTGGGCAACTTTCCCAAGGTACAGTTTGCTAAAATTTGGCCTTCCTCAGCATCACTCTCCCAATTGTACTTTTCCTGCTTAGGGGTAAAGCTGCCTGGGACCAATGTGGTGGGAAAGGAAAGGGAGAACAGAGAATTTTGACAGTAAATTTTGACAGGGTTTGCTCTGGGATTGCACGTGTGTTTGGAAATTGACTTGACCTCGCTGAGCCTCATTTTCCTCATCTGTGAAACAGGAAGCGGCCCAGAGAGCAGTGCGTGCGAAACCCTCAGCCCACTGCCTGGCTCACTCAGCAGTGGGCGGCCTGAACCTCTGTGGTCCTTACCAGCCTGGGCACTGGTGAGGGGAGGCCCCACTTAGGGCTTGCAGGGCCTGGTTCTGGGACCGAGGCCAGTCCTTCTAGTTCTGTGCCTCGGCTTACTCATCTGTCAAATGGGGATATGATAATGCCCAGTGAAGTAAGATGATGCATATGCACTGTTTGACTGGAAAAGAGACTCCTTTTACCGTCAGCATTAATCTGCAAGTCATTTCCAGGCCCTGGTCCTGACTCAGAGCCTGTTTTAAGCATCGTGATGTCTACTGGACAGCACAGGTCACGTGGTAGGAGCATCTCAGGAAGTCCCTGGCATGGGCCTGAACCCCGTTTCTGCTTGCATCCTGTGTGATGGGGTCCCCTACCTGTCTAGTTGTCCTAGACGTCAGAACCAACCCCAGTGCTTCCACCTCCTGGGCCTTCCCTGACCCCTCCCAGGCCAGAGAGCTTCCTCTCCTGAGTCCTACCGCCAGGAGCCCCAGTGCTCCTGCATAGCCTGCTGTGTGCTGGCAGCTCGGGGTAGTGGGGAGGAAGGAGCTGCCATCAGACTTTGGGGACTTTGCTCTCCCCTGCAGGGCCACAGGGCTCTGCTCACTAATGCAGCCCCCGAATAGAGGGAGTTCTTCCTCTGCTTGTACTGAGGCAGGCCTGCCTCCTTCACACCCCACCCCAGGGCCTGGCCCGGGGCCTGACACACAGGATGCCTGGAGTGGCAGGAGCTGAGGGCTGGCAGGCTGCTTCCCGCCACTGCGTCCTGTCAGCAGGGGTCCTGGTGGTTCTCACTCTGACCTCACACCCTGGGCAGGCCCCGCGCTCCAAATACGGCTCCCTGTGTAACCGATAGGATATTGCAGAAATGACGGTGTGTGACTTCTGAGGTTAAGTCATCTGGCATTGCAGCTTCCGCCCTCCTCTCTGAGACTGCTTCCTCTGAGGAGGCTGCCCCCACAGGGGCCACAGCCTTGCAGAGGGACTGAGGTCTCCACCAAGAGCCTGCACCCACCTGCCGGCCCTGGCAATGGGCCACCTCAAAAGCAGAGCCTTCGACTCCAAGGTCTGCCCAGACAGCAGTCCCAGCTGACACCCACAGTCCCCCAGGGGAGACACCCCCTCCGGAAGCACCCACCTAAGCTGCTCCCAAATTCCTGGTCCACAGAAAACAAGAGCCATACCACATGGGCTGGTTGGTTATTTGGGGTGACAGGTCACTGGCAGGCAACCAGGCTCCTGGGCACCAGCAGGACTGCAGGCCTGAGCGTGCCGGGGTGTCTGCGGACAACCTGTCAGGCGTAGAGGATGCACGGGGCGGTCTCTCGCCCCTTGGGTCACAGTGAGCGGTGTGATCCCCAGTGAGGCGTCCCTCCCTATTCTCCTGGCCAGTCCCTGTCTGCAGACTGGGAATGTTCTGTCCCCAGGAGGCAGAGGGACCGTTCCTGACGTTGCTTGTCAAGCGGGAGCTGCATGAGCGCTGCTTCTAGAGGTGGTGGGGCCGCCCTGGTGATTCAGGGCTCAGGTAGGAGGTTGCGTATGTGATTAATCAGAAGCTGCTGCAAGGCCTGCTGGGTAATCAGGTCAAGCTCTTGTTCTGTTTCTTTATTTTTATTGCAGCATCAAACCTAAAAATGCACAGTTTCCCTGAATTCGGGCACACCCAGGCATGCTGGGACATCCTCTCTGCCAGGCCCCGGGCTGTGACTCCAAATATGCCGTGCCCCAAGTTAGGAGAAATGGGGTTTGCACCCCTGAACAATGAGGTGTCCCTCTCTATTCTCCAGGAGGACCCCCCCCCCACCTACCCCCAGGCTCCTCCTAAGGCTCATTGACCAGGCACATGACGCCCTAGACCTGTCACCGCCACCCGGAAGGGGAGCTCTGGGCCTGTCCAGACCAGTCAAGATGCAGTGGCGGGGGGCCACTGGGGAGACCAGCCGGGGCTGGCCCTACGTGTCCTGGACCTGCGGCTGATGAAGCCTGTTTGCATCTCTGCCTTCTTTTTTTTTTTTAAAGCACCCTCAAATGGGGCCAATTCTTATTTTTTTTTTTTAAGATTTATTTATTTATGCATACAAGCACTGGGGTACAGGCCAGAGGTGTGGGAGGTGAGAGGATTCACCACAGAGAGTAGGGAGCAGAACAGGCAGATCAACAGAAGTACACTGCTGAGGGGAGCAGCGGGCACAGCAGGAGAGGTCCCCCGCCTGGCCGGCAACAGGGATCGAACTCATGCTGCAGTGGCTGTGGTTTGCCTCATAGTGCGTTGCTTAACCCACTGCGCCACCAGGGAGGCCCGCATCTCTGCCTTCTTTACTCCCTCTGGCAGGTTGGCCTGGGAAGCAGTAGACTCGAGTCCCATTTTACAGATGGGCAAGTGGAGGATCAGAAGCAGCACTTACTCTGTCCTGGCTGCTCTCTCTCCAAGTGGAGAGCTGCCAGGGCAGGACAGGCAAACGCCTTGGGGCCCAGAAGGTAAAGGGTCCACCCGGCTGGGGAATGCGCCAGGTCTCACGGAGGGGTAGCAAGCAGCTCCTGGCCTGAGACGGGCAGGACTGCAGCAGCTGCTGCCTGGACCAGGGTCAGCTGTAGGGAGCAGGTAGGAGGACAGGAGGGGCAGCGGCCAAGGGTATCTGGGCAAGGAGGACGGAGGAGAGTGGAAGGAGGACAGGCAGGATTTCAAGACCACAGGAGGGAGCTTTGTTCTGAGGCGAGGTGCTGCTGAAAGTCCTGGGGGCTGGAGAACCAGGGAGAGGGGGAAGCCCGGAGGGGTGAGGCATGGCCAGGAGGCGTGAGGCGCTGGTGCAGGGCTGTGGGCATAGAGAGGACTTGTGGTGACGGGGGCTAGGGGCTTTTGGGCCCGTGAGGCCTCATGTGTGACTGGCAGCACCTCGCGGAGCTGGCGTGGGACCAGCTGCTCAAGGCCTCTCCTTCCCTCGCACCTCTGAAGGTGCTGAGGGCCGTGCGTGGACAGCTGCTCTTCGCGTGGCCCCAAGTGGACTCATGAGGGCTGTGTTATTTGAAGGGCCTTGTCCAGGCACACAGCTCAGAAGAGGTCCGCCCCAGCGACCCGGGCACCCAGGCCCTCTGGGCCAGCTGCCTTGGACCTCCTGGCCCACACCCCAGAGACAGACCCACCCAGCCCATAGGCCTGGCACCTGCAGCGCCTGCCCCAGGTGACCCCTTCTCACCTCCAGCCCTCCCGGGCTCTCCCCGGCGGGACCCCATGCCTGCCTCTGCCAGGTGCTGCCACCTGTCCAGACCCCACCCCCTGCCTGAAGGTGCTTCCCCCTCGGGTGGGCACACATACCTGCACCTCCTGCCAGACCCAGGCACAGCCGAGAAGGGGTGCGGGCTCAGTCTCTGCCAGCGTCATGCTTGGAAGAACACGCAGCGTGCCTCTGGGGCCCGGGAAGGCTGGCAGGGGGGCGTGCTTCCTCGGCGGAGGGCCGCAAGTCTTGAAGGGGAGCAGGGTGACGCTGTTTATAGCAGAGCCGGCACTTTACAGCAAGCTCAGGTTTGCCTCTTGGCTGACATTTTCTGGGGTGCTTTGGGTGGGAGCGGAAGACATGAGTTCACCCACATTGGAAGGCCCCTGAGGTCTGGACGCTAAGTCTCCGCCCCTGACATTCTCCCACAGAAACCAGCCTCAAAGGAATCGTGTCCTGTGGCCTCTTGGGCCCAAAGCTCCTACCACTATGTGATTCCCCCCTACAGCTGGGGTGGTGCTGGTGCTGGGGTGTAGGATGGGGAGGTAACGTGGATGTCGGGGTACAGAGAAGGCCAGACCCCAGCAGCTGCTCAGAAGTAACTGCACGAAATGCTCTCTGTGATCACAAGCTGTGACTTAATTAAGGAGGGGCCGTCTGCTGGCCTGGGGTCCACAGGGCGCTGCTCTTGCAAAGACACGTATGTCGGTGGGAAGGAGAAGACACGTCTAAGTGGGGAGAAGGCTTTCTTGTGGCTGGTCCGAGTCGGGCAGTCTCCTCTGGGTCTCCAGTGAGGACTGCGGGGCAGGCTCCCGTGAGGCTGGGAGCCCTCGGGCCACCAAAGGCCTTCGGGCAGGAGAGTAACCTGAGTCCAGGCTTCCCCCAGGTCCAGGCGGAGGCGAAGCCAGCGAGGAGAGTCCCGGCTGGGGTTGGGCAGAAACGCAGGGCTAAGTTAGGGACAGGGCCGGGGTGCACCCTATTAGGCAAGGGTCTTTTGGGGTGCTGTGCACCTCAGGGTGGGGACTAGATGGGGGCTGAACAGATGGTCATAAGCCCCAGTGAAGAAGAGGCCAAGAGGCCATTCTTCTGGGTGCATTGAGAAGGCGGAGCGGGGCCCCCTTCGCACAAGGTAACTTGGTCCTAAGAGCGCCAGGGTCCCAGCCAAGTGCGGCCGCCCCAGACTGCTGTCCCACCCGGGCCTGTGTGCTGAGATAGGCCCCTCCCTCCTCTGCAGTCGCCTGCAGGCTTCGCCCCTGCTTCCCGCCCTAGATCCCCTCACGTGGGAGTTAGATTGCTTCCCTCCCCTGTTCCGCTCGTTGGCAGAGCTCAGGAACTAAGACTGGGGACTCGGCCTTCCTGCCCCTTCTCTCCCCTCCCGTCTCTTCCCTCTTGCTGCTGCTCTTGCACACAGCACCTTCCCCTACTTTCTTTTTCCCTTCTAAAAAAATGCAGGCCTTCACCTGGTCAGGTGTGTTTTATGAAAACAAAAGGGAACAAACTCGCAGTTCCCTAGGAATTCACTGGCCTGGGGAAGCCTCTCACGACCCCCACCCCCCAAATGCTCCCTCCAGGGACTCTCAGCTCCTCTCCCCGAAGATCCTGAAGTGTTGGCAACTATCACAACTCCACAGACGGGTGCCAAGGCCAGAGATGGGGGGTCGCCTGCTCACAGTTGCACAGCTTAGGAGTAGCAGAGCTGGGAGAGCCGCACCCCAAAGTGCACGCGCTGGGTCCCTATGCTGTACTGACTGGGGAAGGCCAGCCCTTGGGCCTATGTAAGGAGATTTTGCTCATGCATTTGTTCATTTACTCATTCATTCACTATCTGTTTTTTGGGTTCTTTTCTATAAAGATTTATTTTTATTTATGTATGCATACAAGAACTGTGGTGTAGGCCAGAGGTGCGGGGTAAGGTAGAGTAGTGGCGAGACAGGAGAGGTCTGCCGCGCCATGTGGGCCCCCTCCCTGGCCGGGTGCTGGCAGTGTCATAGCGCTATGACTTAACCCCTTGTGCCACCAGAGATCTGCATGTCCTCATGGATTTCATATTTCTTAAAGGATATTCTGTTTATATCTGTGTCCTCCAGACCCCAGCTCAGAGGTGCTCCTAGATGGAAGCTGAAGAAATGCATACACAAAAGAACATGGCAAACGTACTATGTCCACACTCCTGGCCTTCACTTGCTCGTCCTGCTCGCTGCTTGAGCCACTGGGTTCAGACCCCCACCCCCGTGTCAGGAATCCCATCTTTCCAGGTCAGTGGCAACTGATCCAGTTGCAACTTGTCAAACTTCTCCCATCGACGTTTGCTTTGACTTCTTCTTCGTGACTCCCGTGCTCTTCTCTTGGCTCCCCCAACACTCCCTCTTCTGTTTTCCTCCGACTCCCACCATTCTTCTTCAAGACCTTTATGAGCTCCTCTTCTGAGACCTACTCTTTCAAGGTCGGGGTTCTTTTCTCTCCTAGTCCACACTCACTTTCCAGGTGATTTCATGAACTTCCTGGGGTTTAAAATGCTGGTCAAGGAAGGCTTTCATGAAGCGCACCCAGGATCCCTCTATAGCTAAGGCATGGAGAGGGACCAACCTCTGGTGGGACGGAAATGGTGGTCAAAACAGCAAGAGGCATCACCTTCCTTGTTTTACCTCTGATCACTAAGCAGCATTTTGACACAGGAGTTGGAGAACGTCTGCATTTCGTTGGGCACACTCTCTGGGGCAGCCACCTTCCACACTGTAACCTCACCAGCCAGAAAGGATTGAACGGGATGTATTAGTTAATTTTGCATAACAGTGCATAGCTGCTGTGTAACAAACATCCCCAGAATGAAGTGACTTAAAGACTTAAAACATGACAGAGTTTGGCTGACAATTCTGTGGGTTGGCGATTTGGGCTGGGCTCGTCTGGGTAGTTCTGCAGACTTGACTGGGCTCCCTTGAGAATCTGCGGTCAGCTGGTGGGCCTCTCTCCTCCTGGTAGCTCATCCCCATACCATGTGTTAGTCTGGGCTTTTTCAGTGGGAAGGAAAAGGTGCCAAGGCAGCAAAAGCAGTCGTTGCAAGGCATTTCGTGACCAGGTTTGAAAATGGCACAGTCACTCCCACCATATGTGACCAGCCCAAGCCAGCCACAGGCCACCCCTATTCAGGGCAGAAGCCACAAACCGGCTTCTTAATGTGAGGCTGTAGAGTGCCAAGGCCGTTCCCCAATCTACTCAATGAATGCGCTCCATTTTACAAAGGAGGCCGCATGGAAAAGCAGCTGGATGACCCCCCAGCTGTTCTTCCACAGACCAAGTGCCTCTGAGCTCAGAGAAGCAGGCTTCACCCAAGAGGCTTCTCCGAGGGGTCCCAGGCAGGCTGGTGACAAGCAGGGGCTTGACTCAAGAGGAGGATTAAGGACACTAAATCCTCCGTCCTTTGGGCTTGAAAGATGGCCAGAACAGCAGGGCGCCACCCAGAGCGCAGCCTCTGGGGCTGGGAGACACGAGCACAGTGCTCCCCGCCTGCAACCTGGCTCCAGCTCCACCAGCCTGTCCCTCTGGGACTCGGCACGGCCCAGGTATCAGACCCAGCCCTGTCCCCGGACACCCAGCACTGGCCATGGGAGGTACTTGCCAGTCTGGGCCTCAGCTTCCTTCTCTGTAAAATGGGATTGGCAACTCTGCTTGCCTCGTAGGGTGGTCATGGAGAGCGAGGAAGCCCGGTGCTAGTCTGTGGGCCAGGCAGGGCAGTTGTGACCTGGTCTGGGAATGTCACTTCATTAACTGTGGCCTGGAGTTCACAGTCCCCTCTCCAAATGTGATGGGGGATTAGCAAAGCAAGGCCGAATAGAACATGTCACCCCAAAGGGAATAGTCAGTCAGATAACAGTCAGATATGTCTACAGCAAAGTCAGTGACTCTTCACGGCACACAAAGGGCATAAATATCTAAGTAACGTCACAGACTCCCTAGTCACCAAAGGAGGTGTTTTTCTTATATATTATATATCTTAAATATTGTGACTATGGGAATGATTGATAAACATTGAACTGGACCTTTGTAGTTAATAGAGATTCTCGGGGCCTCCCTGGTGGCGCAAGGGGTTAGATGCAGCACTATGAAACTGTCCGCAGCCACTGCAGCACGAGTTTGAGCCCCGGCCAGGGAGTGGACCCACATGGCGCAGCAGACCTCTCCTGCCTCCCCGCTGCTCCCCTCAGCAGTGTGTTTCAGTCAATCTGCCTGTTCTGCTCCCCACTCTGTCTCTGGTGACTCCTTTCACCTCCCACACTCTGGCCTGTACCCCAGTTCTTATGTGCATAAATATTTTTTTAAAAAATAGTGATTCTCAACTTGGGCTGCACATTAGGGTGAGCTGGGAAGCTGGGTTTAAGCAAACTCATGGGCCTCACATCAGAACAAAGTCAGAAATTCAGGAGGTGATTCCTGGGGTTTATTTAAGATTTTATTTTATTTTATTAAAATTTTATTTTATTTTATTTATTTAATGGGTTTTTATTTAAGAAAAAACAACAACAAAACCCAAAGTGAGTTGGGCAAACTGTATTCTAGAGATCCTAAGTGGGGTGAAGGGCTGGGCTTCTTCAATTTCGGAGCACCATGGAAGACTAGGACTGACTTGTGCAGAAGGACCAGCCAGCCAGCCAACCCCCCTCCAGTGCCAGGAAGACCCTGCTATGAATGGGGGGACCTTAAAAGGTCCAGCAAAGGGTGGCAAGGCTGGGCTGCCACCTCTGTCTTCCTCTTTGGTGGGGTTCAGGGAAGAGGTCTGAGACCCTCACAGGCCAGATTGTGCAGAGAACACTCTTTTTTCCCAGAAGAGTCCAGCCGGGGGAGGGCACACTGATGTCAGTCTGGCCAACTGTCAGGCGGCACACAGATCTGCTAACCCTATGGTTTTAAAACGCCTCAAAAGATCCTTCTGTGAAACAAAATATTTTCCCACTGTCCCCATAAAGGTTGGAGCAAAGCGGAGCTGATGTGTGTGGTGGGTGTATGGTTTTCCCTCCCTCTTTTTCATTAGCTGAAGGTGGGCACGTGTGGTCTCCCCCCCTCCCCTGGGGGCTGGTAGTGGCTCAATCCCAGTGGAATGCAACAATTCTAGGAGAAACCCGAAAAACTCGGCCCAAGAATGCAGCCGGACCTGAGCGCAATCTGTGGCTTCGATAGGGGTCACCACCAGCGACAGCGTCTTCCCGCCAAAACCTTCCCGCCAGAAGGAGCTTCAAAATGTTCCACTCCAAAGAACCCCGCCTATAAAAACCCCACAGCCTGTAAGCTGGGTGCGACCCCCACTCAGATGCGGAGAACCTCGCCCGCCCGGGAGCGCAATAAATGTTCCTGCTGGTCAGAAACTCGGGCCTGGCTGGAGCTTGCGTGCTCTCAGGAGCTCGCTTGTGCGCTCTCTCTCTCTCTCTCTCTCTCTCTCAATCTGGGAACTACGGCTCAGAGAGGATGGGTTGGGGCCCCCTTCCTTATTCTCTTTTGGCCTGGGCAATGCTCCCTAAATCTTCGCTTGCTTGGTCTCCCTGAACACCTCTTTCTTCGACAGCAAGTCACCAGGTATGGGTTTGATGGAGGTGAAGAGTAGAACCTTTATAGAGGGGTCAGAGACTAGGCAGGGCAGGGCAGTGGGGGCAGAGATGATTAACATAGTCATTAAACCAGCTGTAGAAAAGGAGAGACGGGCCTGAGGGCTGGCTGCAGTGGTAGAAAGTATCCAGCTGCAGACCAGAGGTGGGACATGGAGATGAAGGGCCATTAGAGAACCACTATCCTTACACATTAACCCAGCCACACCCTAAAAGTCATTAACAAGGACCTCCTGGTGGCACAGGGTTTAAAGTCTCAGTGGGTCACGCCTTGGCAGCTTGAGTTCAAGTTCCATCCCCAGCAGGGAGCTGACCCACATGGTGCAGCAGACCTCTCCTGCCTCCCCGCTGCTCCCCTCAGCAGTGTGTTTCAGTTCATCTGCCTGTTCTGCTCCCCACTCTGTCTCTGGGGACTCCTCTCACCTCCTGCACCTCTGGCCTGTACCCCACATGTATGCATAAACAAATAAAATCTTTTTTAAAAAAATGATTAACAATAGATAAGAAACCCACAAAGGCACGAACCCCTCCCAAAGCAGACCGCTATGTTGGTCCAGCTCTGCCCTGGGGAGGCCGCGTCCCTTCCTGCCTGACTGTGTAGGCGTTTCTTTCCACAGACGTGTCTGCAAGGCAGCGGCGGCAGCAGCTCTGTGCCCACCTGTGCCCATGCAGGTGATTCGGTTTCTCCTTCTCCTTTTCCTAATAAACCTGTCCTTTTTAAATGGAACCTTCTTCTACCTATGCCTGGCCAAACGTCTTTGTCTCCCAGGTAAATTTGACGTGTGTGGCCGAAAGGAGAGCCCCAGAGAGGGAAGCCAAGGACCCTCTTACCAAACCCATCTCATCCACACGACATCAGGTTGAGTTGTGTCCCCGCCCTCCAAGATCTGCTGAAGTCCTAATCGCAGCCCCTGTGCTCACATCCACGCTGGCGACAGGAACCTCATTCACTGCAGGTGAAGGTGTCCTGGATCCAGACGTGCTGGCTGTGTGGGGTCATGCCCAACCAGGCCAGGCATGTGAACAGGGCCACGATGGGGCAGCAGCTGCAAGCCGCAAGCCCAGGGACTGTGTGTAACAGGGTGGTCCCCAGGAAAAGGAGCAGTTTTAGCATCCCGGTTCTGCCCTAAGTAGGGTGGAGCTGAGCAGGGATAAGAAGAGGCTGGAGGACAGAAGGAAGGGAGGAAGCAGGAGGCAGGGTGGAGAGCAGCAAGGAGACCTGGAGGAGGCATGTGGAGCAGAGGGACATGTAAAGAAACTGTGCTTGCTTCTTGGTCTTGGACTGGTTGGAACAGATGTGGGTGAGAGACCCGTGGGGAGGTCAACAATGGCAGCTTTCATCTTGATTTTGATTTTGAATCTTCTCCCGGATTCGTCTGACTCTTTCTGACCCTTTTTTATGGGTCTCCACTGAAAGGTCCTTTAGATGTGTGGCAGGCTTTGGGGCCTTGCTTTGGGCCAATTTTATTTGGCTGAACTTTTACTCTCAAGGAGATGGGTAACTTTGGATATTTAACTTAGTAACTATATTCTTTATTTTTTCTGTATTGTTTCCTAATTTATTAAAGTTTCTTTTTATTAAAGGCCTTATACATTTGTCTTAATGCGGTAAATGGCAGAACCCATTTAGAGAGGGCAAGTTTGGGGGTTCTGGGGTGCCCCTCTCCCTGTCCTGAAACAGATTGACACCATCAGAAGTTAGAAAGAGGCGCCTCCCTGGTGGCGCTGTGGGTTAAGCAATACTCTATGAAGCAGACCACAGCAGCTCCCTGCCCCTTCAGGGGAGGGGACCCACATGGCCTGGTGGCCCTCTCCTGCCTCGCCCGCTGCTGCCCTTGGCAGTGTGTTTCTGTTGATCTGCTCCCGGCTCTCTCTTTGGTGAATCCTCTCGCCCCCCACACCTCTGGCCCATACCCCAGTTCTTGTGTGCATAAATAAATAAATCTTTTTAAAAAGTATAAAAAAATAAAAAGAAGAAGCTAGAAAGAGGTGAGGAAGAAAGCTACTCAGAGCCGCAGAGGGAGCGAGTCCTGCAGATACCCGGACCTCAGGCCCCCGCTTCGGGGCCCAAGAGGACACGGTTGTTCTGTTTCCAGCAGCCCAGCCTGTGCCTCGCTAGCGCGGTGCGAACGAAGGAAGAGCTCCCCTAAGTCATCTCTCAGCTCATCCTTTCCCGTCAGATAGACTCGTTTTTAAACAACTTGCACACACTTTGTTAAAAAGTAAATCTCCCACGTCTGCTATAAATGGAAGACCGTGATGCTTTCTATAAATAAAGGCGCCTTAAAAATAGAGCCAGTGAAGGCTAGCCAGGCTAGCTGGGCGCAGGGCCTGATGGCTTTGGTGTGGGGCACTTTTGTCGGACAGCAAGGGGCGGACGAGGAGGTGGACGGCAACACACCAGCGCGGACCCCTTGATCTGCCGGGGGCGTGGCTGGACCAGAGAGAAGACGCTTCGTCACCCGCAGATGTCTCTTTCTGAGACGCGGCCGGTGACTGGGGTTCAGGGGTGCCCTCCCCATGCCCCGCCTTCTCTTACGTGTGAGGACATCAAGGCACAGGGAGGGTCAGACTCGCCCTGGGTCACACAGCATCAGTGGCCAAGACTGGATTTGAGCATAAGTCCTACACGCTTTCTGGAAAGCCAACCGTGGGAGACTTCTCCTGCTGGTCGGCGGCCCTGGGTCATAACCACAGAGCCGTGACGGCCGGTGAGGCCTGGCCAAGCTGTTACTGTGCAGCGAGGCAACCAGCCTGGGCAAATCGGACACACGTAAGATTTTTCTCTTCTGGGCCATCCTTGGCAGGTGCCACACAGGCATACCCACAGCCTGTCCCCTAGAAGCTCATGGAGTGTGGCTCGTGGTAGGCCTCAGAGGCCCGGGCTCGAGTCCTGGGTCAGGCGTCTCCTCGTGCTGGCCAGGTGGCCACCTTCTTTCTCCCTCCGCTTCTTTCTTCTCCTCCCAGCTCTCACTGCCTGCTTGCCCCGGGTTAGGCTGACACCCTCTGTGGTCCCTTCCCCTTAGGTTTTCACAGTCTTCTTGTTTGCTCATTCCAGCTGGATTTGCCACCTTAGAAAAATAACCAGAGTAATTAGGAGCAGGCCCTGGTCCTTTTCCAGCAGTCCCCGATGGGGCTCCACAGCCATCTTCGCTTGCACGTGGACAGACTGAGGCTCAGCTGGGGGTTGGACTCAAGCCTAAGGTCACAGCTGCAAGAAGCCCAGTCTGGAACCCAAAGAACAATTCCCTGACACCCCCCACCCTCCACCCCCAACCCCACCCCTGTCGCACACCTGCCCTGGGGGCGGGGGAGCCCCAGATGAGAGGTGTCTCCTTGACATTGCTGTGTGCAGGGACAAGCCACTTTTCTAGGAAAGTGGCCTCAGAGGGCACCTGGGTCGCCTAGAGCTGAGAGGTTCTGGGGTTCCAGAAGAGCAGTGGGGGGCCTACAAGTCCAGCCCACCCCGCCTTTCTTAACTGACCAGTCCCCAGGGCCCAATCAGGCCAACCTTGGATCAGGCCATAAGTGGGAACAGAACAGTCAGGGAGCGCCTCCCTGGCTTTGTTTATTGTCTGGGAGCTGGGAATACTTCGAATTGTTGTGTTTGGGGAGGGAGGGAGAAATAACCAAATATAAGAAGCCAGCCCGTGAGTGGCCAGGCAAGCATGCAGAGGAATGAAGCCTGCCAGGGTAGGTCTAGGAGGTGGGGGTGCTCTTGGCAGCCCAGCACCCCCTGGGCCAAGGAATCTCCGCTCTGAGGAGACACTCGTATGTCTGGAGACCTTTTTTGTTTAAGTCTCATGTCTAGATAAATGAGGACTTCTGTGAGAATGGAGCCCAAAGGAGGGTTCTGAAGCTCCTGGGTGACTCGATGGGCAGCTGCAGCTGAGAACTGGGCCCTCCTCCAGCAGTGCTCAGGAGCTCGGAGGCCAGTGAGGCACGAGGGCAGGGCTCAGGGCTTGGGGCTCCCAACATCCAGGCGGGGCCGGGGACCAAGCATTCCCCACAGGTTCCTGGGCACCACTGCCGCCACCCTCAGCACCTGCCCAGAGAGCTCGCTCCAAGAGTCTCTTCCCAACCTCAACTCAGCTTAGTGTGAGAACCAGGGGCATTATCTGGGGAGCTCATCAGAAATTTAGAATGTGGGGTCTCCCCCAGGATCTCTGGAGTTGGCCAGCCCAGGGGGCCACTTGTACTTTGCAGTGGCCTGAGGGTTGAGCAAGTGGCATTGCTAATCTTTCCTGTTACGGATGGGGAAACTGAGGCCCCCAGGGTGGCCCCTCAGGGCTACAGAGACAAGCAGATCCTTCAAGGTTGGATCCAGGGAGGGCGTGCCCCCAAGTGTAGGACTGAGCGCACAGTCAGAGAAGCCGGGCTCCATCATCCCCAACGATGGAACACCTCTCGTGCAGTCTGGACAGGATGCGGGAGGAGGAGCTCCCTGAGGCGTGTGGCGACTGGAGCCACAGCCCACTCAAGCAGCAGACCCTGGCCCCTCCTGGGGCCTGGCCTCCTCCCAGTCGGGGCTGTGGCCCTGGGCTCTGCAGACACTGTGCGTGCAAGTGGGCAGCCTATGGAAGCAGCAGGAGCAGGTCAACGCAGACACGATCAAGGTGTCCTGACGGTTATCCTCGTTAGGGTGCAGTTAAGCAGGCATGGCAATGCTGGGGGGCTGGGGGACGTTCTGACAGTTGGGGGCTCTCTGGAGAAGAGGATGTGAAGGGTTGAGGGGGAGTACTCGGGGCTGGGAACAAGCAAAGCAAAGGCCCTGTGGCAGAAGGACTTTGGAGTTGGAAGGAAACCAGGAGACCAAGTGACTAGGGTGGGGCTGAGGGGGCAAGGGGGCCAGAAATGGCGTGAAGAGTCTCAGAGCAGCGAGGCCCCCAGGCTCAACGCCAGGGTGGTGGTGGTGGTGGAGTCTCAGTCAGGTCAGGAAGGAGCCCTAGGTGAATCTGGGGGTCTTCTTTTATTTTATAGAGAGATAAATCACGTCATAGCAAGTGAAACGCATAATTTATCTTTTTTTTTTCAAATGTATTATTTCTCTCTTCCACAGCATTTTTTTTAAAAGATTTATTTATTTATGCACACAAGAGCTGGGGTACAGGCCAGAGTCGCGAGGTGAGAGGAGTCACCAGAGACAGAGTGGGGAGCAGAACAGGCAGACTGACTGAAACACACTGCCAAGGGCAGCAGCGGGCGAGGCAGGAGAGCTCCACCGCAGCGCCATGTGGGTCCCCTCCCCGGCCGGCGGCAGGGATGGAACTCGTGCTGCAGTGGTTGCGGTTTGCCTCACAGAGCATTGCTTAACCCGCTGCGCCACCAGGGAGGCCCATTTTAAAGTACACCGCTTGAAGGGTTTTGCATACGTATACACAGCTGCACCTGCATCCTTCCCAACTCTCAGGAGGTCCTCAGGGTCTTTGACCTGCCCCCCCAAGGCAACCACTACTTCCAAGAAAAGAGACCTCTTGGCCTCCACGTGAGATCTGCCCTGCTTCCCTCCCTGAGCCCGGAGTTTGGGGAGGAACCCCATGGTTTTGTGCAGCTCAAGAGTCCTTCATCTGCTCCTCTGGTTTCCCATTCTCCTGGGAGGCTCTCACCAGGCTGTTTCGAGGGTATGGCTGTCGTGAATAGTGCAGCCATTCAAGTTGCTGCCCGAGTTTTTGCATGGACCTGTGTTCTCATTTCCCTTCGGTTGATAGCTAAGTGGATGCTTGACCTCCAAGAGACGGTTGACTCTTCTGCAGTAGCTGCACCTTCAGTGCACCCCACCAGGCAGGATCCCTCTGGCTGCTGAATGGAGTTGGGGTGGAGGGGGGAGAGGGGGGGCAAGGAAAACAGGAAACCAGGGAGGAAACCCCTGTGGTCACCAGAAGGGAGGTGACAGCATCTGGCCTGGGAGGCTCTGGCCTGGGGCCATGTGCAAAGCTAAGAGCTCCTGCTGCCTTAGGGAGTGAATAGGGGAGCCCTGTCCCTCACCCCTCCCAAGCAATGGGCCTCCAGTGCAGACGCCAGCAGTCCCTGGAGCAGACCTGTTGCCCCCTCCAAGCAGGGAGGAAGTGAACCTCATGGCTTGCCGCCCACCACATGCCACCTGTGTTGCACTCCTCTGCTCTCCAAGCTCTGAGCTGGACACTTACTGGACTCTGCGTGCGGTCAGTTTGGAACTCCGAGTCTGGCTGAAATCCAGGCTGCTAGAGGCAATGGGAAAGGGTTTGAGGGGAGGGAGCAGCGTGGGCCAAAGGTCGAGGTGGGAAAGCCCAGGCACGCATGTGGGGCGTCCAGATGTTCAGGTTAACGGAAGGGCAAACGATGCCAGGCACCAGGCTCGACACTTCGCATCAGTCATTTCCACGTAACGCTCACAACAACCGGAGCAGAGGGGCTACGGCTCGTCTGGCTTTACACATTAAAACCGAGGCACAGAGCAGTGGCACAATTCCGTCCAGGTCCCACAGCCCATGAGAGAAGAAGAGGTGTAACAGGGTGGTCCCAGGAAAAGGGGAAGTCCCAAAATCCTGGTTCCGCCCTAAGTGGGTGGAGCTGAGGAGGATAAAGTTCCAAAATCCTGGTTCCGCCCTGTTACAGAGGGGCTTTGCCAGCAGGAGAGGACTCAGTCTTCCACCCGTCCACCGCATACTCAGAGCTCAGAGACCCGGCTGGCTGCAGGGGGTGTGGCCCGGAGAAGGTGGTGGGCCCACCCATTTGCTCTGGCACGGTTCCTTCATCTCCCCTTAGGGAAGGGCTGGCCTGGCCGCTGCCAGTTCTCAGTGGGGCTTCCCTGAGCTGTCCCGAGGCCCAGGACAGCAACCTTTGGCAGGCACCGCAGCGGGTCCTGCTGGTCAGATGAGACCGGCTATCCCCTGGCAAGGGACGGAGGGTTTTGTTCAAAGTCCTGGATCGATTTTATGTTATTAATGCCAGCTGCTGGAAAAAGCATCAAGTAGCCCTTTCAAACTCTCTCTCACCCTCTTTAAGTTAAGAGCTGCAGACTGAAGCCTGAAACTTGGCCCTCTCCCCGCGCCCTCCCTGTGCTCTCCCCAGTGATTGATTTTCAGTCTTGCAATTGGAAGGGCCAGTCCCAGTGGAATTTCAGGCTGGTGGTTTTGGAAGGAAACCTCCGCCTGGGTTTCCTTGAAGTTGCCCCCTGGTTGCCAAGGCTCTCATTCCTTGGTGCTCACACTGTTTTCCAGAAGCTTCTGCCCCCCAAACGCTGGCCAGCGGGCAGGGCCGGGACATAGACAACACTGAGAGTCTCCAACTAGTGCCCCAAAAGTGCTGTGTAGGTGGCATGAATGAGTGAACTAGCCAGGTGGGCCCTGGGGCACACCGGGGAGCCAGTGCCCCCCGCAGGAGGGCTGGCATATGCCACTCGGCTCCATTGATGGTGATTCTGACGTCGTCGTTTTATGGAGTCAGTGGGTTTTGAGAGCATGGTTCCATCTTGCCATGTTTTCTCCAGAGAAGCCAGACATTCAAGTTTCTAAGATGTGAGCGCTCCCAAATTTTGTGCATGGCGATTAACTCAAAATATAGTGGCACCAAAGACGCACTGCTGGGAGCTGGAAACAGCCCAGTCCCTCCTCCCCCACCCGCGGAGACCTCCCAAAGGCTCAGTGACTCGAACTTATCACACATTACGGATGAGGAAACTGAGGCTCAGAGAGCTGACCAAGGCCCAGTCACACAGCTGGGAAGCCACCAGGCTGGAAATGCAAAGGCGAGGAGAAAACCCCGTGCTGAGCTCCTTCTACCCCACCCTGCACTCCCCCAGCCCCTTGGCCCCACTCCAGCTGCTCCCCACTCCACCCGGACTGGCCTGCCCCCAGCGAGGCTGGAGCACATGCTGGTTTCTCTCTCCCTCCCTCCCCCAACTCCCTGGGGCAAGGCTTGCTTTTTGTCTGACAGACAGTCTCCCGTCTCCACTCGTTTAAGAGTGAGGCCTCAGGACCCAGAAAGCTGTTTGTCCTCTGAGCAAAGCGGACAAGTTACTTAATTTCTCTGTGGTGACCTAGTATTCCTTTCTGTGAAATGGGGAAAATTAGTAGTACCATTAAAAAAATAAAAGTGGAGCCACTCCAGCAAAGTTCAGGTCTCCAAGCTTTAATATCTAACTTAATTGTAGTTTCAGCTCCTCCCAGAGCTGGGACCAGTGCGGGTTGACAATAGCAGGTAATCTGCATGAAAAGACCTCCTGCCTTTCCAGAAGGGAGAGCAGCCTGGCCTCAATCAATCTTTTCTTTTGCTAATAACCTCATGCCGCAGGCCGGGCTGAAACTGTCCGCCTTGCACTGCTTCTCACAGTGCTTGCCTATTTACTGGAAGGGATGCTGCCTGATTCAATTGCAGAAGCACTTAATAAAACTTTTATTTGGATGAATTTTGTTTTTTTAACAGTATCAATCTCCTAAGGTTGTTGTGAGTTAACATAATAAGTACACTGCAAGGCCTTCCTGGTGGCGCAGTGGGTTAAGCAACGCTCTATGAAGCAGACCGCACGAGTTCGACCCCTGCCACCGGCCAAGAAGTGATCCACGTGGTGCGGCAGACCTCTCCTGCCTCACCCGCTCCTGCCCTACACAGTGTATTTCTGTTGATCTGCCTGTTCTGTTCCCAGCTGTCTCTGGTGAATCCTCTCACTGCCCCCCCCCCAACCTCTCGCCTGTACCCCAGTTCTTGTGTGCATAAATAAATAAATCTTTTTTAAAAAATAAGTATACTGCATCATGCCCAGTGTATTGCTAAGTACTATCAGTAGAAGGAGTTTCTTAGAGAAAATAAATGCATCAACAATGTAGTATATGTACACATTGATTTTTGATGGTATACACCTGGAACTTACATACTATTGTAACAGGGTCTTCCCAGGAAAGGGGGAAGTTCCAGAATCCCGGTTCAGCCCTAAGTGGGTGAAGCTGAGAAGGGAAAAGAAATTTCTAAAGAAAGCTCCTCTCCCTGCCCTGTAACACTATCACAGTGCAATGTTACTTTAATTAAAAATCAGTAACAAAAACAAATAATGCAGCAAGCACTTCTTGAGCACCTACAGTGTGCCAGACCCTGCGATGGGCCCCAGGGCCAAGGGGGCGTGAGGGACAGACAAGGTGCTGCCTCTCGAGGGCCTAGGGTGTAGAGGAGGAAGCTGACACAGACGGTGGCACTGGCCCTGCCCCTGTTGGGTCCGTGCTGAAGCCGGCTGCAGACACTCGCCTGCCTGCGGGTCAGACATTTTCCAAAAGGCAGCCCTGGATGCCCCTTCACTCTTCCAGTGGTCTCCACTGCCCCTGAACCCTGTCAGCGACATCACCGCGGCTTAGGGTCTCCAGCCCGGCCAACGGGCCTTTCTGTGCACAGCAGTTTCCGGTGCTGCCTCCACACACTCCCCCTCCCTTGCCCTCAGCCACTCAGTCAAAGCCTCCTGGTGGTTCCAACCTCAACGAGTCACTTCCCTGCACTCGGGCCAGCCCCTGGGCTCTGGGGGCAGTGATGAGCATGCAGGGAACGAGGGGAGTGTCTGCGGCCTCTGCTCCTCCAGCCCAGGGAGGAGCCTCCAGCGAGCAGAAGGGCAGGGGTGTGAGCACACTCCCCTCCCCCAGCTCTGGTTTCCTTAGCTATAAAATGGGAGCACTGCCCCTGATGTCATCTGGGGCAGTCAGGATCCTGGGGATACTGCCAGCTTCTGGGTGCTTCCTGAGGAAGGCAGCAAGTGTTACAGGCAGGGAGAGGGGCACCCCAGAACCCCCAAACCTGCTCTCTCTAAATGGGTTCTGCCATCCGCCACATCAAGACAAACATATAAGGCCTTTAAAGGAAAGGAACTTTAATATAATTAGGGTACAATACAGAAAGGACAAGGAATATAGTTACTAAGTTAAGCATCCAAAGTTACCCATCTCCTTGAGGGTAAAAGTCCAGCCAAATAGGATTGGCCAAAGCAAGGCCCCAAAGCCTGCCACACATCTAAAGGACCTTTCAGTGGAGACCCATAGAAAAGGGTCAGAAAGAGTCAGACAAATCTGGGAGGAAAAGAGCAAAATCAAAATCAAGATGAAAGCTGCCATTGTTAAGCTCCCCGCGGGTCTCTCACCCACATTTGTTCAAACCAGCCCAGGACCAAGAAGCAAGTGTAGATTCTTTACATGTCCCTCTGCTCCACATGCCTCCTCCAGGTCTCCTTGCTGCTCTCCACCCTGCCTCCTGCTTCCTCCCTTCCTTCTGTCCTCCAGCCTCTTCTTATCCCTGCTCAGCTCCACCCTACTTAGGGCAGAACCGGGATGCTAAAACTGCTCCTTTTCCTGGGGACCACCCTGTTACACAAGGACCAGCAGAGAAGGGTGAGGGAGGCACCAAGGAAGGACTTGACCAGGAATGGCCTTACTCCGGCCAGGCTGGAGCCTAGTCAGGGAGTATGTAGGAGGTCTGGCTGGAGCCCGACAGAAGGGGTCCCTGAGACAGAAAACCAGGGAAACCAGGAGAGATGACGAGTCAGCTCTGAAATCCTGCTTCTCAGCACCCTGGTCCTCTGAGGCTGTCGGGAGAGGGGGTTATGGAGTTCCTCCAGGTGAAGGGCCCAGCGGGACCACTCTGGAAAGCTGTGTGATATTTCTTGATTCTTGGCTTGAAAGGCACAGCCTCCCAGAGGCAGGGAGGGAAGAGCAGAAAGAAAAGGAAATTGGGGTTCAGAGAAGGGAAGCCCTCCCTAGAAAGTCACACAGCACTTTCCCATCAGGTTCAGCCTGGGTGTGGGTGCGAAGAATGGTCTCCAGGAGCCACGAATACAAATAAGGACAATAATGGCACATTCCCCATTTTCATTTAAAAATAGTGCCAGTAGCTGACACTCAGCACCTCCTCAGTGTGGGGTGCAGTTCTGAGTTCTTTGCACTGTTCACCTGGGCTCTCAGAGCAGGCAGAGCGGTAAATTCTACTTTTTGCCTCCCTATTACAGATGAGGAAACTGAGGCACAGAAGGCCCGGTCCAAGCCTAGGTCACCCAGTCGGCGGGGGTCCAAGCTACGATTCTGGGGAGCTCCTCACCAGCTTCACATCACAGTCTCAGGTCACCCTCAGGCCCCCAGGGAGCAGGGCTGGGGCGCTGCGCCCGTTTTGAGGAGCACAGCAAGGCTCAGCGAACCTGGATGAGGGCCCGGGGGGGCGTGGAGGGCCTGAAGCTCCTCACTGCGGCAGCCCGGGGCCCTCCCGGAGCCGGGCGGTGCGTCGGTGGTGGGCTGCGAGGCCCGAGTTAGGAGAGGGCGCACGCAGTGCGGTGGGCGGCTCTCGGGGCTCCCGTGCGGGCAGGAGGCTGCGCGCGCCCTCCCTCGGGGCACCGGCTCCGGAGGCGCAGGCGTGTGTCCGAACGCGCCTTCCCCAGGGCGAGCAGCGGACCCGGCGTCCGCCCGCGGCGAGAGGGCGTGTGCGCGCGCGCTCGGCGAGCCCGGGCTCTTTGTGTGTCCGAGCCCGTGCGCGCGTGCGTGTGTGCGTGTGTGTGCGTGTGTGTGCGTGTGTGTGTCCGCGCCTGGGCGGGGCTGGGGGGCCCGGCCCCGCCCCGGCCCCGCCCCCGGCCCGGCCAAGCTGGTATTTTTCCACCCAGCAGGATGGGTGATGCTGAGAGCTGCCTGCTCAGACAACAGACACGCGAGGTCAGGAAGAAGCCGCTTATAAATTACTGCTTCCTCCGCGCCGCCGCCCGCGCCGAGCTCCGCGGCCCGGCCTCGGCCCCGCTCCCTCGCCGCCACCGAGCCTCGAGGACCGCGAGCCCAGGCGCCGAGCCGCGCCGGGGAGGCTGGAGCGCGAACCCCGCGGGCCGGAGATCGAGCGGGCGGGCCACCCCCGGCGAGTGGAGCCGAGCGCAGCCGAGCGCCGGGCGGGCAGCGCCGCGGCCACCCCAGGTACCTGAGGGAGCGGGAGCCGGGCGCGGAGCCCCTTCTCCTGCCAGCACGGAGCCCCCTCCCCTGCTCCGCTCTACGGCCGCCTCCCGGTGCCCGCCAGCCCGACCTCTCCCCGCAGTGTCCCCCGTTCTGGTGCCTCTTCCACCCCGGGGGAGGCACGGAGGGGCGCTCGCCCGGATCCCCTAGCCGGGCTGTTATTGTTTCCGCAGCGAAGGGCTCCGGCTTCTGGTGCAGGCGGCAGGTGTGCGTGTCTGGCGGTGCCGGCGTCTCGGGCTCACGGTGTCCCCGCTCCCCTCTGTGTCTGCGGCTCTGAGGGTGGCTGCTTCTCCGTGCCCCCGGCAGCATGCACCGTGTGTCCCAGCGCATGCCTGCCATTCTGTACGTCCTGCACCGTGCCTGCGTGTGTGTGTCTGCGATACCTGAGTGTCGCTGTCTTCAGATGTGTGCACTGTGTGTCCTGGTGTGTGGTGTGTGTGTGAATCTGTGCGTGTGTGACAGATCATGCCTCGGAGTACCTGCCTGTGCACGTGTGTGTTCCCGAGTGTGGCTGCGTCTCCCGCTCTCGGTTGCAGGCGCTGGGCTGGCGTGTCCTCTGCCGTCCAGAGGGAGTGTCCCCAGCGCCTCAAGGGTCCCTGGGCCGGGGCTGGTTCCTGGGCAGACACGGAATGGGGAGAGGTGATAGGGCGGTAGGCTTGAGAGGGATGGGGTGTGCAGGTGGTGGTGCCAGCTCCCGCCGTTCTCAGTGGTACGGCAGAGGCCCACAGGGGCGGCGCGGGCCACTGGGCAGGAATAGCAGGACACATCCTCTTCGAGACTTTTCCCCTTCCTTCTGGGGGTTCCTCTTTTGGGCTGGAGGTTCTCATTCTGCTCCCATCAGAGAAGTAAGAGAATCTCAGGCACCTCATCCTGCAGCCTCAGCTTCAGCCGGGACTGGAGGGGAGACCTGTGGGCTCCCTTCCCGGGCAGTCAGAGGGAGGTGTGTGCTGGGCAGGGCCACTGGCCTGGCTATTTTGGTCACTGCCCAGCCTCTGCCAGATCCTGGCCTCCCCCAGGACCAGCCCCAAAGTCTTGGGAGGCAGCCCGGGCCCCCATTTCCTGCCTGGGGAAATAAATCAGCTCTGTAACCTGCCCAGTCACTTGAACCGAGGGTCTTTGGGCTGAGGGTTAGTGGCACGTGGCTCCATTGGACTTGGTTAGACTGGCCCACGCTTTGGCACTGCTGACGTTCAAATAAATGTCATGGAGGAGATCTTTTTTAAATTTTTAAAAATTTTTTTCTTGGCTGGAAGGGAGGGGATCTCATCCAGAGTCTCCCAGCCAGAAGGAGTTTATTTTTATGAGAGAGAGCGGGTGAGCGCTTAGCAACCGCCTGCCTCTCTCTCCACCAGGGAGTCATCCTGGGGAGTGGGGTGGGCATGAGGAGGTGTGGGGGTGGCGTGGGGGGGAGAATTTCATCTGCGTGGTGCTGGACGGGTCAGGTAGAGGGTGGCCCAAAGCACCACCTGCAGACCCTCCAGGGGGTGGGATTGGTGGGAGGGCTCGAGACTTTAAGCCTGGCTCAGCCCCCAGTTGACCTTGGGCAAACTCAGTTTCCTCATCTGTAAAATGGGCAGAGCATTCTGGTTTTGGAACTGGGAAGCAGGAGTTTGTCCTCAGGGAGCTGAGTTCAAGTACTGGGCCTCTGTCTTAGCAGCTGACCTTGGGCAATACCTCCGGTCTCTTTCAACTCTGCTTTGGCTGCCTGGCCAGCAAGGACAGCGAGGCCGGCCTTACCGCATCCTTGGGGGCCGGAGGGGACGAGGCTGAGTAAGCCTGTGGTAAGCTGTGAAGCTGGACGTGGCTTCATTGCTGCCGATGAGAGGGTGTCATGAGGCCCCGGGCTGCTGCGGTGTGGGGCAGTAGCCGAGGCGCACTCTTGAGCTTTGTCCTTTGGGGGTGTTCTGGTGTCAGCTGTGGGGCAGCTGAGGCCGGCCTCCCTCCACCCCATCCGAGGTGACTGGGCTACGTCCACTTTGCAGGGTCGGGAGGCCCTAGAGGTAGTGCCCATTGTGCAGATGGACAAACTGGGAGCCACTCAGAGGACTTTGCCTTTGTCTAGTGGGCGTCAAAGGCCTCTCTTGCTGGCTGTGAGTTTCAGCCCGTGAAACGCTAGTCACTGGTGTCCTGGGAGTTGGAACTGGACCAGGACCTGGGTGGTAAACAACTGACACGCTGCTCCTTCCCTCAAGGTTGGAGGGCTGAGGGCCTCACTCCTGTCTCCGGGTGCCCGTTTGCCCGTCTCTGGGATGTTGTTTTCTAACTGACTTAGCTGCCTGTCAGCTGTCAAGGATTTGGGAGCTGTGCTTCTCCGAAAGTCTTTCCAAAGGCCTCAAGATGAGAAAAATAAGTGACATGCACTGCTTGGAGTGCGGCGTGGCTGCAGCTGGAGGGGTCTGGGCAGGAATTAGGGTTGGCCTTGAAACTCCGAGGAGGTCGAGGTGGCCTGGCAGGTACCAGCTGATCCGCCACCTCTGCAGGAGGTCACAAGCCAGGTCAGTCTCCGGGGCTGCATCTCACTCCTCATGAGAACGCTGGGCCCGAGTGCCTGTCTGAATCTGTGGCTTCTGCAGAGGCGCTGCGAATGTGTGGGGCCCAGGTGGCCTTTGGGTGTGAACAGAGCACTGTTGAGGTTGACTAACCTCGCTAAGGTTGGTATTGGCCTGCACTGAGGTGAGGTAGAATATTGACTTTTGAGAAGCTCATAACCCAGAGGGAGATAGGACAGAGCGGCCATTGCTGTGACCGTCAGCCCATGGGGTGCCAGGGAGACAGGAACCGAGGGTGTGCGTTGATGGCTGAGTAACAGGCAGGAGGCAGTAACGTCTTAGGTGAGTTGCTCTGGCAGTTGGCACCTTCCGTGAGTGGAGGAACAGATCGGGTGGGTAGGGGCATAGCAGGTGCAAAGGCACAGTGGCATGAAATAGCCGAGCGCATTTGTGGAACCAGCCTCCCTGGGGCTTAGCTAGAGAGCAACCGGAGCCGGGTGGTAGAGGGCCTTGTCAGTGGCCATGGGCTTTATTCTGAGGGCAACAGGGAGTAGCAGACGGGTCTGAGGGCAGTGGTGGGGAAGCCAGTTAAGCCTGTGTGCCTGGGAGAGCCTTGCTGGTGGGTGACACACTGGGTCGGGGTCCAGGAGACTGGCCAGGCCCTGGCGGTCAGGGCACGAAGCGTTTCCACGCCAGCAAGCCTTGCCTCACGTTCTCTGTAAATGTGGGGCGAGGGCTCACACATGCCGGCGCACAGGCCGTTGGCTTCCCGCCCTCGCCTCCCGGGACACCCTGCTGCCTTTTTCCGGTGCATTATGTGTGTCCAGAACAGGACTGTGGGGTCTTCTTTCCCACCTCACCTGGTCAGAGACTTCATTTGGAAACCCAAGCTGAGGGGCAGGGTTGGGGCGGGGCTGGGGGGGGCGGGAGGACAGAGAATGACAATTGTTTTTCCACTTTTAAAGCTCTGTGAGTCAACCGACTCTTATAAAAAAAAAAAAAAATTCAAAAAACAAATCACCCAAAAAAGAAAAGGGAGGAGGGCCAGCCAGCAGGGACAGGCAGCATTAACTCTTGTCAGAATGTGTTGCGTTAGTTCTACAAATTCATAGTCCCAGGCCCAACCTGAGTAGACCGAATCAGAATCACCAGGCGGCGTCGTTTCCCCATGTGATTATTTTTAAAGAAATAGTTTATGATTGAGATATAATTTACATAGTGAAATGCAAAGATTCTGTTAGCGATTGATGAATTTTGACTGATTTCTTGTCCTCTGTAACCCCCACCCATCTCAAGACACAGCAGCTCCCTCCCAAGCTGGGTAGGCCCCTTCCCCACCCTGAGGCACAGCTAGGATTTGATGTAAAGGGATGTGTGCAGCATACACTCTGGTTTGGCGTCTTTCTCCCTGATGTTTTGGAGATCCACGCAGGCCAAGGAGTACATCGGTAGTTCATTTCTTTCATTGCTGAGTAGTATTCCATTGCAGGGATGGATCAGTCTAGTTTGGGGCTACCAAATAAAGCTTCTGTGAGCGTCCAAATGCACGTCTTCTGGTGGACATGTATTTTCATTTCTTTTGGAACAAAATTGCTATGTTGTAGGGTGGTTCCTGTTAACTTTATGTAAAGTAGCCCAAGATTTCTCTTAATTTCCAAAGTAATGGCACCTCAAGTCACACAAAACTGGATCCTTTCAGGTTACTTTTTAATAAGTGGAATCTAATCGATCTTTCCATCTGACCGATAATCTATCTTCTATTTCTTTTCTATAATAAATAGTAGTAATAGTACTAATTAAGTCCTTTAAGGTTATATATTTTCCTCTGTATGCAGCTTTAGCTGTATCCCTTAGAGGCATACATGAACATATATCTCTTTGTATTACTTTCTAGAATGGTTTCAACTGCCTTTTTTATTTTCTCTTTGATGTTAGTATCTGTTTGGGAAGCCAGCAGCAGTTTTGTTTGGTTGTCAGTGAAAATGGCATCACACTGTTCTTGGTTCTGCCACTTACTCTATTCAAACAACAGGCCACTGTGGAACCAGCGCTTGTGAGAACAGACAGATCTGCCAGCCTTTCTGAACAGCTCATCTGTATTTAGGGATGACTGACCCAGTCTGGCCTGTCTTAATCAGCCTGAGTGCTGCCAGCTCAGGGAATAAACCTCTCGTTCCTACTGGCTTTGAACTTGCTCTGAAGGTGGCAGAAAAGCAGGACCTGATGGGGGGGTTCTTTGCCTTTTAGATGAGTCCATCCAGTGTCAGGAAAGTTACTTGCCCCCAGCTCGCCCAGCTGGGAAGTGGGAAGGTGGTTGAAACCAGAGCCCCCCACCCTGGTTCCACTGACCTCACTGCACGTGTTCGTTGAGCATGGGTGGCGGGTATAGTGCCCAGGCCAGTAGGGCAGGACAAATAAACAGTTGCCCCTGTGCTCAGGTAGCTCCCAGCCTTGCAGGAGGGAGATAGCTGTATCAGAAAGAGGCTGGGGAACAGCTCAGGTGGTCTGTGCTGAGGACTGGCAAGTCGTCGAGACAGGAAGGTCTGCGGGGGAGGTTGCCCACTGGCAGTGGACCACAGGGCCTTTGGGATCCCTGCCCACCCACTGGTTAGAGAGTAGACTGAGTCTGAGTGAGGCACAGTGAACACAGGAAGGTAAAGCCTTAAAAATGGTGATTGTTCTCCAATTTGTGGCTTCCCCCATCCCACCTGCCATTAGAGATGATATAAAATAGGTGAATTTAAGGACAGTGGCCACAGCTTTTGATGATGCAGTTGGCAGTACTCACCCAGATCCTGATTTTAACACAACTCTAGAGCACTTGAGAGTGCAAAGTGCTCCTGATCAGAAGCTCACTTAGTGCTTGGCTGCTTAGGAGACACCCTGGAGTCAGTGGGGGTTTTTGGAAAGCAGGACCACCTGCTGGCGGAGCGCTGAGCCTGAGTTGGGACCCAGGAATAGCTTGAATAGACGGCTGCAGGTGGGAGGGGTGCAGGCTGGCCGAGCAGTCCTGGACTGCAGGGTGGAGCTGAGTTCTGGTTCTGCTCCCCTCGGTCCTCTTGACTCCCTTCTCCCCAAACGCCAGCCTCTCTGTTGAGTGGAGGTTCAGACCACATCTCCGTGAGGTCCCTGCTGCTGGCCAGTCCTGCCTTGCCTACGACGCTTACATTACGCACAGGTGCTAAGCGACTCACTTCCATGTTCCACCAGTCTTTCCAGCAGAAAGTCCTTAACTCCTCTGGCCTGTTGCTTGGTGGGGGTCCAGGGGTGCAGGGTTGTTGTTGGTCTGCAGATTTCAGCAGAGTCATGCTTAGTGGCTGAAGGGCACCAGAAGGGGGAGGTTCTGAGGACTCTGCCCTCTTGCCCAGTCGTCAGTCAGAGTCTGGAGCTGGCTGCTCAAGCCTGGTGGACTCAGCTCATGATTTCAAGGACATTCTTTCTATCACCAGAGGGCACCTCCTATCTCCTCTCTGCGGGGACTGCACCATAGCTCAACACAGCAGCCTCCTTACCAGCCTCTATGCTTCCCGGACTGTGCTGTAGCATCCAGGGGCCAGTTCTCAGCTCTCAACCTGTCGCTCTCCTGCGCAAAAGCCTTCAGTGCTTGCTAGGGCTGCCTAAGGCTTTGTGAAATCAGGTCTGACTTCTCAGCCTGGCATTCAAGGCTCTCTATGAGCTGGCTCCTGGCCAGCGTTTACTCACATCTGCTAACACTTTCTCCTGATGATCTGGCTGGCTTCTGTCCCTACACAGCCGTGGGCGTTCTTGGTCTGGCCTGTTCCCTGCACATGCCTCCACCCACAAGGCCCCTTCTTTCTTCCCTCCAGGGCCAGCTTGAAGCTACCTGCTTCTGGAGCTCTCCTCGAGCCCCTTAATGGTGCCTGGAACATAGCAAATCCTTGGGATTACCCCCGTCAAAATGGACTTTATCCCAACCTGGCTCTGAGCCCTGAGGCTCTTTGCTTCCAGCCTTTGTGATCTGCCCTTTCATCCATCCCACCTGACTGAGGTCACGTGAGGGGACTGACAGGCCCTTGACATCGAGGCCATGCCTGCCACATAGTAGGGCCTCAGCGCACAGATACAGGCTGTCTGCCCCCCTCTGCCCTGAAAGAGAGCCTGTAATTTGAACCTTTCTGTGGGCCAGGTTTTGGAAATCCTACACACCCATCGCCATCCAGCCACCCAGGACGTGTTTTTCCTGGGTCCCTGGGATGTGGGGTCAACAAGACACCCACTCAGGCCCTTGAGGAACTGAGTTGTCACTGGCTCCCTGGGCCACCAGTGCCGCGTGACTGCAGCCCGTCCGCTCCCCTCTGCTCTTCAGCCCTTAGCCTCTAAGGAGGCTGTTCTAGTGAAGGGGCCGTTGCTCTTCTGTTGGGGAGTACCTGCAGTGGCCCCATGGGGTGCTGCTTCAGTGGCCCTTTCAGTGGCTATAAGGAAGCAAGAATTGCCACTCCTAAGCAATCCTCTTGGGGAATAGGCTTATTTCTTATGGGAGGGGCTCTCAGTGCCAGGTGGGGATGACCCTTTCGTAAAAGAGGTTTTCCCCTGGAAGGGCACGGGTGGCTCCCTCAGCCTGGACCCCGTGGCCTTTCACTTTGCAGGGGAGAAGGCGGCACTGAGTGTGCTATCTCCTCGGTTTGCCGTGCTTCCCTGTGACCTCCCGGAGCGACATTCCCCGTCCCTGCCCCAGCCTCTGTCTTAGCTGCCTTATTTCAGTGGCCAGTTTCCCTGGGTCTCCGTGCACCCAGGGGTCGTGTTATGTTTAAACTTCCTTTTGGCTCGTTTTATTCATCAGTCTGTCTGGTGCTTGGCTTGGTTGTCGTCACTTGGAACTGAGAAAGGTACGGACGGTTTCCTGCATGCCCTGACAGTGTGGTGCTCCTCCGCTGGCGTTCGGGATGTCTTGGTCCTAGTGCTGAAAGGAGGCACCCCAATTTGGGGACTGGAGTTCCACAGAGCTATAGCAACAAGCTTTTACTAAAAAACATTTCCTCGGGAACAATGTGGGCTTTTCCTCCACCCTTGGTAGAGGAATACGAATGAAAACAGACCTTAAAAAAACAAAAAGAGGACTTGGAGGGACAGATAAATAAAGTTTATCCTCTATACGAAAAAGAGGAAAGAAAAACAAGACACTCCCTTCCAAACCTGCCAGCCTCCGCCCCGCAGGCAGGCCAGCCGGCCGAGCTGAGCTGTCTGTCTCCTCCAGGGCTCAGGGGTGGGAGGGGGTGAGGAGTTTTAAAGGACCTGTCGGGGTCTGAAGCCACCGCCACAACAACAGCACCAGGCGTCCGTGCTGCCAAACGGCCTGGGTGGGGCGGGGGCTCCGGCTGCAGGTGTGTTTGTGTTGTGTGCAGAGTTACAGATTCAAACCGATATTTCTTTACCTGCATCTGGTCATCTGGTTTCTTGGACGCCCTGTGAGATGTCACGATACCTAGGCTGCGACGCACCTGGCGGCCGTCAGGGATGCTGGGAGCAGCAACGCCACCGTCTCCCCCGACTCTCCACCAGCCCCCGTGGGCCCCCACCCCCGCTGCTTCCTCCGTTGGGCCCCTGTCCAGCTCTGGAACCAAGAGGGGTAGGCGTTGCCGTGGGAGAATTCCTGTTCCGAGCCCACACTTGGCATCATGGGAGAGAGTCAGGCGCTTCGATGCCACAGGCTCCACTTGACAGCCCTTGAGCGGGGGCCTTAGTACTTTCACAGGGGCAGTTCCAGGCGGAGGGAGGAAATCCAAGGTGCCCCCTGTAACAGGGTGGTCCCCAGGAAAAGGGGAGCTTCCAGGTTCCCTGCTCCACCCAAGGGAGGGTGGAGCTGAGCAGAGAACAGAAGAAGCTGGAGACTAGAGTAGGAAGGAAGCAGGATGGAGAGCAGCAAGGAGACCTGGAGGAGGCACGTGGAGCAGAGAGACGTGTGAAGCTGCGCTGGCTTCTTGGTCCTGGACTGGCTGAAACAGATGTGGGTGAGACCCAGGGGCTGTTAATAATGACACCTTTTATCTTGATTTTGGTTTTCTTTTTCTCCCAGACTTGTCTGTTTTTAACCCTTTTCCATGAGTCTCTGCTGGAAGGAGCTTTGGACTGTGGCAGCTTTCAGGCCTTGCTTTGGGCCAACCCTGTTTGGCTGGATATTTACTCATGAGGGTATGGGTAACTTTGGGTGCTTGATTTGGAAACTACATTCTTTCTTTGTCCTGCCTGTATTGCACACTATTATATTAAAGTTCGTTCTCATGAACGGTCTTATATGTTTTGTCTTGATGTGGCTGATGGCAGAACCTTTTTAAAGCGGGCAGGTTTGGGGGTTCCTCTCCCTGCCCTGTGACACCCCCACACTGCTCCCCCCTGGCAACGCAGGGCTCTCCTGCACCCACCTGGGGTGCTCGCCCTCGAGGCAGCCTCTTCATCTCTGTATTGAGCTCCTGGCAGCACCTCCCGGCAGGGGGTGCATTTGCCTTTCCTGAACTCTGCAGAAGGTGCCTGTGGAGAGGAACAGAGGCAGCCCCAAAGCCCCCAAAGACCTCTGCCCAAAGCCCCAGATCTGAAATCTGGAATGTTTTAAGTATGTTTTGCTACTTTGACTGCAGCTGAGGCAGGTCTAAGGCTGGGTACCAGCTCCCTAAGTCTCAGGGCACCCCAGACCGTGTCCCTCTCTCGTGCACCTTCAAGGGCTTTGAGTTGTCTCCAGAGGGTTTGCTCTACCATCACCACGGTAACATAGGCCAGCTCCCCTCAGAGAGGAAGCTGGTGGACCTCCCCTGGGATCTCATCTAGAAGCCTTTTCCAGCAGGAGGTCTATGGTGGGCCTGTGATTCTGCGTTTGTGGATTCCCCCCACCCTCTTGTCTGAGTATGCCCTGGAGCAAAGGCGCTAACTCTCACTTGTGGGCTTCTGCTGCCTCTTGTCCGCCTGGCTCCGAGCCTTGGAAGCTACAATTCTCTTATCACAAAAGAGGTCATTATCCTATTTTGCATGTAAAACAAAAGTTGTGGCCCCAGAGTGAGCAGGTAACTTGCCCAAGGTCACACAGCTGGAAGCTGGCCCAGCCTGGGCGAGCGCCACCTTGGAAAGGATGCTGGTAGGGAAACCCTTTTTTACTCCCGTGTCTGTGGTCCAAAAGCCACAGGAGGCTTTTCAAGGCTGCCAAGTGGGATATAAATCAGGGGGGCCCTGGGCCAACCAGGCCAGCACTGACAGCACGGTGGCTCAAGGCAGTGTGGCAGGCCCGCGCCGACTGTGGGGTTTGGTGCTGGGGCGCCGCCTTGGGTGGGGGAGCGGAGGTGATTCCCAGGACTCCTGAGACCCGGCGGCTGCAGGATCCCTGGGAAGCCTCCTTGTTATTTAGGTAAATCCAGGCGAGGGCTCTCTGGGGGAGGGGGGGCAGTGGACAGGGCAGGAGCTGGGATCTGGTTCTTTCTTGTTTAAAGACTGGTTCCTCCTCCACCTCAAGGCGTTTGGGAGCCTGCTTTGAGGACAGAGGGGTCCTGCACTCCTCCACGGTTGGGGCTTTATTTTTGCACGGAGTTCCTGACCTCTGCAATTGGGAAGAGCAGAACAAGCTGAGTTTTAGGTCAAAATGCAGCCCTGGAGGAATCACCTGGGAGCTGGTTTGAATGAGGAATCTGCTGACTCAGATGGGGTGGGGCCCGCAACCAGAGTTTTCCCTCGCCCTCCAGGCAGTTCCGGAGGCAGGCCTAACTTTGAGAAGGGCTGATGTCGCCACACCAGCCAAAAGCCCGGGATGGGGGAGGATCAGTGCTAAGCCTTGCAACAGGCCTGGGTAGGGCAGCCGGAGTACCAGGCCTACCATGGAAACCTCAGTGTTGGCCCGAACCTTAGCCAGATAAGGGTACGTGCGAAAGTCACCTAGTACATTCAAGGGAGGGTGTTGGCTGTATTTCTAAAATCACTGAAAGACGCAGGGTCACACTTCCCGCTTGGGTGGATCCAGGTGCTAAGAGATCAGGACCTTTTCTATTTCTGGCCTTCCTGGCCTTCCTCTGTTGGTCTGTTCTTCTTGGGGTGCTCCCAGTGGCACCAGGCATATCCTCTCCCAGTGTCGCCATCTCAGTGTTTAAAAAAATCTCTTCCCTCTCCATCCCCCAATGTTTTAGATTAAGTTCATGGTACGGGTACCTAGTTATTGTTCAGGGTTGGTGATATGTCTGTCCTTGAGCTAATCCTAACAGCCTCTGGTTAGTTGGGCCTGGCCCATACCCCCAGCCCTGAAAAGGGTGGGGTCTGCCTACCCACAGCCCCAGGGGCTTGGGTTTGTGGAGGGAATAGTAGGTGCAGGCTGTCTGCAGAGGGGCCTGGGTGCCAGTAGGCTAGGCCCACAGAATTCTGTTCTTATCCTCCGGCCTGAGCGGGCTGACCTGCTAAGGTCTCTCCCCAGGGAGAATTATACTCCCCTTCTCATGGTCCCCGTAACATCGCACCCGCTTTCATCTTTCCTTTTGTCCTTCTTGGTGTAGGCCAGCCTAACTCGGTGCGCGTTCTCCTCTTCACACTTGTTCCATCCCAGCCTTCACAGAGGGCGGTGTCATGACAACCTGGAAGACAAGCCCTTGATGGCATCTGTCACTTATGGCCTTTTTGGGGTTCCAAGTTCCTTGAGAGCCATCGTGTTCTCGGCTGTGTCCCCAGCGCCTGGAACAGTGCCTGGCACGTTGTAGACACTCAGGAAAGGAGCCTCCGCCCGTGGTGCGGGCTCTGAGCAGCGAGCCCGTTGAGCTTCGGAGCCTGACATAACAATGAGGCTGTCTGATCTGGGGACAGGTTCTTGGAGGAAGTTTTGGGATGCGGCCTCAACAGCTAGGGAGGGAGAAGCGAGGATGAAGTAGTGCCCACCCTGGCCCCCTTGACTCCCTCCTCCGCTGACCCCACTGCACTCTGCCTGGGAATGTAAAATTCTGGCTGACCAGGCCCCCTTTGTCTGCAGGGCTAATGAGGAGCACCTTCCCGCGAAGCTGCTGGGGGGTGAGACTCAGGCCGCTGCCCCACTTGCATGATCCCCAAACTGAGTTTTAAAGGATGGGCGGCTTTCTGTTTAAAACAAAAAAGCTTGGGTCACTCACATCAGGGGTGGCGACTCAGCTGGGCTCACAGCTCTCCTTGGTGTGGCGGCTCAGCCGGGACCAGGTGGTGGGCACGGCAACTCCAGGGGTCAGGCCCGGGCCCTGAGCCTCCCCCAAGCCGTGTCCAGCTCCAGCTCGGCCCCAGCTGGCCAGGAACAGTCACAGATCTGGGTGCGTGACTGAGCTGGTAGGGAGCCCCAGGAGTGTGACCTTTTGGTCCGGCTGGGGAGCAGTGTACCTGCGTACTGCCAGCTCTGCCCAGCACAGGGGGTTCTCTGGCTCACCTGCATCTGGGAGAAGGATGTGTAAGCGAGTGGCCGTGTGTGAGTGTACCCATGGGTCTGTGTGCGTGATATGAGTGTGCACCTGGGCCTGAGCACCCCAGCTTCCCCGTCCTGTCCCTGCTGTGTTGATAGGCCCTGCCGCAGATGTGATGGGCACAGGGCGACGAGGGAAGAGTGCTGTCTACAGCCACAACTGACCAGATCTTCCCTTTCTCTTCCTCTCGTCTCGCTAGGTCCAGAACAACCACCTTTGCTGAGGAGCCTCCAAAACGTAAGTGCATTGACCTCCTGTGATGTAGGGTGCAGGGTCTCACCAATATGTGGCAGTGACCCGAGGTGGAAGGCTGAGGATGATGTCAGTGTCTTCTCCAAGCTCAGTGGGGAGGTGGGGACAGCCCGGGGCCCAGGACCTTGTCCACATATCACCCTGGGTGACAGGTTGTTGGCTGCGTTGGCCACTTGTGCCAGGTAGGGGTGCAGCCTGCAGGTGGCCCTGACTCGAGCCCTGACCCAGATCCTGTCCTGGGGCTGCCACTGAGCATGCACTTGAGGATTGGGGTCAGATGTCTGCGGAGGGGCGAACTTGGCTTCCGTTGCAGACAGGGCGCCCCAGGAATCGGCTACTGCCCACTGTCTCTTTACTGAACTTTTTGTTAAAAAGAAAAAATTGAAACCTTCCCAAATGTGCAAAAATGTATATTACTGAAGTCATTGATCAAGTTTGCTGTGGCTGCTTCATCTGTCTCTGTGATTAAAAACAGGTACATTCATAGTCTCCTTTTTCGCTGACTCATTAGGGAGTCAGTTGCAGGGCATGATGCCCCTTTAACCCTAACCCTGCAGCATGTATTTTGCCAGAGCAAGGCCATACGTTCGCTTATAAAAGCCACACAGCTGTCTGCCCGGGACATTTAACACTGACACAATTCTGTTATCTAATCTACAGACCTAGTGACACGTCCTGATTGTCTCTGTGCTTACAGAAGCATTTTCCCCAGTTCAGGGTAACGAGTGTTTCTGAAAGGCGGTCACTTTTCTGCAGATGTCTTCATCTTGATGAAACGTTACTACGGGGCTTTTGGAATTTTTACCTTGTGACCTTTAGTAAGAAATAAGATGCACATGCACATACACACAAGCACACGCACGAACTGAAAGCAGCAGCGTTCACCATCGTGCTCATCTCGCCAGACCTGATCATCATGGGTACCCCTGAAGCTATTCCGGTGTTGTGTGTCAGTCACGGGACACCTCCATTAAAGAAGCGTGATCCTCCGCTTATGCTGTTGCGTGACCCACTAGCAGATGCAGCTTTGGGGTTGAAATCCCTGACTGCCTGAGCAGAGATTTCTCCAGAGGAAGGTGGCCCCGGACAAGCTTCTACGGTCCAGGATTGGGGTTCGGTTGGCTTGGGGTCACCTAGGACCAGGACTAGACGTCCTATAGACCTTGCTGTCGGAGTGGTCTCATTCCCACCTTGTCACCCTCCCTTCCCGTGGCCCCAGTCAGGGGCAGCACAGCCCGGACCCCGTGGACACCAGTTCTGCGTGCTGGCACGAAGGCTGAGCCACAGGACACCTCCCTGAGCAGCTGCAGGTGGGCATGGAGCTGTGCTGCTCCGCAGCGGTCTGCCTTACTCACCACCAGTGTCCACAAGTATGAGCCTGGACATTTATGGCCTCTGCCGTAGCGCGTGTGCTGTGTGACACTGGCACCCGACCCTGCAGAGCTGGTGCTGCTGTCTTTGCAAAAGTAACAGGTGTACTCGCTCATACGTGCTTACGATGCATCAGCGCCTTCCAGCCCCCTGCCGTCTCACAGTAGCCCTGGGAGGAAGGACACTGATGGCATGTTATGGCCCAGATAGAGAAACTGAGGCTCAGAGGCGAAATGACTCCCCTCAAGGTCACACCCGCAGGAAGAATTTGAACCCTAGCTGATCTGACGCTGGCGGACATAGACCTAGCACTGCCCTCCCCGCCCCCGTCTTGGAGCTCACTCCTTGTCCAGCCCCTTCCCAGGCCCAGAGCTGGTTAATGAGTAGCCATGGCAGCTGCTGTGAAGCTGGAATGTGAGTTCTTCTAGATAAAGAGAGTCTTGTGCAAGGGGCCCTGGCCCCCACCTGGGCTGATGGCTTCATGGGCCATAAACAGACGGGCTGGCCGCTGTCCATCTCTCCTGCAGCTTGCTGATCGTCTGTCCTTGGGTGGGGGCCCATTTTGCTGGCGAGGCAGCCGAGGCAGAGAAGCAGGTTTGTTCTTGTTCTCCCACACAGATCTGACACCTCCTCCAAGCAGCCTTCTTGGTCTGCCCTTTCTGAAAAGGCCCCCTAGCCCCCTGACACAGCAGGCAGCAGGATTTGGAGAGAGGTATATTTAGTAGATTTTTTATTTTTTTAAAGATTTATGTTCATATATCCATACAAGAACTGGGGTGCAGGCCAGAGGAATGGGGTGAGAGGATTCCCCAGAGACAGAGTGGGGAGCAGAACAGGCAGATGGACTGAAACACACTGCTGAGGGGAGCAGCGGGGAGGCAGGAGAGGTCTGCTGCGCCAAGTGGGTCCCTTCCTGGCCAGGCCTGGAACTCACACTGACTGCAGTGGCTGCCGATAGCTCGATAGCGCTAAGACTCCAACCCCGGAGCCACCAGGGAGGCCCTGTTTAGCAGATCTTTTATGAATAAACCACCCAAAGTCATTCTTCCTGACAGGGCAACTCTTAGAACAGCAAGTCCGTGGAGTCGGAGTTACGTGCTCCCGGACTCAGATGCTGGCTCTCGCCCACGCCGGCTGTGTGGCCCAGCAGAGCCTCGTGACCCTCCCCGAGCCTGAGCCTCCCCCTGTGATGTGGAACAGTCCCCGGGAGCATCAGGCAGACAGGGAGTGTGGGGTTGGGGTAACGACCAGGCATCACAGTGCGGCTTTGAAGCACTTGCTAGGGGGCCTCCCCAGTGGGGCCTCCCCAGTGACGCAGTGGGTTAAGCAACGCACTATGAAGCAAACCGCAGCCCCTGCAGCACGAGTTCGATCCCTGCTGCCGGCCGGGGGGGGACCCACATGGTGCGTTTCAGTGGATCTGCCTGCCCTGCTCCCCACTCTGTCTCTGGTGAATCCTCTCACCCCCTACACCTCTGGCCCCCCTATACTTGTGCCCCAGTTCTTGTATGCATAAATAAAATGAATCTTTAAAAAAAAAAAAAAGAAGCACTTGCTAGGCCTGGAAGATAGTCCCAAGCACCCCAGTATAATTTCTCACATCACCCTCCCAGGCAGGACACCCTAGAACACACAAGCACCCCTCAGTTGAAAGTCAGATGTCTCTCCTGGGTGCCCAAGGTAATTTCAGGAAAAGGGGGACCCTCTCTGGGCTTGTCATGAAAATCCCCAGGGGGCCTCCCCCACACGACACCACCCCCCCCTTGCCCAGGTTGGATAATAGGAAAATGGGACGTTAGTACAACAAACCTTTGTGCGAGGCGTCTCGGCACTCACCTGTGGAAGTAACAGGAAAATGAGAAAGGGCTGTTTATTGTTTGTTTACCTTGCTTATATAAGTCATGCTTTTTAAGCTTGAGGTGTTTGACACTGTGTATGTTTAAGGTGGACAACACGTTTCTCTGGTCTGCTCGTGCTGCAGTGTGACTGCTGTAGCTAATCCCTCTGCAGAGCCACACAGTTCTCATTTCTTCCAGTGTTGAGAGGCAATGTTTTTAATACAGAAAATTTGGGTGGCACAGAAAGGTGTGAAAAATCCCCACCATCCAGAAATGAACATCTGGCAGGGCATTTATGAATGTGTGGGTGAAGGTTCATACATTATTTAATATTTCCCTTGGAAACTGGCTGTGTTGGGGAAGCAACTGCCCTCCCCGCCCCCCTACCCCCAATTTCTGAGCATTTTTCTGCGTCTTTCACCGTCTAAATCTGGGGTCAACCAACTGTTCTTAGAGGGCTGGAGGATGCATTTTAGGTGAGATCATGCGGTTCTCTGCTACTGCAGACACATGCTGACAATATGCAAATGAGTAGATGTGGCTGTGTGCCAATAAAACTTTATTTAGTAAAATGAGCTGGCTTTGGCCCAGGGGCCACAGTCGTTTGACCCCTGCTCAGTTTTGTTTTGATTTGTTTGGGTGATGCATCATTTATTTAATTAATGCTACTGATGAGAGGGGCTATTTGCAGTTTCTCTTTCTTGTAAACCACTTTGCTGTGAACTTTTTTTTCCATTCTATTTTTAATTGTGGTAAAACACACATAACATAAACTTGACCATCTTCACCATTTTTAAGCCTGCAGTCGAATTGTGTTAAGTGCAGTCATGGTGCCAGGTGACCATCTCCAGACTGTCAGGCTGAACACTGAACACCCGCCCTCGGCATGTCTCACTTGGGTCAGGAGGGATTGCAGGCCAGAGGGGTGTGCGTTGCTGAGATGAGGCGCTGGTGGGCAGTTCATCGACCCTCCAGAATTGCCCTAGCTGACTTTGCGCACCCAGAGGGATTTGAAATGGGTAAAAGCAGCTCTGGTCAGTCACCTTTCCTGATTGGTGAATAACAAAACCCCAGTGCATAAATGACCGAATACGGGGCCAGACTCAGAGTTTGAAAAATACACCTGTTAGAGAGGTGTGGTTGAGACCTGAGCTGGACTCAGGGTCTGGGTGTGAATGTCTTTCATCTCTACCTTGCTGTGTGACCTAAGGCATGTCATTAGCCTCTCTGGGCCCGCAGGAGCGTCTGTCAGATGGACTTTGATGTCTAATAACACGGTTCCCTTCTGGTTGATGTGTGAGGATGGGGGGGGGACAAACATTGAAATTTCTCTGGCACGTGACTGGCGCGTAGCAGTCATGCAGCTAATGGTAGTTACTGCTATTCCGAGAGCTACTGTTATTTGACGCTTCTATCCCAGGGAGAGTGCCTGCATCACTGTCCCCAGGTAACGGTGAGCAGGCAGTGGCTAGCTCAGGCCAGCTCGGGCCTGGAGCTGGGGTTTAGCTCACCTTTGCCTTTCGGTCTTTACACCAGCGCAGCAGGGATGTGTGCTGGGGCCACCGTGGCGAGCGGGAGCCCCTGCTGTAGCTTCACCAGTGGCGGGAAAGCTAGCTCTCAGGGGAAGAGGGCTCCTGCGTGCACCTTCCTGTCTCGACTCCAGCCCCCCAGGAGCGAGGGGTTCTTCAAGGAGAGGGCTTACAGTGCTAAGGTGTGGGTGTCCCCCCACCAGCAGTTCTCCAGCCCCAGCTGGGCGTGTTCCAGAGTTGAACTCAATTCCGACATGTCGACCTGGAGGACCTAGACCCCCCCAGATGCCCATCGTGGGTCTGTCCAGGCTTCTCACGACCAGCTGTAGATTCAGGGACGCCCTTGTCGAATTCAGTTCATCTGTGAGGGCAGCTTCGAGAGCTTGCTAGATCACCTGCTTTATTAGACAGGGAACTCAGGCAGTCCCGAGGAAGGTGGGCAGGGGACAGGGACGGGGCAGGGGCGCAGACTCCCCCTGCCCACTCTCCCCCAGTCTCGCCGTGTTCACCAACCTACAAGTGCTCCAAGCCCCTTCTTTCTGGGTTTTTGTGGAGGCTTCCTTCTGTAGACAAAAGCCCGGCCCGTGGTGACGGAGCTCAGTCCCAGCCAGTTCCCTCCTAGCGCTCTGGGGTGGGTTGGAGCTTACAACCTCCAGCCTCAGTACTGGTCCTCCAGGCATCCGGCCAACCCATCCTTGGGTGGGTTCTGATGGCCACTGTTAGCACGACAAAAACGTCTTCATCGCTCTCCTGACTTAGGAAATTCCAAGAGTTTTAGGAACTCGGTGCCAGAAGTGGGACAAAGACCGAACATGTATTTCTTCTTATCATTCCAACATGACAGATTTTTCAGAAATGAACAGAGCTGCCCACTAGGTGAAGCCTGAGAGAGGTTTCCAGAAGGTATTCCCATCTGTTAGCCTATTCTTTCTTTGCCAGCAGATAGCCCAGGAACCCAGGCTCCCGGAGCAGCATCCCTGGATCCCTGGGGCTGCAGCCTCTGGGTTTGGAAGGGCTGGCTCCCTGGGGCACCCCTGAGAATGGCGTTCTGGCTCAGTGTTCAGGCCCAGGAAGGGTCCTCCTGCATCTCCCTTCTTCCTCATCAGCCTGTCGGGAGACCTTGGATAAGTCTCTTCCTTTCTGGGTCCTGTTTCCTCATGGGTAAAACAAGGTCTGGAGTGGTTTCTCCGGGCCAGCTTCTGGGACGCCTCTGTTTTGCCAAGTGCCCTGGGATGAGTGGGGTGTTCTCTGCGAAATGGGAAGCATGCACGCCTCCCTACTCCATGGTGTCCGGGTGTGCTTAAGAAAGTGCTGGCCTCCACCCCAGCCTGGCAGCTTGGGGGCGCACCTCAGTGGGCTGTTCGCAGGGCTCCTGTGCTCTCCTCACCTAGGGGCAGGCAGGAGGTTCGAATCACCTGCTCTCTCCGTCACTCCCAGCCCCATCTTGGCGCTCTTCAAGTTCTCCCCACCCAGCCTCTCCCCATCCCCAAGCTCTTGGTCTGTGGGGTCCCACCAGGGCCTGAGCCTCTCGCGCCCTCCACAGGGAGGGGATGTGGTTCTTACGGTGTTTCGGGGCCGTGTGGCTGTCTTGCTCTGAGCTTGTGCTTGTCTCACTGCCCCCCGGTCTCTTCTGGTCATGCGCCTGCCCGGCCGTCTCCCTGTCACCAGAGCTTTCTCTTGCCTGTTCAGTAACCAAGGCCCAGAGAGACCGGAGGTGATAAGGCACCCAAGGCTGGGTCCTGGTCAGTGGGGAGGTCGCGGTGTCCGTTAGCAGTGCCTGTCCTGGGGCAGGCTTGGAAGAGGTGGGCGGGGGTGTCTGGACACCTGGTGCTTTAGAAAGTTGGACACGGGAAGGACCCGAGAAAGGTGTGTGCATCCACTGGGCAAGAGGCTGCTGGGGGGAGAAAGGAGCATGACTCAGGGCGCGCATGTGACCCCTAATTCCCCAGTTACTGAATTTTTGTACCGAGGTGGAGGTTTTCAGACCTGGCAGTCAGGGTATGTGACCCCTCCTACTTCCTGGGTCTCATATTTTGTGCTAGAGGGTGGCAGTGGGCCAGATAAAAACACAGGGTGTTGGGCCTCCCTGGTGGTGCAGTGACTTAAGCACAGCACTATGAAGTAAACCGCAGCCACGAGTTCGATCCCTGCCGCCGGCCAGGGAGGGGGCCCGCATGGCGCAGCAGACCTCTCCTGCCTCCCCTCAGCAGTGTGTTGCAGTCCGTCTGCCTGTTCTGCTCCCTGCTCTGTCTCTGGTGACTCCTCACCCCCCGCACCTCTGGCTGCACCCTAGTTCTTGTGTGCATAAATAAAGAAGTCTTAAAGCAAAACAAAACAAAACTACACAGGGTGTCCAGTTAAGGTAGAAATCCAGCAAGACGGGTTTCCGGTAAATGGCCCCGTGAGATCTGACCTTATTTACCCGGCAGCCCAGAGAGGTCCTTCCACACAAATGGCGATTTCAGGCTGAGCTTTCGTGTCCGCAAGCGCCGTGACCAGGGCGCCCGCACCTGGCTCTTCACTGCCAGGCCTTTCGGCTCCGCCACGTGGGTCACGTCCTGTCCAGGGGCAGAGGGCCCGCCCGCCAGCTCTGGTTCTGACGCAGACACGCTCTCGCAGCGCCTCCTGTGCCCAGCCTAGAGGCCGTCCGTGACCGCTCCGAGGCGGAGC
Organism: Galemys pyrenaicus; assembly: GCA_019455555.1. Taxonomy (NCBI): domain Eukaryota; kingdom Metazoa; phylum Chordata; class Mammalia; order Eulipotyphla; family Talpidae; genus Galemys; species Galemys pyrenaicus. Next base: position 7,143,349 of record JAGFMF010011663.1, on the reverse strand, counting down.
TCGCGCTGGGGATGTCACCACGGCCGCCAGGGGGACCCCGGCCGGGCCGGGCTCTCCACCCTGCCCTCGCCTTCCCCAGCGCGCTGCCCAGTGGGGCCCTGGCACCCTTTCCGGATCATTCCTTCTGGGCCTTCTGCCGTGCTGGGATCGCATACCTGAATGGAGTCATCTATTTGGCATTCATTTATTCACTCATTTGTGAGCATTTCTTGAGCACCTACTGTATGCCAGACACAGAGCTGGCTGTGGAGACAGAACCAAAACAGCTAGAGGGGAGAGACACAAATGGTCACACAGATCTCGCAAAGTGGGTTTTAAAGCGGACGAGGGACTGAAATTGAGTGTGTGACCTCAGGACTGGGTGCCCGCAGGGCGGAGAAAGGAAATAGTCCAGAAAGGGGAGCCACCCCTGTTCCTTCTCGTGAGACTGCCTGCCTGCCTCCTGGCGCGCTTCCCGAGCCTCAGAGAGGTGCAGCGACCTGCCCAAGGGCACACAGCGCCTGGAGATGCTCGCTGCTCCCCTCGGCATGCCCTCCCTGTCCTGGTGCTGCCGGAGGAGAGTCTGCCAGCTGCTTCCTGGATGTGGCACCTCAGGGAAGTCCCACCTGGGCCTCCGTTGCCTCCGCTGTAAAATGGAGATCTGGGTTTAAGGGGTAGATGTAGAAGAGAGCAGCTTGGTAAATCGGGGTGTCTGATGCAGGCAGTGCTGCATCTGACAGCCACAGCAGAGTGCGTTCAGGGGCAGTTCCCTCACATCAGCGATCCAGACTTCCGTGAAGTTTAACCTAAATGGGGCAAAACTGGAAAAGCTGGGGCTCTGACCCTTCCCCTCCGGGGGTCCTCGAGGCTCCCACACACCTGACCAGGCCCAGCCTGGAAGCCTTGTGATCAAGGACCAGGCCCACCAGGATGTGTCTGAGAAGTCTTGCCCCCAACTTCTTTTTTTTTCTTTTTACGTTTCAAAAAAGATTTAGTTATTTATGCATACAAGAGCTGGGGTGCAGGCCAGAGGTGTGGGGTTGAGATGATTTGCCAGAGAGAGTGGGGAGCAGAACAGGCCGATCCACTGAAGTACACTGCATATGGGAGCAGCGGGCCAGGCAGGAGAGGTCTGCTGCGCCATGTGGGTCAGCTCCCTGGCCTGGCTGCAGTAGCTGCTGATAGCTTCATAGTGCTGCGACTTAACCCTTTGTGCCAGGAAGGCCCCTTGCCCTCAACTTCTTAGGGTCAGGGGGTGCTGACACCTTGTTTTCCCCTTGGTCTTTCCAGCCCATTTGAGAAATGCTCACATTTTCATACCCCTTCCAGCCCTGCTGAATTGGGGAGAGGCCCCAGAGAAAATACTTGATGTCAGGGGAAGTTTGGGGAAAACTTGTCAAGCTTCTGAAAACTGAGAATTGAAACTCTCTCTTTAGTCATCAAAGAATTATGGACTTTTCCTGTGGTTTAGACAGGGCTGGGCTCTGGGTCATGCTGGGCTGAGCCAGGCACTGTCCAGCCCGGGGACTCCTGGGCCAACAGGGAGAACTACAAACCCGGGCCCAGGGGGCATCTCAGATGCTGGGGCACACAAAGTTCACCTTTCCCAGAGGCTTTGAGCCATGAAGTTGGCCTGCAAGACAGGAAGGCACCTCAGAGGGAGCCGCCCACCAGGAGGCAGGCAGAGAGTGAAAGTGCGTGCACGCATCTGAGACCTGGGTGTCACCTTCCAGGGAGGGAGGAGCCCAGTGGGGAGCCCGGTGACCCCAATGCTCTGCAGAGCGGTGGCCTTGCTTACTGAGCAGCACCAGCCTGGGCCCAGTCCTTGTCGGATGGCGCCAGGCAGCCCCTTAGAGCTGTAGTAGCTGCTGTTCAGCTGTTTCAGCAACTGGCTTCTGCTCAGGAAGAAAAACACGAGGCCAGTCCCCTCCCCTCCTGCACTGGGGGAGACGAGGTGCATCACAGGCACGGCAGGACCTGGGGTCCCAGGCCCGCGAGGGGCGCTCTCTGCCGAGCTGTCTCACCTAGATCTGCTGCCTCGACGCGTGCGGGTTGCGCCCTGCAAGGGGTGGCCGCGGGGCAGCCCCCCACTGTCCAGTAGCGACTTGCCTGACACAGAACCCCGAGTAGAGAAGCTTGTTCTGGTGTTTTCTGTGGTTGACAAACCTGGAACCTGGATTTTTGTTTCTGTCCCTCCCAGCACTTACTGGGTGGTGCTGAGTTAGGGCGGCACCGGTGCTGACTGATTTGCCCTGTGACCTAAAGGCCTGGCTCTGGCAGGGGCTCTGTTTCTCCTGGAAGCAAACCCAGCGGTGTGTGGAGGCACTTCCTGGTCCCCTCCCTGGGGTTGACCCATTTTACAGATGGTACAACTGAGACCCCAGGGAGGGTGACATTCCTGAAGTCCTCCCGGCCGCTGGCGGGAGGTGGGCTTGGTTCCAGCCCTTGAGACCCCTGCAGGAGGAACCAGGCAGAGGGCGTTTGAGGAACAGATGCCCCCGGGGTCGGCCTCGGGGAATTCAGCGGCCAGGGCTGGAGGGGCCCTCGCTCTGCCGGCACCATCTGGGGAGCCGGGCCGCCCGCCGCCGCCGGGCTCAGCCCGGACTGACTGACCAGGTGACTAGAGGAGTGGACTGAAAAGGACAGATTTCTCAACTATATATAGTTGTGGCCTAAATCTCAGTGATCCTCGCCCCAGGGAGTAGGAGGAGATGTTTTCAGATCAACGGCTCCCACCCGTAAGCTGATTAGGTCCTGGGCTGCAGTGGATGGGGCAGGCCTGCAGGACCTGGCGAGAGGTGTGCAGAGCCCTGCAGGGCGAGTGGGCAGGCTGGCAGCTGGGAGAGAGGGAGGCAGCTACTTTCCGAATGGCGGGGGGCGGGGATAGCACCCCTGGGTTCCTCCCTTCCCCTCTTCTGCTCTTGAGACAGCTACAGCCCTCGCTCTGGGCAGGCCACCTGTAAACGAGTGAAAGCCCTTCCTGGCTGGAGGAGCAGTGGTCACTCACTCGCTGCCGGAGCGGGCAGGGGGCGCAGAGGTCCCTGTACAGAAAGCTCTTCGGGCAGAGCTGTAGCTGGCGCGTGTTCTGGCGGCTGCTTCTGGGTTGAGACCCACACGACTAGTCCTGGACTAGACTGGACCCACTGGTGGATTCCAAATCCTTGCTGGCCCGTTTGCAAAAGGACACCCCTCCCTCCGGCCAGCTCCAGTTTCCTCCTGTGTCCAGTGAGGAGGGGGACTTCCTGGTGTCAAAGGTCACAGCTGCGGCCTCCCTGGTGGCCTCTGCATTGTCACCTCTATGGCCTGAGTTTGGTCCCCAGCCAGGGAGGTGACCCAGATGTGCGGCAGACCTCTCCTGTCTCCCCGCTGCTCCCCTCAGCAGTGTACTACAGTAGATCCACCTGCCCTGCTCCCCACCCTGTCTCTGGTGAGTCCTCTCACCCCCTGCACCTCTGGCCTGTGCCCCAGCCGTGCTACACAAAACAACCATAACACCAAAGGTCACAGGCCGAGTCGGTGGCTGAGTACCCAGGATCTGGAGCGAGCGCCCTTCCTTCTCCGGGCTCTGCCGCCCGACCGAGTCCCTCAGCTTCTGATCGCTCATCGCAGTGGCTGGGAAGGAAGGACAAGGCGCTGGTGAGTGCCCCACGCAGGAAGCTGGCGTCCCTCCCTGCAGCCACGTGTGGGCGGAGGACTCCCCATACATTAAGGCGTTTCAAGTGCTTTTGTCCTATCAGGCTCTCTGGAAACGCAATCAAGTGTCATTTTCTCTGGATTAATTATAGGAGGAAAATAACAGCCATAATGAGTGAAAAGTGATTTACGGAACTAAGAGAAATATTTAACATGATTAAAAGTTTACTGTTGGCCGAGTTATAGCAAGTGCCAGCACAGTAGTGGGCGAGTAGTTTTAGCTGTAATTACTATTGTTTCCGGGATTCCAAGCAGTTGGAGCTCAGAACACAGTTCCTTGGACCCCCTCATTTGCTGCTTCTTGGGAGGAGGCGCCGCCCCCTGCCCTTCTGTGATCTCTGTGACCATAGGAGGGACACGCGAGGGTCAACTGGCGAGGAAAGAACAACTTGTCCTGCTGGGAATTGTGCCGGGTGTGGCCAGGGAGAGGCCTGTGAGGACCAGCGGCAATAAGGAACAGGAGAGCCTCCGGCAGAGTCTGGGCCAGGTGGCTATTGGGTTAGGCCCTGGACTGTCTGGGACTGCAGAAGTGAAACCCGGCCGGGCCCTGCCTCGCTGCCCCAGCCCAGCGGGGGAGACTGCCGTGTGCACGCTGCCCAGACCCACCCACGTCGTTGGCCAGGCCCAGCACTGTCATTGGTCCATGGTGGACATTTCACCCAGCACCTCCCAGTTCATAGGGACCACCCTCCCACCTTTGCTGATATAAGACGGGGCGGGGTGTGGGGGGAAAAGGAGGGAGTGGCTTAACAGCCCAAGAAGTTCTGGCTCGTACATGGGGTGGTGCGGGTGTGAGGTGGAGGGGAGGATGGCACCTACCTTTTCCCCGCAGTCACGAGCATTTCTGATGTTCACGTGCATGTGAGGGCGGCCGTGGTGATCTGCCAGCTCTGCCCAAGAGCCCAGAGACTCCCGCATGGGACAGTTTTACAGAAACGGGGCCTGTTTGAAGCAGGGCTCCGTGGGTACCCTAGAGCGTCCAGCAGAGCACAGCTCACTGTCTGCGAGCTTCCCGCCCGTGTGCACGACCCAGGTGGAACGACGGTAGTGGGGTTATTTAACAAACAGGGAAACAGCGTTACTAAGGCACTAGTGGCGGGCTATCCGCACCCTGATAGTGTCCAGGCGTTCAGGAACTCCAAACAAAAGGCCGCTCCGGAGACAGTGCCCTCCTGGCGGCCGCACAGGCGGGGCTCCCGAGGCCGTGCAGCAGCGACCGCCTGAAGGTCTGCGTGAGCCGTGCGGGCGCTGGGTCGGACGACAGCGGGGCCACGGCACTGAAAGGCAGTGCCACACAACCCAACAGACAGCCCAAGGCCTTCAATGCTTCGGCGCTTTCCCAGGTTTGCAGGGACATGACCAGAGGCAGGCCCAGCCTCCCAGGCCCCGAGAACGTCTTTGGCACGTTGCTCTTTGGAGGCCAGCCACTGGGAGCTTCCTTTTCTTTCCGAGGCAGGCACGGAGTAGGATGTGTCTAGCTGGGGATTGGCGTCTTTGCAGGTGGGAGTCCCTTCTACTCTCCCTCTGTTCCTTTCAGAGCCCCCCTCCCCCGCTGATACCTTCTGACCGGGCCTTTCCCTTTGGCTCATTTAACCTGGCCGGAGGACGGGAACCCTGCAGCAGGCTTTGGCTGAGCAGAGGGGAAAAACTCCACCGGCTCCTGCTCCCCGGCAAACGGCCATAAGACGCATCTTGCCCTGGGGTTTACACACAGGCCCCGTAACAGTTTTACAGATGAAGGAACTGAGGTTTCCCAAGGAGAACTTTGAACTTTTTCCAGTCACAGTTTGAGCACAAGGGCCCAGGTGGGGTGACATGAGCTGGAGGTGGTGAGGAAAGGTGGGACGGGTTAGAAGGGCTTTCTGGAAGGTGATCTTTGGCCCAGGTCTTCAAGGTGGGTGGGATTAACTGAGATATAAAACAACCCACAAAGTGTAGGTCGAAGAGGGCCCAGGGTTCTTTCAGGACAAGAGAAGTAAGGGGGCCGAGATGAGGGACTGGGCAGGCAGTCAGGGGTGATGAGTTTGGATTCCAGGTGGGGAAATCTACAGATTATGCTCCAGGCAGCTGCGAGCCGCGATAGTTCTTGAGCTGAGGGCAACATGGCAGGCAGTACGCTGGTAGGAAAGAAGTTTAGGCCATGCCTCCAGGAGTTTCCAGTGGTCCCGAAGCTACCTGAGCGGTAAATTAAAAAAATAAAAAATATTTATTTATTTATACATACAAGAACTGGGGTACAGGCTGAGACAGAAGCAGTCCCCTGGCCTCCGCCCGTGCTCTTGGTGGGCACTGCTGGAGATGTAAGCTCGAGCGAGGCGAGGACGAGGGAGACTGTCTGGGGGTGTCTGGGAGATGGTCCGCGCTTGTAGGAAGGTCTCCGTCCTCCCACGAGCCCACGCCCCAGCCCTGGCCTGGACTTGAATGCCGAGCTCACTTCCAGCGGAGTGGCGGATGCGGTCAGGCGTCTTCCCACAGCCTGGCTGGATTAGACGGGATCCGTGTGTCCAGCTTTGGGCGAGCGCTTTCCTTTCAGCCGCTGGCGCCCACTGTATTCCCCTGGATTGGGGGCTCAGGCGCTCCCGTGACCCCGGCTCTCCTTTCAGCCGTTCCCTTCCTGAGACGGGACCCTCTGAACCTGAGGGTCCGCTGCGAGAGGGGCTGGTGTCTCTTGTCCCGCCCTGCACCCGGTACCTGGGCGCGCGTCGAGCGAGCGGGTTACGCCGGCAAGTGCCGAGACCGCCGGGCCCGCTGCGCCTTTGGTTTTTGTTCAGAGTCCAGCGGGCGCCCACATCACTCGGCAGCCCTTCCAGGGCCCACGGAGAGACATCACTTCAAAGTCATTTCTGGAAGGTGCTCAGGGAACGTGTGGTTCATGAGAACTGATTTCCTGAAGGGCTGGGCTCATCTCTCACAGGCAAAGCTTGTAGCGTTTCAGCCCTTCGGGGTCCTCCCTCCACAGCAGCCCTGCCGCGTCCTCCGGCCTGGCTTCGGTCTTCGCCCTGGCACCTCCCACACACAGAGCCGTCACAGCCCGGCCCCAAGCGCGCCCACAAATATTTATTGTGCCGGGCAGAGCTACACGCCCGGAGGCAGGGCGGGCTCCGGGTGCCAGGAGGGATCAGGCAGTGACAGCGTGGGCCCGCAAGGCCAGGGGGCTGCTGCCCCGGGCACCCAGCAGGCTGAGGTGTGAGGATGGTCTGTCAGCTCTCAGGGAGCGGTGTGTCAGGGTTGGGTGTGAGAAAGCACGAGGTGTGTTGCGTGGCCCCTGGGGATCCTGATGGTGGAGGATGCTTGCAACTCACTTCCAGATAAGTGGGGCAAAAGTCCAGGCCATGAGCGCTTTGCTCTGAAATGGCTGCAGGCATTACTAGTCGATCACCACCTCTGCCTTGCCGGATCCCCGGCCCGGGTTCTGCAGACACCGAGCTCCCTGAGCTGCGTTTGTTATGAGGGTAAGGTAAGAGCAGAACTAGGAAGGAAGAGGCCCTTCCTCTTCGAGGAGAAACATGCTTAAAAGAGGAACGAGAACTGGAGCTTGTCACAAGCTTTTCATGAGCCAGGAGTCCTCGCACACCATGGATGGGCCTTTCTGCCCACCTCACTGACGCTAACGCCAGGGCTAGAGATAACGCCGGGGCTAGAGAAGTGGTTCGCCCAAGGCCTGGCCGCGCTGGGGCTGCCTGGCCGCTTCTTCCGTGAAGGTGTGACTTCAGCAGCACCCCAATGACAGTGGGGCGGCCGGGCCGGGAGCGGGCGCTGGGCTGCTGCAGGCGTGCCCTTGGCTGGTGCCCTTAGCTGGCCTTGTCCCCGTCCCCACGCCGGCTCTCCAGTTTCTATAGAGCGAGGGAGGGGCTGCTCTCTTTGCTCCTCGCCTGGTGAGAGGAGGGCAGCCTGAAGCGTTCTTGGAGCTTCGAAGAGGAAGTTTGAGGAAATGGAAACCAAGCCTTTCTTTTTTTTCTCGGGTCTTTTTTTTGTGGCCTCCAGAAATAATCCTGGGTTCTGCAGCCTCTCAGGATTATGGCTCACCCTGCCCCACCCCCCACTTCCGGCAAACCAGGCAGGGCCGGGAAGTGACTGACAAGACTGACAGCCTTGTGGCTGGTGAGTCAGTGCCAGGAGGCCGTTGCCTGCTGACTCACCCACCCGGGCATGAAGACCCATCCCTGAAGCCCCTCCCGGTGGGATCACGCCCCCCCCCCCCTCCAGCTAAGCTTTGGTTATGGCCTAGGCTGGGTTGGGGGTTCCAGACTCCCAGACAGTCTGAGGCTGGACTGGTCTCTTTGCAGATCCCCAGCCCCAGCCAGCCAGGCGCCTGGGCCCACCCGTGGGTGTCAGAGGGCCTCTTCTCGAAGCTGGTCATTCGCCCTTGAGCAGACATGTCCTTCCGTGTCCTTCAACTTGTAGAATAACCTTTGTTTTACAAAGCAAACTCCTCCCGCCCTCCGAACATGAGCACCTGAAGGTCAGGAAGGTGACTGCATCCCAGTGATGGTCCTGGGCCAGTGTTAGCAGCCTGCGTGGGAGAGGTGGGGCTTCCCCTCTCAGCCCTACACGGCAGGGGAGCGACTTGTCCTTAGCCAGGGCTGCAGCAGACCCTGCTCCTCCCAAAGCAGGGCCTCTCCCATGAGGAGCGGGAGTGGGGCTCTAGCCCAGGAGCACATCCTCCACTCAGTCCCTGGGGTTAGAGCCCTCGCAAGGGGAGGGAGTTTCAGCCACCAACCTTGTCTGGTCCCCCTCGGGACCAACGGCAGCTGCCTTCAGCCCATTCCATGGTTTGTTGTTGTTGTTTTTAACATTTATTTATTTATGCATACAAGAACTGGGGTACAGGCCAAGACAGTGGGGAACAGAGCAGCAAGAGTGATTGAAATACATGGCTGAGGGGAGCAGCAGGGAGACAGGAGAGGTGTGCTGCGCCACGTGGGTCAGCTTCCTGGCCGGGGATGGAACTCGCGCTGCAGTGGCTGTGGATGCTTCATAGTGCTGAGACTTAACCCCTGCGCCAGCAGGGAGACCCCCCATCCCGTGGGTTCTTGACTCGAAATGAGGGAGCGAAGCATCTCTGGGGTGTTGGGGGTCAGGACTCAGGTTGGACGAGCCCCCTGGGCAAGTGGCTCCACCTCTCTGGGTTTCCCGCCTTCACCCAGGCTGGTGAGAGGAGAGAGTTGACGTCTGGGAGGGCTTGCCGCGGGCCCTTCCTGGGGCCGTCTGCTATAGCCTCCCTCCTCAGAGGGCCTGGCCGGCCTGGCCCTGCCTCGCCACCTACACCTGATCCTGCTTGGTTGTCTTGTACGTGTGATCCCCGTCCCAAATATTTACTCTTTCATGTGCTTAATGTCTGTGTCCCCTTCTGGAATGCTCGCTCCCCAGGGCTCCCTCTCACTCCCCCCTTGCCCCCAGTGCCTGGCACCCACTGGGGTAGGTTGTCAGTAAATATTTATCCAGCTGTCACTGCTGCCAGAACTACCTTTGCTGTTTTACCCCTGGACATCCATGATGCAAAGGGGCAGTACTGTCCTGCCTGACCCAGCAAGCCGGAAGTTGACCCAACTTCCTGACACCCAGCCCACTGCCCTTTCCCCTGACTCGGCAGCCCGCCTGGACCTCTGTTTTGGACATGGCTTGTGCCCAGCTTGCCTCCACCTCGGGAGCAGTGCCTCTCCCAGGCCCAGTCCTGCCACAGCCCTGGCTGCTGGGGCCTTGCTGGCCCACCCGCCACATTCACAAGTTCTCCTTTGTTTCATCTCTGCTGTTGCCTTGTGACTCTCTGGGATCTGCCACCTCCAAGGAGATAAGAAACATATGCAGACCCAACCAGGTCCAATCTTCACCTGTAGACACTTCTGCGGGGGAGGAGGACCAGGTGGCTGTGCGTCGGCCCATGTCCTGCCCCTCCTCCTTGTTGCCAGCGTTGCCCCAGAGGCTAGTTCTTTGCAAAATCTGTTAATCTTGAACCACCGTTCCTCTGCAAACCATTGACCAAGAAGCCCAACGTACTGGTCGGCCCTGTCGCGAGGTCTCCTCACCCCTTGCTACCCACAGCGGTAGTCAGGATGTAGGTGCAGACCTCGGGCCAGCCCCTCCTCTGCTTCAGCTTTGTGATCTGGGAACAGGGAGCCTTGGGGAGAAGGCATGAGCCAGGTGGGTGCTGTTAGCAGAGGTGGGGTGTCTCTGAGGATAGACCCCGCTCTTGCGGGGTGCAGTTAGACCAGGCTGGGGGGCCGCGACCATGGACACTGAGGCCTGGCTTCAGTGATGACCAGCCACTTTGAGGCGTCCCCCCCCAACAGAATTCACTTTCACTAGGGCCAGAATATTGTTGCTCATTGTTTCGGCTTTGTTCCGGGCAAAACAATGCAGGCTTCCTGGATGACCTCACTGGCGTGAGCTGAGCCATCAGGACTGCGAGGCCAGCCTGGTCAGCACCTCCAGAGCAGCCTGGCCTGCCCTCCGCCGCGGCCGCCGTGGGTGACCTGGGGCAGCGGGGGCCACCGAGGGCGTGGGGTTTGCTTTCAGCCCACGCCGCACTTCAGAAGGGGGGGAGGTGTGTGCAGCACCCCGCACCACAGCAGCTCTGGGGATGGAGGTGCAGCCCCGGCACGAAGGCAGCGGGAGCTGGGGACGGCTGCCCTCTGCCACTGCGGTCTCTGCCCTCCCTGCTGCCCCCTGCTGTCCTGGGGCCCTTGTGGGCGGGCTCCTGGGACCCTTGAGGGACCATTCCTCCGGGCTGGGCCACCAGGGCAGGCCTGCAACCTCGTGAGTCAGAGGATCAAGCCGCATACAGGTGCATCTTTCTACGGGAAAGAAAAAACCTTTCTTTGATCGGTTTCTACTTTCTTTTCAGGAACAGCTGCCCTAGGTAGAGAGGGAGACAGTGCTCTTGCCCCAGGCGCCCCACCTGTCTTTGGGCTCAATTGTCAGTGACCTCCTAGGGCCCACTCGTGGGCGGGGAGCAGCCGAGCACATTGCTGCTCATGCCCAGCCCTCCCCTCTCCGAGCCCGGCCCGCCTGGGCCTGGAGACAGCGCTCCGGGGCTTCCTGGAGCTCCGGGAGCCCCCGGACGCCCAGGTCTGCGGGAGGGAGGCGACGCCTAGCACCGTGGTCCACCCCACGGCCTCCGTTGTGGCCAGCGCACTCCCAGCCCTGGGCTCCGCTGCTCCCAGGAGCCCCTTCTCTGTCATGTGGCCCCTCACTTTCCTGTTCACCCTCGCCTAGTTCCCTAATTTGTCAGTCCCTAGGCCAGTGACTTAAAGGCACCAGACCCCATTTCACTTGGTGACCACATTATGAAGGCAAGTGGTCCAGAACAGCCGCTTGGCTGAGACCGTGGGGTTTAGAGGCTGAAGCAGACCCGGGAGCGTGCAGAGCTGGGAGGCTGGGACTTGCTGTGTGGCTCTGGGCAAGAGCACAGCTCTGGGCGGTGACTGCGCCTATGCCAGGGCTGATTAAGACCAGGCCTGCAAAGCATTTTGCACAGGGCTTTCTTTTCCTCTTTTTTTAAAAAAGGGTTTATTTATGCACACAAGAACTGGGGTACAGACCAGAGGTGGGGGGGTGAGAGGATTCACCAGAGACCGAGTAGAACAGGCAGATCCACTGAAATACACCGCTGAGGGGCCAGCAGGGAGACAGGAGATGTCTGCTGTGCCCTGTGTGTCAGCCGAAACCACACAGTGCAATGAAAGTCCAACGTGGCCAGCTAGTTTCTTCAGTTATGGCCAAAATCTATTAATCACTATGTACCAGGCTCTATGTTGGACAAAATTTACAGGCCATTCAATTTCCAGGTGAGTTTTATTTTCACCCCCATTTTTTAACTGTTGAGGAGACGCACAGAGAGGTTGCTACTTGCTCTGGGTCACACAGCTTCGTCGTGGCCTCAGTGGGCCCAGAACCCTGGCTCGGGAGTGGATGGGAAACAAGACAAGGAAAGAAGAGGCCAGACCCCTGCTCTGGAGGGACAGACGCGTCCAGGCTGTGCTCAGTGCCGCAGCAGGCCCCCGCGGCGGAGGGAGCTCGAGGTTTCCTCACCTGTCAAATGGACCAGTCATCCCTTCCGTCCTGAGGTTTGCTGTGAGACAATAACTGTTCTGTCAGGCCCTGCGACCCAGCCCCGTGGCCGTTGGGTGTGGGGCGTTTTCCAAGGGGAAACAGAAGGGCCTGCCTCTTATTTTTAAAAATGTTAGGGACTCACTCACAGCGGTTAAATCGGTGACAGTGTGAGCTTGACCATCGTTCTCCACCTGGAGAGCCTGAGAAGCTTGAGAAGGTCAAGTTCTGCCGGGGGAAGACTCAAACCCCGGCTGCTGGAACGAGGCAAGAGCTTGGTTTCTCCACAGCCTGGACTCCGAGGGGCGATGCCGGAGGAGGGCCACGGCCACGGCCTCTGCAGTCAGTTCAAGCCCAACCGGCTGGTGTGAGGGCGTCTGGGCCCGGGAGGGTGAGGCCGCAGGCACAGCAGGACTCCCGGCCCCAGCCCTGCTCTGCCACTGGCTCTGCGGCTCTGCCCGCCTTCCCTCCCCGGCACCTCACCGAAGCCCCAGTCTCCAGACTCGGCTCCAGCGCCGGGGCCCGGGTTCTGGCTCCTGCCGCTTCCCCACCACGTGCCCCCGTGCTCCTCACGTTCCTGCTTGAGCTCCATTCCCTGCATCTGTGGAATGGCACTAAAAGTCCCTTCCGCATAGGGGTGTTTGAGGAGCAACACAAAGCTCTATTGACAGCTCAGCACAGAGTAAGTCCTCAAGTACCTGGTAACTTTAAACGAGGGTGGCGTGGGGGGAGGAGGAGAGAGAAGAAGCATCTCATGCATCCACACCATCGCAGGCGCCAAGCCGAATCTCCTCGGCTGTGTCAGAGCCAACCAGGTGAAGTGCGAGCCGGGCTCCGGCACAGCAGGTTCCGGCCTTGACCGCTGGAGCAGAGACAGGGGAGTTTCAGCTGGGCAAGAGGGGAGCCTTCCTCTAGAGCCTCTGCATGAGAGATGCTAATCACTTGTAGCTGTAATAACCAAAGAGGAAGCTCTTAAAATGGGGAATTATGTATCATGGTCGGCGCAAAATAGCCCTGGGCTGGGCGCCAAGGAAAATAGCTCAGGGAGATGGCGGGAGGCGGAGGAGCAGGAGCGGGAGCAGGAGCAGGACAGCGGCTGCTGGAAGGCCCGAGGAGGGAAGGCCCGAGGAGGGGCTCGTCCGAGCACTTGGAGCCCGTGGGGTGGCTGGTGAGAACTGATGGGCCTGCTCTCCAGTCTGCAGAGATGGACAGAAGGCTCCAGGGGAGGTGTCCACTGGGATCAGGCTGGGCTGGCGGAGGGACTGAGCATTCGGTTCGGCAGGTTGCTGTCACTACCAGCCATGTGTCCCAGGAGTGCCAGCCACTCGGCCTCTGCGCCCTCCAAGGTCGGGTGGGCTCCGTTCCAGCTGCAGCAGTAACAGCGATAGCTGCTTCCAAATAGTGGTCTCAGCACTTTCTGCATCCCCCTCCTCCCACCCCACTCCGTCCTCGCTGCATCCTCCCGAGGCGGCAGTTTGCTTCACTTTACAGATGAAGATACTGACTGAGGACCAGAGGCCGAATGACTTGCCTGAGGTCACCCAGCCGGAATCAGCTTCTAGGGCAGGTCTCCGCAACTCCCTGCAGGGGACTAGGCTGCCACCAGAGGGCCAGGCACAGCCTGTCAGGGCAGCCGACCCTGAGAAGTGGGACAGACCTAAGCAATGCTGGAGGGACAACACCCCAAGGGGAAGGGGCCCATGCTGGCACCCAGTGGACCTTGGTGAGGAGCTTGAGTTCCCGTCTCGGGGTGATGGAACATTGGGCGGGAGCATCTGATCTGAGCATGCTTTCTAAGTTGCTTTCAGCTGCAGTGTTGAGAATAGATTTGGGGGAGGGGTGAGCAGAGTAGCTGCAGGGAGACCCAGGAGGAGGCTGCCATGGATGCCCATGCGAGGCTGTCGGGGCCTGGAGCACGATGGTTGCCATGGTGACAGAGCTGTGGGTGGATGCCAGGAATGTGCAGGAGGCAGAATCCCAGGGTCCGGCTGCAAGTGGCTTTTATAGGCAGGGGCTTGTCAGGCACCCGGAGGGGCTTGGAATGAGCCCCCGAGGAGGAGTTGGGGCTCTTGCGCCGGTGGGTCGGTCGATGTCGGCGTGACAGGACTTGGGCGATGGTTGGAGGGAGCGGGGCAAGGGCACTGCCTTCTGCTCTCAAGGAGCAGGTGGGCCTGGGGGCAGCAGCTGCGGAGGGGACCGCTCTGGAGCCGAGGAGCAGCCCTGGTGCACTTGAGGGTGAGGACTGGGGAGACGCCCGTGACCCAGCGGCTAGTGGGGAACCAGAGCGGAGCAAGGGTCCCAGGGAACTTGTTGCTCCCTCATCTGTCCCCAGCATTTCCAGCGGTCTGGGGTCCAAGGGCGGAGCCAGCTCTCCAGGGACGACACCAGGGAGCCGGCCCAGGCCCTAGACCGGCAGAGCTTTCTCCAGCCCTGTGCACGAGCCGCGGCCGACCACCCTCCCACTCTGGCTGGCTGCCCTTGTCAAGTGCCTTCCAGTCCCAACGCCCGAGAGCCACGAGCCCCCAGAAGGGTGGAACTGCCCCTCCTTGGTGAGGAGCACAGGGGTCACTCCCTGAAAAACAGCTCCACTCCGAGGGAGCTGAGTCCCACATCCTCCAATTATGCTCCCGTCCAGCTGCCCACAATGGGCCGCTCAGATAACCATCGGGGGCTGCACAGATGAGTGCTGGAACAATGCTGGCGGCGTGGGCTATTTTTACAGTAGCCGTGCGCCCGCCGGACCCCTGTGTCGCCCCCAGGGAGCGGGGCAAAGAAAGGCCGTACGGATGCCGCCGCCAGGAGACAGAGGAAGGCTCCCCAGCCGCCCGGCGGCTCCAGGAAGCCTTTTCTTGGTCTGCTCACTGCCAGATAGCAAAACAATCGGGGTCCCCCACCCCGAGGCAGGGAGAGGAAGGAGGTGTGGGGTCAAGGGGGGTTCTTTGTGCCTCTGGTCCTCAGCACAGCGCCTGCTGGGGCCAGGCCAGCCCCAGCACCTAGGCCCCAAGCAGCCCCACCTCGCCCTAGACTGGCCCGGCACCAGGCCACAGAAAACACAGACGGCGGCTCAGCCCTGTCCCCTGGCTGGGAAGTGGCGGAAGCAGGTCTGCACTAGCGTCAGCTGCTTGCAGACGCGCCTGGGAGACACCAGCCGCAGTTCTTAGCTGAGGACCTACTGTGCACAGCACATAGCCGTGGCCAAGATGGTCCTGCCCCCGTCCGTGTCTGTGCGTGGAAGAGGAGACTGTTAACGGGGACCGACTGGCCTCGGGCGGTACGGAGAGCCCTGGCAGGACCACGTCCTCAAGGGTCCCCCGTTTCCAGATGTTGCTTCCCTTCTGGCCCGAAGCCCCCTCCTCATTCGTTCGCCTTCATCCGTCTCCGCACAGGAATGAGCATCTCCTGGTGCTGGTGGAGGCATGGCTGGGTGGGAGCCGTTGTTCTGTGCAAATCTGAAATTTGGAGCCAGTGCCTGTTCATTTCTAGAAGCTCTGGAAGGCGCCTCAGGACTGCCGGTGGAGGGGGTGGCGGGATGGTGTGTTGTGTTTGTGGGGTGCTGCCAGGCCTGAGATGGCTTCGTGCTTACCTGCCTGTGGGTGCCCATGAGGCCTCTGGGCACGTCAGTCACCCAGCTGGTGCCTCTGTGCTGCGGGAAGCCCGGGACATGGACACCGTCCACTTCTCAATCTTGAGGGTCCTGAGCACCTAAAGGGGCCCGAGTCGCTCGGGTTGTTGTCAGAGCGGTGGACAGATGTGGGCTTGAGGCCGCCGCCGCAGACTCGGCGGGTGGCGCCAGGCCAAGTGGGAGAGGGAGAGGCGGCACGGAGGCCGTGGCCTTCGACCACCGCTCATCTGGCTGTTCCTCCCACAGACAGCCAGGAGGAGATGGCCACCAAGGAGAAGCTGCAGTGTCTGAAGGACTTCCACAAGGACATCTTGAAGCCGTCCCCAGGGAAGAGCCCGGGCACGCGGCCTGAGGACGAGGCGGAGGGCAAGCCGCCGCAGAGGGAGAAGTGGGCCAGCAAGATCGACTTTGTGCTTTCCGTGGCTGGCGGCTTCGTGGGTTTGGGCAACGTTTGGCGTTTCCCGTACCTCTGCTACAAAAACGGTGGAGGTGAGTCTGGGGGGCCCTGGGGTGGGGCAGAGCACCGGCCTCTCCCGGGCCACCCCTGCCTCGACTTCCCACCGCTGGCTGCTGCCTCCCGGCCCCGCCCACCCCAGAAAGCAGACAGCATGACTGTGGGCACCCTGGGGTTACTGTGCCCTTGCGAAGACCCCTCGCCCTCTCAGGTCACCCTCCTTGCTTTCTCTGAAGAGGGGTGTTGAGGCAAGGCCCCCCTCCCAAAGCCCAGCCCGTCGCAGGTCCCCCACATCCACGTGTCTCCTCCGACTCTTCCTCACTCTGTGCTTTTAGCCCGGTAGTTGCTTTTGCTTTTCTAACTCAAACCAAATATAGTTCAAAAAGAAGCTTTGTTTCCCTTAATCATTTGTCATCGTGGAAGGTGTCCAGGAAAGAGTAGATAGACACTGGGCCTCCCCTGGTAGCACAGTGGGTTAAGCAGCGCACTATGAAGCAAACCGCAGCCACCTGCAGCATGAGTTCGATCCCTGCTGCCGGCCGGGGAGGGGGACCCACATGGTGCGGCAAACCTCTCCTGCTGTGCCCGCTGCTCCCCTCAGCAGTGTACTTCTGTTATCTGCCTGTTCTGCTCCCCGCTCTCTGTGGTGAATCCTCTCGCCCCCCGACACATCTGGTCTGTGCCCCAGTGCTTGTATGCATAAATAAATAAATCTTTAAAAAAAAAAAAAGAGTAGATAGACACTGAAGATTCTCTTTCTAAATTATTTTTTTGCCATTTTATTGATATGACACCTTTAAAAAAAAAAAAGATTATTTATGCACACAAGAGCTGGGGTACAGGCCAGAGTCACGGGATGTGAGAGGATTCACCAGAGTGGGGAGCAGAACAGGCAGACCGACTGAAACACACTGCCGAGGGCAGCAGCGGGTGAGGCAGGGGAGGTCTGTTGCGCCCTGTGGGTCCCCTCCCTGGCCGGCAGCAGGGATCGAACTCGTGCTGTAGTGGCTGCGGTTTGCTTTATAGTGAGTTGCTTAACCCACTGCGCCACCAGGGAGGCCCGATATGACACCTTTTAATGTGCACAATACAGTAATTTGAGATGTATCTATATTGCTAAGTGATAACTGCAAGTTTAGTTAATGACATCATCTCACATCATTACAAAAGTATTTTCTGGTGATGAGAACTTTAAAGATGTATTCTCAGCCACGCTGGCACATTCGCTGCCAGGCCAAGCCTTATTTGTCTCATACCTGGAAGTGTGTTACCTTTGACGCTCACCCATGAAGATCATGTTTTAAAGTTAATTTTGTAAGTGAAGGCCTCTAGTTGGTTGGTAGTTGTTTTGTTTTTAACCAAGCCAGACCGCCCCGGCTGGTGGTGTGCATGCGCGCACGGGGCAGGCTCCTCGCTGGAGCAGGAAGGGGCAGGAGGTCGGGGGCGGGGCCCACTCGCTGCCAGGGTCACGGGCGCGTCTGAGCAGAGGTGGGCAGCCACAGTGCCAGCCACGCTCGGGCACGCCACTGTGGGCTTCTGCCGTCAAGCTGCCTTCTTAGCCTCCTGTGGGCCGGCGCCCTTGGGACTTTGGCACTCCAGACAGCACACCAGCCCGTCACCACCATTTCAGAGGCTTTCTGGAGCTTAGTGGACAGCGGCTAGGAACCCTCACCCCCACTCTGCCCTGCACTCCTCGGCTCCTACCCTTTCTTCACCCCTGTACCCGCCCTTCCTAGCCAGCTCTTAGCGGCCTCCCTGGGCAGATGAAGGTGAAGGGAGGTGACGCCTTCAACCAGGAGGTGGTATGTGAGATGGGGCTTGAGCGCTGAGTGGTGCTGACTCAGGGACGATGTGGGGAAGGCAGGCGGGGGTGCAGTGCAAGCAGAGGCTCAGGTGGAAAGCACCTGGTGGACTTCACGGTCCGAGCACACTGGCGATCGGACGCCTGCCGGGCGGGTGGGCCAGGTCTGGAGGATTTTCGGCCAGGTCCAAGCGTTGGCATTTATTCCTCACCGTGCCCCACTCATTCTCCGATCCCATCGGTCGGCAGCCCTGGAGCTGGCGCCGCAGCCGCTGCAAGCTGCAGCTCACCTTCGCCCACTCTGTTCTCTCTGCAGGTGCATTTCTCATACCGTATTTTATTTTCCTGTTTGGGGGCGGCCTGCCTGTGTTTTTCCTGGAGGTAATCATAGGCCAGTACACCTCTGAAGGGGGCATCACCTGCTGGGAAAAGATCTGCCCCTTGTTCTCGGGTAAGTACGTGACAAAGGTCACCTGGGCCTGGTCTTCTTCGGTTCGGCACATTTTTACTGGCATCTTCTATTTGCCAGGTGCACTGGAGCCTCGTGACGGCTCTGGGCCCTGTGCCTGAGCCCGTGGCCAGCACAGGGCCTTCGTGACGCTGAGGCTCACACTGCCCAGTGCGCACCGGCTCCCCCAGCTGTGAGGCAGCCACGCCGGCCGCTGCTTAGCAGCTCAGCGCAGCTCTGGACCTCCATCTGGGGCTCAGGACCTTCCATCTGGGGTTCAGTCCCGTTTCAGTCCCATTTCCTGCTCCTGTTAACTCTTGTGACTTTGGGAAAGTCACTTAATCTCTCTGTCCCCATTTCCTCATCTATGAAAGGTAGTGACGTGCTTACTTCTTAGGGTTGCTGTGAAGACAAAATGGCATTGCCACATAAAAGTGCTTCATCCACTTGATAGCAAGCAGCAAATTAATAGTTGCTGTTATTGTTTTTATAGCATGAGGTCCTGTGCCTGGTAACTAGTACGCACTCACAGAGGAGCACGGTGGGGGTTATAATTGACAAGGGATGAGTGTATGTCGCCCTATTCGTTGTCCTCCATATATATCTATTCATCCATCCACCTGCCCCTCCACCCATGAAACCTTTCTTCCACTAAGCTAGTCAACAATGAGACTGTCAGCTACACATTCACTCATTCATCCATCTGTTCATGGACCTCACCTTCTGACTAACCACCATCTGTACACCCACCCAACAAATCAAATATCCATCCATTCAGCTATCTTATCAATCCATCTAGCCATTCTTGCATCCATACAACTGGCCAGCTGACCAGTGAGCCATCTGTTCATCTAATCATTCATTCATTAATCTATCCCTCTTCCACACATCTGCTGACTCATCCACTTAGCCCATTTATCTAACCATCCATTCTTTCACCTATCGATCCATCTATCCTTCCTTCCATCCATCCATCCATCCATCCATCCATCCACCCACCCACCCACCCACCCACCCATCATCCATCCACCCACCCATCCATCCATCCATCCATCCATCCACCCACCCACCCATCATCCACCCACCCACCCATCCATTCATCCATCCATCCATCCA